>JARHVA010005796.1:907500-1075000 GCA_037957365.1 Torreya grandis
CAAGTAGTTTACATATTGGAGGTTGTATGCAATCAGAAATGCATCATGTCTATAAAACAATATTAGCTCAAAAAATATAGATCATACCATATGTTGAGTTGTGGAGCTAAAATCTTCACCAAATGAGCAAATTGCAGGTTGATGGAGTTACACAATCACCGGCATCAGTCAGGAGCGACCGATGTCGGTCATGGGTCGACTGGGAGCTGTCAGTGTCGGTTATGGATCAGCTAACGTCGGTCATGTGTAGATAGGCAGGGACTGACATCGGTTACATGTGCATCCAGAAAGTCTATTTTCATGGATGAATAGATTGTTTGCATGATTAGATTAACTGTTGGTATTGAGTTCACGTTTCTATTTCTGGTAGGACTGATTTGAACCCTTGATTAAGAGGTATATCAAACGGTGGAGAATGCATGCTCATGTTTCCTAATTCTATATAATAGGGATAGATCTTCATAGCTTGTATGTATGAGAATAATACAAGACATTTATTGTATATGTGTATCAATCTAGGTTGTTAGAATTGATTGTAATTGAGAGAGAAAACTCTTGAGGGAAAGGGATCTGTACATCTGAGAGGTGTGAGAAGAAAGTGTGATTTTCTTCATTGTATTTCCTTCTGGAAGAGTTTAATACAAGTTTTTAGGGTGGTTTCTTGTATCTCTTATTCTTTGTTGTTTTTTATTCTAGTTACTTATTATTCTAGTTTAATTCTGTGTTTAGTTACTTACATAATAGTAATCAAGTTTGTTGGTTGATCCCCAACAAGTGGTATCAGAGCTCAGGTTGACTAATAGGTGTTTCAGATCTAGTTAGTGTTTGTTGATTATAGGTCACTCACAGGGGTTTCTATTTGAGTGGGAGAAGCAATGGCAGAAGAAAGTAAACTGAGAATGGAGAAGTTTAATGGCAAGAATTACCAATTATGGAGGATGTAGATAGAAGATTATATGTATCAGAAAGATCTATACTTATCATTGGGTGGGGTTGATAGAAAGCCCACAGATATGGAAGATGAAGAATGGAATGTTCTTGATAGAAAGGCTCTGGGATCTATAAGATTGAGTCTGGCATCTTCTGTGATTTCTAACTTTTCACAAGCAAAGACAATGATAGAGTTGATGAACACTTTAGCAAATTTATATGAAAAGCCCTCAGCTTCAAATAAGGTATATCTTATGAAGAAATTATTTAATTTGCAAATGCAGGAAGGTGGATCTGTATCTAATCATCTTAACGATTTCCATGGAATTGTAAATCAATTAAATTCAGTCAAAATAGTTTTTGATGATGAAATTAAGGCTCTTTTAATATTATGCTCTTTACCTGAAAGTTGGCATAGCTTGGTAATGGCAGTTAGTAATACTGCATCTGCTACAAATATCTTGAAAGTAGATGATGTTGTTAGTGTAATCTTGAATGAAGAAACTCGCAGGAAAAACATAGGGGAAACATCAGGTAATGCTTTAAGTATTGAAAGTAGGGGAAGGCAAAGAGAGAAGAGCAAACAAGGGAGATCAAGGTCTAAGTCAAAGATGAGCAATAGATCCAAATCCAGAAAAGGAAAAAAAATAACCTGTTGGAATTGTGGAAAGAGAGGACATGCAAAGAAAGATTGCTGGTTGAAGGTTAATGAAGAGAATCAGCATGAAGGTAATGAAGAAGCAAAATTTATAGGTATTGTTGCATAAGATGCTCTTTCACTTTCTTTGCATAATAAAATAGAATCTTGGGTTTTAGATTCTAGGGCCTCTTTCCATGCTACCCCAAATAGAGAATTTTTCAATGATTATGTCCAGGAAGATCTTGGAAAATTTTATTTAGGGGATGATGAGCCTTGTAAAATTGTTGGCAAAGGAAAAGTGTAGCTGAAATTGTAGAATGGAAACACATGGGTGTTAAAGGATGTCATGCATGTCCCAGTCCTAAAGCAAAATCTAATTTCTATAGGAAAGTTGGATGATAAGGGTTGTACAGTAACTCTCATAGCTGAATCTTGGAAGGTTACCAAGGGTACACTTGTATTAGTCAGAGGTAAGAGAGTAGGTACTCTCTATTTATGTAATTGTATTAATAATTATTCTCCTTCTGTATTATCTACTTTAGATGTGGATGCAAAGTTGTGGCACTGTAGGCTCGACCACATGAGTGAGAAGGGAATGAAAAGTCTTAAGTCAAAAGGTAAGCTTTCAGATTTGAAAATCATAGATCTAGATTTATGTGAGCATTATGTTTTTGGAAAATAGAAGAGAGTAAGATTTATCAAAACTGGGTCAACAAAGAGGAAGCACAAGTTGGAACTTGTTCACATAGACGTGTGGGGACCAGCTCAGGTAGCTTCTATTGGAGGATCACAGTATTATGTTACTTTCATTGATGATGCTATAAGAAAGGTATGGGTCTATTGCATAAAGAATAAATCTGATGTTTTTGACACATTTAGGAATTGGAAAGCTTTGGTTGAGAATGAAACAGGTCTGAGATTGAAGTGCCTTAGATCTGACAATGGTGGTGAGTACTATAGTAATAAGTTTAGAAGTTACTATTCTATGTATGGAATATGTAGGGAAAGGATGGTTCCAAGGACACCTCAACAAAATGGAGTTGCTGAAAGGATGAACAAAACAATATTAAAGTGTGCATGGAGTATGAGGTTGCATGTTGGTTTTCCCTTACAATTTTGGGCAAAAGCTGTAGACACTATAGTTTCCCTGATTAACAGAGGACCCTCTACTACTCTAGATGGTGGAATTCTAGAAGAGGCTTGGACAGGAAAAAAGGTAGATCTTTCATTTCTCAAAGTTTTTGGTTCTAAAGCTTTTGTGCACATTGATAAGGAAAATAGAAAGAAGCTGGATGCTAGATCTATGAGGTACACTTTTATTGGTTATGGCTCTAGAGATTTCATATTCCAATTTTAGAATCTAGGAACTAACAAAATAATTAGGAGTTGTGATGTATAGTGATCAGCTCAAGAAGCTGAAGAATTCTGAGCAGGGCCATGGAGATTTGGATGAGGTGATGATCTAAAATGAGCTTTTAGGAAAGAATAATCATAGACAGGAAAACATAGAGACCAACATCGGTCAAAAAGGAACCGACATCGACAATACAGGAACCAACGTTAGTCAGATAGTGACCGATGTCAGTCAAGAAGGAATTGACGTCGGTCATTTGGAACTGACGTCAGTCAGGTACAGGCCTAGAGATGATTGAGATCGGTCACTGACAGAGAATTTAGGTGGACAACAAGTAGAAAATGAGTCTTAGACACCCATCAAGAGGTCAGAAAGGGTAAGTAAACCTCCAATTCAATATTCCCCTTCATTATTCTACTTATTGCTCACTGATAGTGTAGAACCAGAGAGTTTTGATGAAGCAATGCAGGTAGAAACCTAGAAACAGTGGGAGCTTGGCATGAATGAGGAGATTGATTCCTTGAAAGAGAACCAAATGTGGGATTTGGTTGAGTTGCCAGCTGGAAAGAGAGCACTAAAAAAAATGGGTTTACAGGTTAAAGGAAGGTGAGAATGGACAGATGAGATATAAGGCCAGGTTGGTAGTGAAAGGATTTGTACAGAAACTAGGTATTGATTTTGGTGAAATTTTTTCTCCTATAGTAAAAATGACTTCTATTCAGACTGTATTATCTTTAGTTGCTATTGAGGATTTGCATCTTGAGCAGCTTGATGTTAAGACAACGTTTCTTCATGGAAATTTGGATGAAGAAATATATATGGATCAGCTAGAAGGATTTGAGGTCAAAGGTAAGGAGAAACTTGTGTGCAGATTGAAGAAAAGCTTGTATGGTCTCAAACAAGCTCCTAGACAATGGTATTTGAGATTTGACAAGTTTATGACTGAGCATGGCTATAGTAGATGTCAATCTAATCATTGTGTTTATTTTAAGAGATTGGATAATGGTAGATATATTATTTTGTTGCTGTATGTAGATGATATGCTAGTTGTAGGTTCACACATGTAGGATATTTTTGAGCTTAAAAAAAAATTAGCTCACACATTTGCCATGAAGGATTTGGGAGCAGTAAAGAAAATCCTTGGCATGAGTATTAAGAGAGATAGGAAAAATCACAGGTTGATTTTGTCTGAAGAGGATTATGTGAACAAGGTGTTGGAGAGGTTTAATATGCAGGATGCAAAATTGGTAGGTGCACCTATGGCTAGACACTTCAAGTTGAGTAAAGAGCAGTGTCATAATTCACATGATGAGGTAGAGTACATGAGTAGAGTTCCATATGCTTCCGTAGTTGGGAGATTAATGTATGCAATGGTATGTACTAGACCTGATATTGCCCAAGTAGTGGGAGTTGTCAATAAGTTTATGGCCAATCCAGGGAAGGAGCACTAGAAAGTAGTCCAGTGGATTCTCAGATATCTGAGAGAGACCAGCAGTAGGAATTTGTGCTATGGAGGGTCAAACACTTCTCTACATGTTTATGTAGATTTAGATATGGCAGGTGATTTGGATGGTAGGAGAAGCACCATAGGATATGTGTTAACTATTGGTGGAATGGCAATTAGCTGGATTTCAAAGTTGCAGAAGGTTGTTGCCTTGTCTACTACAAAGGTAGAATACATTGTAGTCACAGAGGCTAGCAAAGAGATGATATGGATGACACGGTTCATGGAAGAGTTGGGAAAGGAGCAAGAGAGTTGCAGATTATACAGTGATAGTCAAAGTGCAATTCATTTGGCTAAGAATTTAGCCTTTCATTTAAGAACTAAACATATACAGCTTAGGTACCACTTCATTAGATAGGTATTGGAGGATGGTGAGTTGAAGCTAGAAAAGATTCATACAGATAAGAACCCTGTAGATATGTTATCAAAGCTGGTAACAAGGGAGAAGTTGAATCTTCATTCAACTTTTGTTGGTCTTCAAGATTGAGTTTAAAGATGGAGAAGCTAGAAGATATTGTTGTACAAGTACTGGTGCAGTTGTTTATCTCCAAGTGGGAGATTTTTGAGTTGTGGAGCTAAAAGCTTCACCAAATGAGCAAATTATAGGTTGCTAGAGTTACACAGTCACCAACATCAGTTAGGAGTGACTGACATCGGTCATGGGTCAACTAGGATCTGCCAGCGTCAGTTATGGATCAGTCGATGTCAGTCATGTGCAGACAGGTAGGGACCGACGTCGGTTATCTGTGCATCTAAAAAGTCTATTTTCATGGATGAACAGATTGTTTGCATGATTAGATTAACTGTTGGTATTGAGTCCACATTTCTATTTTTGGCAAGACTGATTTAAACCCTTGATTAAGAGGTATATCTAATGGTGGAGAATGCATGCTCATGTTTCCTAATTCTATATAATAGGGATAGATCTTCATTGCTTGTATATATGAGAACAATACAAGACATTTATTGTATATGTGTATCAATCCAGGTTGTTGGAATTGATTGTAATTGAGAGAGAAAACTCTTGAGGGAAAGAGATCTGTACATCTGAGAGGTGTGAGAAGAAAGTGTGATTTTCTTCATTGTATTTCCTTCTGGAAGAGTTTAATACAAGTTTTCAGGGTGGTTTCTTGTATCTCCTATTATTTGTTGTTTCTGATTCTAGTTACTTATTATTCTAGTTTAATTCTGTGTTTAGTTGCTTACATAATAGTAATCAAGTTTATTGGTTGATCCCCAACACCATACACTTCTAATTGGGGACACATTTGTTAAGTGGGAACATGACCAATATGAGGATCCACTAGAGATGATTAAGGGATCTCTTACTAAAATACACCATGATAAGGAGGGTTTCAAAGCCTCTAGTCTAACACAATCATAAAATAATCATAAGGGGGTCCTGAGTTTTGATATTTCACCTAAATTAATAACAAGAAAAGTAAATCTAATCTATTACTCACCAAAGCTTTGTTGCACAATATGAGAGGTTAGTAAATAATCAAAACATGTATAGGAGAATATCAATTAAGCTATGTATGAGCAAGACCCTAGTACATAGAATATGAAGAGTAATATTATTCTAAGAAAATATTGATGCTACTTCTATCTACTAAAGAGAGGAACAAATTTAGAGAATACTTACTTGAATAATTATCCCATCAAGACTCAATATCTCCCTTGGCCTAAGGGTCTTCACAAGAAATTATTGTGGTTTGTAAGAATCACTAAGAAAGGCCAAAGCATCCAAGAATTATCCACAAGACTATATTTTCCAAGTAGAAACCTTAAGCTAAGACTCCTCAAGTAGAATAGTGGAAGAGAATATTGTAAATAAGTGTCGACCCTACTTTATGTATTGAGGTCATCAGATGTCACTAAGGTGTAATAAAGGATGGTGCTTTGAGAAAGAACATAATAACACATAATATTCATGCTAAAAAAATTTGCATTTTTTTAAAGCATAAAATAACTAAAAGTAAATGACTGAAAGGAAAATAACTAAAAAGTAAATGTGATGTGTACTTTGACTTACCTTTATCAATGGATGATTGTTTGTTGTGTTTTTAGTTTTGATTATGTAGGGTGTAGAGACTGATTTTGATAAACCCAAGAATATAAAACTAAAGAGAGAAAATAAATGTAGGAAATCCAAGATAATTGGTGATATGTAGATGGGACATACTTGAGAATTTGGCAAGCTAGGATGACAAGTGCTATGTTAGACCAAATTTGTTAGATTATTTTGGTTAAGTCTAGATTTGACATTGAAGTCTAACCCAATGTGCTAGTGCAGTGGCCCTTTCATGCAAGACCTAGGTCTTGCATGTTCACCCAAAGCTCATGGAAAAATATTGGTTCCTATAGGTTTTGTAACACATCTTGTATGGCTTGTTCATATTCTTCAATTAAGCACATATTATGTAAAAGCATAAACTTACTACTTCAATCCTATAAGTTATATATTTGATTATCATTATCATACATATTATAGTCATCTTCTTACTTAGCATTAAGTATTTAGAAAATAAAATACTAGGTTTGTTACATAAAGAGTTTAAACAATAATTCACACCATCACTGATAGTAACATAAGTTGATACACCATGCTATCATATATTAAGCTTAAGATTTTCCAACATAACACTATATAATTCATACATCTCTGCCCTCCTAAAATGCTTCACAATAGGGGTATTTATACTTGTTTTTCCTTGACCAAGTGTTTATAATCATAAATGGCATGTATAGGTGGTCAATAAAATCTCAACAGACTGAGAGTTGTGGTGCTTAACAAATAGTTCTTCCTCATGATATGGGCCTCTACTCCCCCTAGATTCTCACTCTATGTTATATCTCAGTAGCCATGTGTTCCTTTCCTTGAAAGCTAGTACAAGATCTCCTATCAATAAGTTTAGGGTGTGTTGTTTGAACCATTCTTTTAACTATTTCCTACTTCCCATGTGTTCCCCTAGTCTTTCACTTTTTTTATAAGTCTTATGCTCTCATGTTCCTTGTGACTTATTCTCCTCTAACTGGGTCCTCTCATGCTGGTCCTTCCACACCATTATCCTTTTGCAACTAGTAAGTTCTACACCATGGTGATTTTATGCCTATCAATTACATGCCATGGTCCTTTCACACCATTTTGATCACATGCCAAAATGGGACAATACTTAGTCAAAATTCAAGGGATAACATCACCCCACACTACATTCTTAGTCCATCCTAAACTAAGTCATACTAGCATCCTCCAAAAATTTAGGCCCCTTCTACTCAACTTCCTTCTTAATATTGTCCCAATGGGACAATGCCTCAAGAACCTTTATAGTTATTCTTTCTATGTCCTCCTTTGATGTTTTTATCTCCTCAAGTTTGGTCAAAGTCTCGTTAGCCTTATTTACTTGTTCATCCAAGGTTGCGATAGCATCCTTCTGGACATCTTAAAGTGTAGAGACCTCCTTGTCAACTTATCTTTAGAGACAGTAAAATTTGCATTTAACTATTGATGATGTTTATTAATGGCATCCTCCATCATCTGTACATCTCTAAATTTTTTGGCATGCTTTGTGTGATCTTTTATTAAAATTACATCATCAAATGAGTGATGCCTTAGGGCCTCTTCATCTTGGATTCGATCCTCCAAGAATTTATTAGGGCATTCGAGTAATACAAAAATGCCCTCTAAAATGGGGATGGTTTCCCTAACTTTCTCTAAATAATGATTGTAGATGTTAATGGTCATGGTGAACTATTCAGTCAATTCTAATCCCTCATCTCTCAATGTGGGTCACTCCTTGAGTTTCTTGAGCATTATTTCCACCAGGGTTTCTAGTTATCCTATGTAATCTCCATCAAGAGGTGCATCATCTATTAACACTGGATCTTCCTATTTCTCTATGTTTTTGCTAATTACATTCAGAAGAAGAAGAAACTAAAGTTAAGAGTTAGGGGTTTGACGTTACCTGGATTAAGTTGTGCACCGTATCCAAGAGTTGTGGGAGCTCCTGTTTGGATGTGGAGGAAACACCTGTAGACAAGAATAAGACTTAAATAAAGAAAATGTTAGAATAAGATATGGTGGACTTCCAACCTACACGCTCAGTCCCAGAAGCGTAAATCTCTGTAAGGGATGACCGTCCACTATTTAATGAAAAGAGATTTGTATAAAATGAAATGATAAAAGACTTAAAGAAATGGAAAGGTAGAATATTATGTACTTGTTCCCTATAGTTCATGAGTCTCAAAATGTTGGATGGAGGTTTTGTCTGGTCTTTGGGCTGTTTGGATAAGTTTTCTAGTTTGCACAATCGTCGATGTCAGTTATGCTACCGATGTCGATAGGGAAATGGTGCTGATGTCGGTTAGTATGCCAATGTTAGTAGGGGTAGTGGGCTTTTAGATGGGTTTTAGGGTATTTTTGTAGTAGATAGAGGAGTCTGGGAGTGTAAAGGTTTGTGCAGGGTTACGAGAAGGTGAATAGGGTCTGAAGAAGGGTAAAGGTAAGGGGTTGGTGTGTAAAAAGAGGTGGGAATAAGAGCAAGGCTTTTCAGCCCTTCCATGGAGGAAGTCGGGTCTCTTTGATAGTATTTAGAAATAGTAAATGAAAACTAATTACCAATGTATTCTAAAACTTTGAAGTGGAGCCTAGAGTACTTAGCTTTATGGTGAAGCCCAGAGGGTGTCAGAATGCTTATTCCTGTTGTGGCTGATGTTGAGGACCTCATACAATGTTTTCAATCCAATGTCTGGAATGACTTGTGCAGAGTTTATGTAGCCAAGAGAGCGATAGTCAAATTTTGATGCTTGGTCTCAGAGTGTGCACATCGATATGCAAAGAGTTAGGGGGCAACTCAAAGTTAGAACCTAGTTTATGTAACCAACGTCGGTGATACCACTGATGTCAATCGATAGTTAACCAACGTCAGCAGATAGAGAATGGGTAAAAGGGCTATTTTTAGTTCTTTACCTATTTCTCCATTTGCCAAGTGCATTTGCCATTGGAGAACGGTCGAAAGATGGGTTTATTAGGCATGAGAATTAGTTAGAGAGTTGGAATAGGTCTTAGGTAGTTAGGATTTTAAGGACTTAGTCTTAGGGTGACTCATGGGGTAAGAAATGGTCTTAGGGCGAGGTGTCTAGGTGAGGTGTCTAGGTGAGGTGTCCAGGTGAGGTGTCCAGGTGAGGTGTCCAGGTGAGGTGTCTAGGTGAGGTCATTAATTTAAGATAAGTAATTTATTTTAAATTAATAGTGTGTAAGTGGTTAGAAGGGGACCAAAGGGGGGTTGACACAATATTGGTGTCTACATTTTCCCCTTTTTGTCTTGTGGTTTGTCCTAACGAACTGTAAGACAAAAATAGATGTGGGTTGTCCCAGGTGTGGGATGAGGTATTCTCCTTCAAAGCAGGGATTGAGAGAGGATAATCCGAAGTTGGGTGCCAATTTGATAGGTAGTGGATGGGTAGGGTGAAGTTGGAGTGTGAACGCTGCAATAGTTGAGATTGCACGTATACCACTTCACTTAATAAGTAGGTCAAATTGTCGTTGGCAAGGTCAAGGAGCACTAAAATCAAAGTAACTGGTCCTTAGCTTTTTAGTCATAGTTAATTAGGTTAAATGATCAAAGCTGTAGCTCCAATGGTCGAGGAGGACTAAAACTAAAATAACCAGTCCCCAACTTATTAGTGGTAGCTGATTGGGTTAATTGATCAAAGCTATAACTCCAATGGTCATCATGTTCCAAGTATTCAGGCGAAGAAGTGCTCCTGAAAAACATGAAAATGTCACAAATATTGGGGATTAACTTGGTTGTAATCTGACAATATGTGTGAGGGTCATAATGTGGGGTGCGTACAATTTGCTAACTATTCGTGAGGTAGCATATATGCAATCAAAACAACCAAGGCAAAGTTGTCTCGAAAGTCATCGTAGTCTGAGGAGATAGTCATGATCTCCAAGGTCATTGGTTGAGTTGGGTTTAGATATAAGTGATCTCAAGTGTTGTTTGTTGTGGTTAGGGAGATGTATGTGATCTCCAATGTGCCCCATGAGAAGTCTAAGGTGACTTCTACAGTGTCAGGGCTGGTTTTTTGGTCATGATTTTGGATAGTTTGGGATAGTTGGTCCATCAGGTAGATGAACGAACGAATGGCTGAGCTAACCTCAGAAGACCCCATGTCAACTAAGTGTTGCCTACATAGCCCATGTTTTAAGGGCCTCAAGCCAAGGTAGTTCTCCCAAAAGGGAAGAAGAGTCAAAGATGTTGATGGTTGATTTGGTCAGGGTAGTGTTTTTAGCATTTCCCATATGTTTGATAGTACATGCTTGAAATGATGAGTGTATGATGATGTTATAGCCTTTTCCATATTGTGTGATGGTGTATGCTATAACATTGGTTATGTGATTTTTCATCCTTAGCAATTTTCCATATTGGTGATGGTGTATGCTAAAAATGAAATGAGTGTATGATGATGTTATAGCCTTTTCCATATTGTGTGATGGTGTATGTTGTAACATGGGTTATGTGGTTTTTCATCCTTAGCAATTTTCCATATTCGTGATGGTGTATGCTAAAAATGAAATGAGTTTATTTATGCTTCAGCAAGTTTCCATATTGGTGATGGTATATGCTTGACATAAATTGTGTTTGGTTGATAGTTGTTTTGTTTATGTTTGAAATGATGAGTGTATGATGATGTTATAGCCTTTTCCATATTGTGTGATGGTGTATGCTGTAACATGGGTTATGTGGTTTTTCATCCTTAGCAATTTTCCATATTGGTGATGGCGTGTGCTAAAAATGAAATGAGGTTATTTATGCTTCAACAAGTTTCCATATTGGTGATGGTATATGCTTGACATAAATTGTGTTTGGTTGATAGTTTCCATGTGTATTATTTTCCATAGAAACTAGTGTGAATGGGCTATAATAATTTATATAACACAAATTGGTATTTGTACTAAATAAATCATGAGGTTATGTTATTGGTTAGAAAATGTTTTGGTTTGGTTTGGTTTGGTTTGGGTTGGTTAGAAAATGTTTTGGTTTGTTTTGGTTTGGTGTGACGAAGGTGTGTAAGAAGTGAAAGGCATTTTGCTCTTTCATTGACAAGGACCATAGTGATAGCATAGATAGGGTTTTTGTAAACAAAAGCCCCATTCATGCAATACATCGTTGACCATTGGTTTGTGTTAGAAAAGTACTCTAATCACTTGACATTAAGTGAGCTCAAAGTCCCTTGAGTATGTTGGGGTAATAGGTGTGATTATGTGAGATGTGAGGATAGCATAACCCTTTTTAGCAGGGATAACTTTGCCCCTTTTATAGGTGACCCTGAGAATGACTATAGGCAAGTCCATGACTTAATAGTTTGTCAGCCATTTTTTTTTGGTAGACTGATCAATGTAAGAAGTCTACTTGGGGATGTTGTCTTGTTTTGTGGTCATGTGAAGCTGATCGGTGTGGGAAGCTTCTGAGAGGGTGTTATTTGTAGCAAAATTTGGGCATAGCCATCCTTCAAGGGAATGGTCTATAGTTTACTTTGTATGTTTTGAGTTTATTGAATAGATGTCCTTCAAGGGAGTAGTCTATTAATTACAATAATAATGCAGTTGTCCTTCAAGGGAGTAGTCTATTAATTACAACAATAATGTAGTTGTCCTTCAAGATAGCAGTCTACATTCATATTTTATGACCTTTGTATATTTTATTAGGCATCCCAATTTTATATAATAGTTGTTGATTGAACTTTTAGTCATGGACAAGACTATAGGGGCTTCCCTTTTATTAGGATAAAGCATTAATGCAAAAAGGGTTAACTAATGTTTGTAGGGAAAAAGGGTTGAAAGGAATAGGAATGAGGATGTCAAGGGTTACTCAAGGGACGAGCTCAAGTCAAACATCAAGTGAATGATTACTTGGTTAACAGTAGAATGGTCACAGATGTAAGGCATTAAGGGGCTCAAATTCTGGCTAGCCTTTGAGAGAAGACAGATGATAAGTACCTGATCCATACTTGTGTGTTATGATATAAGGTTCGAGCCAATTAGGAGAAAATTTGCCTCCTTTGCTTCTTTCCATATTGGTCACGTGTTGGTTTTCTTTAAGGATGAGATCTCTAATTTTGTAATCTCGCTCTTTCATATTTTTATTATAGGCATGGTTTGGTCGATGCTTGGCAAAGGAAAGTCATCCTTTGGGCAAGCTAGGTTGAGGTCAGATAGTCAGGACAAATTCAAACTCCCCTAGTTGTTTTTGTGATAGGGACAATGTTTGACACCCATTGTGGATAATCAATGAGTTGGATAAATGAGACAGAGAGAAGACATTGAAGCTCCTCTTTAATAAGGAGTGTAATGTGAGGATGCATCTTACGAAGCTTTTGCCTGATAGGCTTAGTTTAAGAGGGCAAGATCTTGATCTTCCAGATTGTAGTCTGGAATCTCAGAATCACTAAAGGTGATGGAGGCAACGGTGGGTAATGATTTGACTAGAGCAACCAATGGTTGGGGGTCTTCAGGTTGGACCTCCACTACCTGTAAAGTTTTGATTAAGGCTTGGTGATGTTGTGGAAAGCTTTGAATTAGGTCATACAAAGACATCTTCATAGGGGTTTGGTGAAGTTGTTTCACCATGGAGTCATGAATTGCCCCAGAAGATGTTGGTTGAGATGTGCCTAAGATAAGAATCTTGGGTTTTGGTGGTTGAGAAGGCTTGGCAAATGGATATGTCCAAGGAATAGAAACTCACTCTTTTCCTTTATCTTTTAGAGTTTGGGACCTGGTGGCCACATTAATGGTGTTGATTTTGAATAAAGGGGGAGAAGGTGGTAGAGGGACCATAGTTTGATGATGGGATCCCGATGAAGGTGAGGAGGTTTGGGAAGCATGGGATGGTGTTGGTGGTTTATCAAAAGGGTGGTCAAGAGGATCACCAATGATAAGGGTGTCCTTTTCTAGGTGTTGGTGAATGACAACCTTAAGAGCACAATAATTCTCAATATCATGCCCAAGTGTGTGATGATACCAGTAGATTTGAGTGTCATCAAACCAAGATGGTTTTGATCTGAGAGTTTGGTATGGCTTAATGGGTGGGAGAACGATGCTAGATGACTGTAATAACTGGAATAATAGTGAAGCATAGGAACCCACCAATGGGTCTGTGCTCATTGTTGCAATAAGGGTTGACAACTTCTATTTAGGAGTTGTAAGAGGAGTTTTTTGTACCACTTTTTTAGTTGGTGGTGTGGCCACATGCGTAGATGACACTTTCTTGGTGAGAGGTGTCAAATTTTTTGGAGGATGTATGTTTTTGATAGGTAGAGGGAGTAATGGAGGTAGTTTGTTTTTGTGAGGTGTTGGAATAGGGAGCACTCCTATTAAAGTGGAAGGATGTGGATCCAAGATAGAGGGCAATGGTGAAGGTGGGGGAGGAGTTCTCCGACATGGTTTAGCACCCTTCTTTAGTATGGTATGAGGGCCACTACTATGCGGGGCAAGGTTCAAATCTACCTTCACTTGTGGGTGAGTGAGGTTTAATATAGGGAGAACACTAAGAGATTTAATTTGTTTTAGCATGGTGGACGCTTGTGAGGGTTTAGGTTTAGACATGGAAGGTTGAGCTTCTAAAGATTTGGAAGTGGAAGCCTGATTCTCATCAAAGACTTTGGGATGAATTGTCATGGAAAGGTTGTCACTATAAGGTGAAGTGAGATGTGTAAAATAAGGAGCCTTAAGTCGCTCTCATAATGCCTCATGTTTTAGGTTTCTCGAATGGAGAAATCTTAAGTTTTCAGCCAAGCGAGAGAAGGGTTTAGAGGACATTGCACGAGGCTTTATAATTGGTCTTTTGGAAGATTTGGGTGGTTGTGAGAGTGGAAATGTGTTGGACACAGCGATCATAGGCCAAAGGCAAGAGAGAAATGTCACCGGATCTTTCTCAATCGAAGTGGGTGAGATGGCAAGTTCTTCTCTCAGTGAAGAAGGAATTGGAGGATTTGGCTCTTCGAGCAGATAGAGTGCAGGGATGATCATGCCTTCCACATGTGGTATAAGAGCATGGAAATTATGATCATCTAGTGGTGATAAGAAGGATGAGGGCGGGACCACTGGTGTTGGTGCCATCAAAGCATCCTCCAATATGGGAGAGGTTAAAGTGGATTCTCTTATGTGTGAAAGAGGGGTGGATGGAGGACTATCCTCCATCGGTGGAGGACAAATAGGAGAGGAATGGTCCTCTAAAGGGTGAAGTAGAGGGATTATGGCCCCTTCTACATGAGGGCGTGGGGTATGAATGGTAACTTCTTCCAATAGTAGAAGAAGAGGGAAGGTGGGGGTAAGAGGAACATGTAATATGAGCTCCTCACGAGGTATAAGTATGTGTGGAGGAGGTGTTTGATGTCGTGGGGGTGATATGGGTAGAATATGCTCTTCTACCCATGGTGGAGAAATATGTTGACTAACCTATTCAGACTGTGAGAGAGGTTAGTTAGGAATAAAAGGAGAAACCATGTTGACCATGCATATGTTGCGCTCTTGAGGGTCATCAGCCATGGTCTGAACATTGTTCTGACTTGGGGGATGGTTAGGAAATGGTTGTCTAAAGATGTCTATGTTTTGGTTAGCCAGCGCATTAGGGTTATCTAAAACAAGGTCCCCCTTGTCCAACATGTCTTGAACAACATTTTTTAGGGTTTTGCAATTATCCGTGTCATGATCGTTGACATGGTGATAGTTACAAAAGTCATTTTCCATATACCATGCAGGGATGGCTTGTGAGGGGTTAAATTGGAGAGGTCAAATTTGAGGGAGATTGAGGACCCCCTGCTTCACTAATTTATCTAATACAAAAGCATATGATTCTCCTATTAGAGTGTATTGATGCTGTATATACCATTGTTGGAATTGTTTTGTGATGTTTTATGAATTAGAAGGCTCAGATTGGTTGGTTGTGGTAGAAGATGATGATCTAAGGACCACAACATTTGCCGATCCCTTAGACTTGGAGTGGGAAGAAGAAGATTTGGAAGAAGGGTCATTGGATTTTGCATTGGTATTTTTACTACACAATTTAACTCTATCTTCTTCGACCATGTGGAATTCAAGCTTTCAAGCCATGGTGAAAGCTTCATCAAATATGCAGAAAGTTTGAACCCACAAAGTGGATGAGATGTGTTTGGCACATGCTCTTGAAAAGAGCTTAATGAGCTCAAGTTGAGGTAATGAAAAGGAGAGTTGGTTGATCAAACCTCTCCAATGAGCAATGAAGTTAGCTATCGATTCATTGTTGAATTGTCTAATAGAATATAGGTCTGTGATGGAGACCTTTTTAGTGATATTGATTGAAAAGTGGTTGTGGAATAGCTGAGCTAGTTGAGTGAAGGTAAAGAGAGAATGATTGGTAATGGAGCTATACCAATCAAGGGTGGTGCCAAAAAGTGACATAGGGAACGTGCGAAGTAATAATGCATCATCATGTGCTATGAGGTAGCAAACATGTCTAAATGCTCATAGATGTTGTTGTGGGTCCTCTTTACTCTAAAAGTGAGTAAATTTTGGGAATTCCCACTAGCTAGGGTATGGTCTAATAGGCACTGAAGGGTGAATAGGTTCGTTATAGATTTGTTCATATGAAAGAACATTCTTTGAACCTGAAATAGATGTCTCAAGGTTGGACATCTTATCCATCAACATCTTAATGAGATCGGTAGATGGATTGGCTTGAGGGGAACCCCTTAGGTTATAGGGTACTTAGAAGGCATTGGGAGGGGTGTATGACGTACTTGGTTGCATTTGTGTAGGTGCAACATATTGATAGTTCATCATAGGGGCCGATGTTGAGGCCAAGGGGGCTTGTGCCATGAAGTTGGAGGGCACAACTTGACTAAATGTTGCCAAGGGTTGTTGAATGGTGGTGATACTAGTTAAAGGATGAGTAGCCACTCTCGTGTTTATAGGCATAAGAGTGGGTGGGATAGAGACAATCAAGTTCTTAAAAGGTGTCGAACTTAGTTGAATTGTTTGTGGTTGAGGGGGTACGGAAACCCCAATGGAGGTAGGTCCAAAAATAGAAGGAGAGGACAAATCTTGAACATTGGCCATGGTTGGGTTACTGGTTGAGGCAATGGCATGAGTGACCATGGGTTGGGTAACAGAGGCTATTGATATTATTGCCATTTCAACCAAGGAAGTTGGCATCCCATAAATAGGGTTACCTAAAGGATCTCATGTTTGGCTTCTAGCGAGATAATGTTGGAGATCCTTGATGTTGTGGTCAAGGAATCTCTCAAATTATTGATCCCCTTTGAGAACAATAGGAGGTTGATTTGGGGTAGGTTGGATAGGAGTATGCTCAGTGTCTGAAGTATACTCCATTAGATGACTTGGTATGGAAGGCGATTGTGGGAGTGGCTATTGCCTTACGTGGTCAATAAGGGATTTGGCTTGACTACATGTCAAATCCATCCAAAGCAAAAGGGGTTTAGGTTCCAAAAATTGTGTGTTTTAGTTTCAAAAAACTAGAATTTATGTTTAACAACAAAAAATTTAGGTTTTAAGCTTGTTGTTTGGAAAGAAAATTTGGTTGACAGTGACCAATGTTAGTTTATTAACCGATGTCAGTTATGAAATGTTGCTGAGGTCGGTGGAAAAACTGATGTCGGTGAATATTAGTTGCCGATGTCGGTGTAAAAACTGATGTCAATTTTTGTGTAATTCTAGAAACACAAAAACTGGTAGTTTTTGGAAGAAGGAGAAATTTTGAGTTGTTTTTGGACCTCAGAATGATGCAACCTTACCAGCTCAAAAAATTAGATAAAAATAGCAGAAAAGGTGATTTGGCAAGTAACCTATAAAACGTTAAATTCCTAGGAATAAATTTTAGAGTCGTGGTGGCTTATGCCTTAGAAAAATATGTTTGGGAATTGGGCTTTTAGAACATGTCCTAAAGAGGAAGTCTATGGTTGGTTTCAAGTTATGTTTTGGTGCTCAAAAATATATGTTAGGTTCAGTACGTGGCCTGGTGCCGGGGCTTGCTCCCTTCACTTCACAATCCCAGAGCTGAGCTGGACCGCTTAGCCAATATATACTTTGCCTATAGTTTATACTCTGCCAGAAAACAGAGTGGGTCCTCCTCTTGGTAGTGAAGTCCAAGTAGGATCACCAGGAAGGGTAAGGTATCCGCTAGGTGATGAAATCCTAGACAGGACTTGTCTCAAGTATGTTTAAATGTTTAATTTGATGTGATTGTGGTCTGGTTGTGTAACATTTGTGCACTATGATTTATTCATAATGATTTTAATTACTAAGTGGGCTAAGAATGCATTCAAGCAAGAATAAATTGAAATTATTTTTAACCCAAATAGAAATATGTTTGTTCAAATGCAAACAATTGGAGAAGAGGTTAAGAGTATGAATTTTTTCACTACTCTAAGATGCAGGAAAGAAGTGACAAGAAGAAAAAGAAAGATGTTTTTTTTAACTTCCGCTAATGGTTTCTTTTTGAAATAAAGAGATAGAAGAAGGATGAAAGAAGAGAATATTTTCCTAATGCAACTATATTAAAATTTACTTTTTAGAAGAATGAACCCAAGGAAAACTCCAGTGTCCCATCAGGCGTGCCAGAATGTTTCTCTATGTTTTTGCTAATTACATTCAAAAGAAGAAACTAAAGTTAAGAGTTAGGGGTTTGACATTACCTAAATTAAGTTGTGCACCGTATCCAAGTGTTGTGGGAGCTCCTCTTTGGCTATGGAGGAAACACCTATAGATAAGAATAAGACTTAAATAAAGAAAATTTTAGAATAAGATATGGTGGACTGCCAAGCTACGCGCTTGGTCTCAGAAGCGTAAAGCTTTGTAAGGGATGACAGTCTACTATTTAATGAAAAGAGATTTGTATAAAATGAAATGATAAAATACTTAAAGAAATGGAAAGGTAGAATATTGTGTACCTATTCCCTGTAGTCCATGAGTCTCAAAATGCTAGACGAAGGTTTTGTCTAGTCTTTGGGTTGTTTGGATAAGTTTTCTAGTTTACATAGTCACTAACATCGGTTATGCTGCCGATGTCGGTAGGGAAATGGTGCAAATGTCGATTAGTATGCCGATGTTGGTAGGGGTAGTGGGCTTTTGGATGGGTTTTAGGGTATTTTTGTAGTAGACAGAGGAGTCTGGGAGTGTAAAGGTTTGTGCAGGGTTATGGGAAGGTGAATAGGATCTGAAGAAGGGTAAAGGTAAGGGGTTGGTGTGTAAAAGTAGGTGGGAATAAGAGGAAGGCTTTTCAACCCTTCCACAAAGGAAGTTGGGTCTCTTTGACAGTATTTAGAAATAGTAAATGAAAACTAACTACCAATGTATTCTAAAACTTTGAAGTGAAGCCCAGAGTACTTAGCTTTATGGTGAAGCCCAAAGGGTGTTAGAATGCTTATTCCTTTTGTGGATGATGTCAAGGACCTTGTACAATGTTTTCAATCCAATGTATGGAGTGACTTGTGTAGAGTTTTTGTAGCCAAGAGAGTGATAGTCAAATTCTAATGCTTGGTCTCAGAGTGTGCACGTTGATATGCGAAGAGGTGGGGGGCAACTCAAAGTTAGAACCTAGTTTATGTAATCGACATCGGTGATACCACCGGTGTCAGTCGATAGTTGACCGATGTCGACAGATAGAGAATGGGTAAAAGGTCTATTTTTAGCTCTTTGCCCATTTCTCCATCCACCAAGTGCATTTACCATTGGAGAATAGTCGAAAGACGGGTTTATTAGGCACAAGAGTTAGTTAGAGAGTTGGAATAGGTCTTAGGTAGTTAGGATTTGAAAGACTTAGTCTTAGGGTGACTCATGAGGTAAGAAATGGTCTTAGGGTGAGGTGTCTAGGTGAGGTTTCTAGGCAAGGTGTCCAAGTGAGGTGTCCAAGGTGAGGTGTCTAGGTGAGGTCATTAATTTAAGATAAGTAATTTATTTTAAATTAATAATGTGTGTAAGTGGTTAGAAGGGGACCAAGGGGGGGTCGACACAATATTGGTGTCTACACTTCCTTAAAAATTACTTTATAAATGGTTAATACCCTTACTTTTGCCTTTATGACCTCTTGGAGTTTTTGTTTCATTAAGGCAAATTCCTCAATGAGCACTTATTTCTATGCATGTACTTTATTATACATTCCTACAACTCTAGCATGTTTTCATTTAGTTGTATGCATATCAAAATCCACCAAAATATTTGTGTGCATTATTTTCATGCCCAAATTCAAAAATACAACACTTATGAGTAAAGGGGATATCTTTTAGGGATCTACCCATAGTAGTTTGGATAGCATGGGAGCATTTGGGCCCAAATAAAGGTTATCATGTGGGAGTTTAAATTCATGCTCCTCATTATACATGTTGAGGAGGAAGGACACTTATTTACTAATTTCAAGAGTTGCCTCATTGGGGATGAAGTATGGCTAAAGATAGAGCATATTTTCTTGCACATCAAATTGATAATGTTCATTTGGATTATTGGTGGCACCTTCATCATGTCCGTGAAAAGTCTTGGTCAGTCCCTTCCCTAATTAGGATCTCATTCAAGCTTGGCCTCTTTATGGCCATCTTTAGCCATCTCACTTTCTTTATTATCCTCCATGTGTTATGGTGATCCAACATCAAGCAGGGAGTCATTGGAAGCAATGTGCTAATCTTACATCAAGGAGGGAGTTCTCTCAGAACCTAAACCTAAGCTATAAATTTTCACCTAAGAAACATCTGGTTGGGGTGCTTCCCTTGGTGGATACTAGTGGGTAGATCTTATAGTAGTACTTGAAGGAGATGGTGGAGGTATAGAAGGTGGGGGTGGAGAACATGGAGGTAGAGGTAGAGGTGGAGGTGGAGAATGTGGTGGAGAAAGTGGGGAGTAGGCTGAGGAGATGAAGGTTGGGGAATGAAAGAGTGTAGAGGAGATGGATAAGTGTGAGGAGATGGGGATGAATGTGAAAGTGAAGGGTGAGGTGGAGGTGGCACAGATGGATGAGAATATGTGGGTCTAGAGGGTTTTACCTTTGTAGTCTTCTATTTATTTTGGGGGGGAGGGGTTATTTCCCACTTAAACTTACACCCACATCTAGTCTCTTCTTATTCAAAGATAATGTTGGAGGGATTTTTTCCTTAGGGTTTCCACCTTATGGGTTATTTTAGGGGTGTAGCATGTAAAATAAATTGTAAATTTTCTCCTTGACTAAATCTTGCTTGACTTGGATGTTGATCAATTCTATTTTCAACCTCTCCATGTAGGCCTTCTTACCTAGAGACACATACATTTTGAAGATTTTTAATCTCCACATCTATCCTCTCATCTTGAAAAATGATGGGTTATGCATCATATATCTAGTTGATGGAGTCTATGAAGTACTATGTAGAGAAATCATAAGGTAGCTTAAGTTATGATGAAATCTCTCTTAAAGGGTTCATACATGTCTACATGAGGGAGAAGTGTTATTTTACATCAAAATGAGCTTATGTTTTAGATAAGGCGGTAGGTCCTTAGTGATGCACCATTCATCCCCAAACATAATCTTCATCCTATCAAACTAATACTTCATCTTAATCTTGTAAGATGGGGTGATGTGTCGAGGGCAAGTGAATACCTTGTAGCACTCAGTGGGGGACCTGTGGGTTAGGGGTACACCCACTTTAGTGTTCTAGAACTATAATATGGTAACCTAATTTCATAAAAAACTAATGAAAGTTAGATTTTTCCCCATGGAAACTTGTACTTGGGCTCCCAATGAGCCCTCTCCACATCCTTGACAATTTTATGGGCCAATTACATGGCCCAATTATACTTTATCCCTTATGATACTTGTTGAGTAAGGTAGAGGTGCACCATGTCCACCTCTTTCCACCGATTGGTCCCTTTGATCTTGGTCAAGATGATCTATTCCAAAACTTGAAGGGTAGGATCTTTTAGGTTCTTGATGTACATAACATGCCCCTATTTTTGATACATTAGCATCATGGTGGTCTTCTATATCTCCTTAGTGTCAGCCAAATCATCAATTACACTTAATCTCAAGCACCATAGCCCCATGATCTTTTTTATTCTTTCTATGGTAATCTTCATGTTACACCCCATGAAGTAGATGTAATCCTCATGGATGTGTGAAAAGAGGAACTATATCACTTTTTTGGGCTTACCAAAATATATCAAATGGTAAGGTCATATATCAATTGGTTCCTAGTGTTGGTGGTCTCTACTCAATAATAATTTTTAAGCTTAAAATCATTCCTAGGTTGGTGATGATTGTAGTCAAAAATAGTGTAGGTAGGACCTTGGCAACCTAGTTTTTTGCATGCATCACTTAATCTGGATATTGCATCTCTTTAATAAATAAGAATGGAGGTGGGGATATTAGGGCCTTATATGTTGTAAACATATGTGCTTTATTTCCTTTCCATACCATTATTTATTTTTCTTCTTCTATGAATTATTCCTCTTCTCCTTTCATGCTATATATTTGTTCTTTTAGGGTCTCTTCCCTAATTGGGACCTAGTCTCTTTTTCTCACCTCTTCCTCTTCACGTATCATTGGTAATTTTTCTAGTCTTTTGGCCTTCTTCTTAGGCCACATTAACCTTCAAGAAGCACAAATTTTAATATGAAACCATCCAATGTTTCCAAAGGAATACATGTTTTCATAATGATGCTTCAAATTTTTAAACTTGAGCACCCTTCAATGGTGACTTGTAACCTAAAACTCTCAAAACTAAATATTTTCCCACTGAACTAGTTGGAATCTATCTTTTCAGCTTGGTAATGACCTTCTTGACTTTTTAAGGATTTAAAAATATTATCTTAGCTTAATAAATGTTTGGTTTATCTTTGGTGATCATTTATTTTTGGCTCTAGTAAATGCTTGATCTTGGATCTAGATATTCGAATTTAAAAGCAAAGTAAAGTGTGAAATGTGTTTAACAAGTCTATTTATAGGATCTAAGGGGGGTTTACTTTCATTAATTCCCCTCTATCACCCATCATTTTTTGGTATTTAAGGTAAGTCTTATAATAGTCACCATGTATACCTTTTTATAATTAATACCTTAACAGTTTTGTCCCATCATGTCATTAGCATACATCTTTCCATTACTAACCTTGTCACATTTATGTCATGTCCCATATTTTTCTTTTCTCTAAAGTGGATGATAGTTGTGTCCCATGATTTTTATGAGGTGGGAGATAGCTATCTCATTTAAATTTCTAACTTATGGTGGGAACCTCACCCTTTTGTGCCTTAAATGATGTATGCACCTTAAAACCTTGCACACCCTTAATAACTTTTGTGCTAAAGTAACTTGCATGCCTAAGTGACTTGTGTGATTTTCAATTTTACCTTTCTAAACTTGAGTTCTTACCCCACACTAAAACATGTCATGGTCCTCTAAAAACATAGAGTTATACAACAAGACCTTAATTCTTGGAGAAAATATTTTATTCTTTATATGGTGATCATGCCATGCCTTCTAATTGTGTTTATCTACATCTTAGTTACAATGAGTGAGGAACCATGTCTCATATAGTTACATTAAAGTGTCTAAGAACACTTTCAATGATGCCTCATCATCTAGTTATCCTATGCATGTGATATGGAGGGATGTCACCAAGAACTCTATTAGCATTACTGCTTCCTTTTCATATACCAAGTTAAATGGTGCATTCTTCTTGAGGTGCTTATAGGTGGTTAAGTAAGTCCATATTGCTATATATACCCTATCATCCAAATCAATGTGTCCAATATTGTATATTTTATTTAAAGTGGTACTTAGGATCTTATTGAAAGCCTCAACAATTACATTGGCTTGCAGATGATAAGGTGTTATTTTATGGTGCATGATCATGAACTCAACTAGCAAGATGAAAATTGTTTCCTTTAGTAAGTGGGTACCATAATCACTAGTGAAACTTAGGGGAAATCCAAACCAAGTTATTATGTTTTCCTAAATGAACAAAGTAGTAGTAGCAGTAGTATAATCCTTCATTAGCATAGCTTTAGCCTAGTTTGTAAGGTAGTCAGTTATCATAATGATATATTGAAAACACATTCATTATCCCATTTGAGTAATTGGACCAAAACAATCAATAGATAACTTTTTAAAAGGTTCCTAAGAAGGGATATGTCATAAAGGAATAGCATCTCTTCAATTAGGTTTGCCTACACACTGATAAATGTCACATTTCCTAACATATGCTTTAGCATCTTAGAATATAGTTGGCCACCAAAGTCCAACCAGTAGAACCATTTGCATGATTGCTTCTCCAACATAGTGCCCTCCAACAATACCTCATGAACTTCTTGAAGTACCTCAAAGTGCTCATATTGTATTACATAATGTTGAAGTACTTTGTGAACTAAGAATTTGACTAAGAAGAGGAGATTAGTATGGTGTTAGTGAATGAAACCAAATGAAAAACACACTGAGCTAACATCTTCATGCCTAGTTACTAGAGTGAACTTAGTAATAAAAATAAATGACAAACACAACTAAAAAGTAAGGAAAAATAACAAGAATTCCTTTACCTTCCTTGGATGCTTGAAATGCCTTTGTAGTAGTAGCTTACTTGGCTTTGTACTCATGAAGTCCTTGGTAATGGAAGCTTGGCTACCTCCATCTCTCCTTGGCATCTTTGGCTTGTGGCTTGGCTTGGATTGGAATCAATTTAGCATGGTAACACTAGTTTCATGAAGCTTTGTAATCAATTCTACATTATAATTTTGTATAAATTAAGCTTTTTGAGTATATTTGAGAATAATAAATATGCACCAAAATAGCTTATAAATGATGTGGTAAGGCTTCCTATTTATATATTTTTGAGATTGATCATAATCAACCTGAATCATCCATCTCAGGATTAAAATGTGTGGCTAAGGATTAATCCAATTTTACAATTAAAATTGATAAATAGGCTCATCAATATTTGGGATAGAGGGGCAATTAAGAAGCATGGAAGGATTTCATGAGGCATGGGAGGCATGAATCTTGATATATATGGTAGTTATGGCCTAGGGATGTCTTTTCAAATAAATGAGGTCACTTGATGATGTAGATATTCCATATTTATTTCCAAAACAAAGTTTCCAACAAGTTTCCATGGAATTATTAATTAGGCCTTGATTTGGGTTAATTAGATCATAAGTATATTTAACCACTTTGTGCACAAATTACTCAAATTGATTAGAATGCCTTATTATTGGTCCAAAATTTGATTAGATTAGAATTAGAAGTCATTGTTAGATCCATTGGATGCATTATTTCATTTAGGATTTTGTCAACATCAAGTAATAAAGGCACGTATCTTGTGCATAAGATTTGATAGCAAAGAGCAATCAAGAGTACCTAGGTGTAAAATTGGCAATTTGACTCATAATGATCTGATTAAAGCTAGTTGGTCCATAAATTTCATTGTCCCATTTAATGATACCCTAGCCACAATCATCATTTGACTATATCAATTTCAAAGCTTTTAATGTGCTTTAGTGTTTGTAGGCCAAATTATGTATTCTAAGTGTAAATTGGCCAAAAGCCTAGTTGAAGGTTATTAGTGGCTAGATTTAGGTGTCTACAGTTTTCTCCTATTTGGGATGATGTTACAAACCGTAGGCAAAAGAATGTATTCTCAAATAATGCAAGATGGCATGTATCCAAAAAATAATATGATGGTTGAAGAAAAAAGCTCCAAATGGTTTTTGGAATCCTATGATGATTCCCCCTTGAGGGAGTGGTCATTACATTTGTTGATGGGTGATCCTTAAAAAATAAACAAGTAGAAAGGTGGAATTAACCCATGGTTGAGATTAATCCAAATAAGAAAATGCTTACATTCATTGATGTAAAAAGGATGCTGATTTGCCAAAATGTGGTTATAATAAAGAATAAAACTCAAAATAATGATTTTCCCATAGGTGGTTATAACCATTAACAAGACTTGGATTGGCTAAAGATGATTGTGCCCCAGTTAGGGCTAATTAGCAAGCATAATGCAAGGATATAACTTGGGATATAGATTAAAGATGAGGGTGCATAGAATGATGAAAGAGATTAATTGAAAATAATATTAATTAATAGAAAATATTTAGTTATACCTACCAATGAGGAGATGCTCATCCTAATTAGAAATGACACAACTAGAATGGCCAACGGGTTAATTTGATCAAGGGTGGGATGGAAGGATTTGCCAAGGTGCCAAGGAGAATCTTTTGTGGCTCCATTAATTATAGACCTTCTTGAAGATGATTTTTTCTATAGCATGTGTTGGTAGGCTTCATGCTAGAACACCATGAATACTTGGCCAAAATATGTGTAAGAACTCACTCCTTATCCAATAAATACTTCAAAACAATGCACCAATGATAAAAATCATGATGATAATGTTGCCATATGAATATGTATGGACTCAATAATAATATGCTCGAGGAATCACCTAATGAAAACATATATACTAAGTTGAGGCAATAGTGATGAAAGCAAACAAATAGGTAAGAAGACAAAAAAATATATAAAACACATAAAAAACACACAAATAGATAAACAACTTGAAATAAATAAGCAAACAAAAAGTCTAAAAACAAAATCAAAAGAAAGCATCCTAACAATGACTTTGCCCTAATAGGGTGGATCAAGGATAACTGACTAGGATTAGACAACACACATGTTTTTGGATTTTGAAATGTTATTAATGTTTTTATCATTTTGAGGTATCTTAATTTGATTGAGAATGACAAGATACTTGCTCATAAAATGGTGAGAGCGTTTGGCTTAGGTTGCTCATAAATTGGTGAGAGTGTATGGAAAGGGGGACTAAGGTGACCTCAACATGAATTGAACATGACCCACATAGTACTAAACTGACCTCAAGTCATAATAATTCCATCCACACAAAAGGTAGGAAAAAACCAACTAGTTCCCAACAACTTCTCAAATCTGACAAATGGCTAGTCAAATTAAAATAGTAATGGCAAGGTGATGCAAAAATGCATGATAAACAAGTATTTTCCCTAGTTTTCCCATAGATGATTATAACTAGGATACAATGACATAGGTTAATGATACTAATTTTCCCATAGGTGGTTATAATTAGTAGCAATATTGTTGAGACATTGATTTTCCCATAGGTGGTTATAATCAAGCTCACATAAACAACCCTGATAGGATGAAAGATATCTTGCCAAATCAACTGTCACACTACTTTCATAGACTATCATTATAAACATAAATTGGAGTTATTATTGAAACTTGATCATAAACCTCTTATAAAAAGTGTGAAAAGAACCAAAGGAACCAAGATCAAAATTGGATTGGGTAGGATGAATAAAAATAAGCTTTGGTCTAGATAGGAATAGAATGATAAGATGTATAAAATGGTAAGAGGGTTTCCCCCAAGTGAGAAGGTGAATAGCAGGAATATGAGACAATGGTAAATTAATATGTAACAATGGCAATGGCATGGCAATGTCGAATAGTTTGGTATATATTTTTGACCTATGTGTATTTTTTTATTCTATTGTTCCTAATGATGGGCAGATGCATGTCCTAATCAATAAATGATACAAACAAAATAATCAATTATGTTAATTTCTAGCCCACACCTCATTTGAATAGTTGTTTTATTAATAACTGCTTGTAGATTGGGTTGTCAATAATACTTTTATGATCTTCATTGGTCATTGATTTTTATTCCTTCAAACATCAAGATAATGTATCTTTGTAGCCTTTATAAAGGAAAGTATGGCCATGGATGATAAATAGGGATAAATAATGGATGGTAGGTTTGATTGTGAAATAGAATTGTAGATGATAATGGAATGTGGAATGGTATGTAAATAAATGAAGATCAAGACTTCTAGTCACATGTAATGTTATTGATCCTAGATTTGATACATTTTTGGTTGTGCCCAGGCCAAAGACTTGTTCTCTTGATAGGACCACCAAATTTTTATATTGTTTGATCTTGAGATTATATTCCATTTTATTAAGCTATAGATTGGAAGCTATTTTGATTTGATCTTTGACTTTGTCTTCATCAAGTAGTGAAGAAATTTTGTGCTTAGCTATTAGTGCCATAATGAGGTTTTCACTAATGAAGTTGTCTTGATTATCTAATAGCTCCTCCAATAAGGTTTCACTAAGGAATGTTGAATTTTCACTTTGATTATCTTCTAGTACTTCTAAAAATGTTTCACTAGAAGATGCTAAGTTTTGACTTTGATTGTCACCTAGTACCTCTGAAAAGGTTTCACTACAAGATTGCTCTTCTGCTATATGGATTTGGTCTTGGCCTCCTTTCTCTTATTCAACTATTATGTCCCCATGGATACATTTCAACAAAGTGTGATTTTGTTGATCCCAATCAATACTTATGGGAGATGGAATATCAATAATATGTCTATCTTGGTTGATGGTAATGGCCTATGGAATGGTAATGGAATGGGTCAAGGCTGCACAATCGTCATAGAAGATACTATGATAACTTGTATCGAAGCTAAAGTAATCATCCTCAAAAAATATAGAAGTATAAAAAATGTATTCAAATTGATCTACAAGGCATGTGTAACCAATGTTGTACTAGCCACAAACATATTCTTCTTCTAAATCTAATTCTAACTCAAGGGACTCTGAATCCGATGTTGAGACTGATGTTGATTATGATTCTGATGCTAAATCTGATGTTAGTTCAATAATAAAACCTAACTCTAACTCTAATTCTTCATCTAATGGGTACTTTGTTACAATGATGTCTTGTTGAATATTTGGTTTTGGACAATAATGATCTATGATGACATAATGGGCTCCACAAAAATTAGTTTATCAAAGTGTGACTCCTCTAAAATGGGAAAAAATTCAAGAGACAACTCTTCAAAGATTGGCTTATCAATAGGAGGCTCTTGAAAAATAGGCACATAATTAAGGCAATTATTTTCCCAAAGGTGGTTATAATCATTAAGAAGTGACTCCACAAAGGCTAGCTCATCAGTGTGAGACTCCTTGATAACTAGTATAGGATCCATAGGTAATTCATCACAGTTGGACTTATCACAAATGGTTGAGTGAATAAAAACATTATGGATTGGTTGGTTCTCTTAGCCTTGGTTTCTAATGAGTTAGAAGATGCCAATTTTGAACACAACTTGGTCTTTGAAGGATTTGATCGGTTGAGGTTTGGATGGGATTGGTTCTAGATGAGGAATGACTTGTGGTTGGATAATGGTAAGGCCTTGGGGAGCATGATTTCTTGTATGATCCAAAGGATGAAGTCCTGAAATGGTAATAATAGGGTAGTATGGAGCTTGATTACTTGCACAAGTCAAAGGACTAGGTCTTGGTATTATGAAGGGGTATTATGGAGCTTGATTTCTTATACAAGCTAAAGCATGAGGTCTTAATATAGAAATGGATTGTCATTATGTAACTTGATTTTTCACACAAGCCAAAGGATGAAGTCTTAGTATGGTAATGGTATTCATTGGATATTGCAGAGCTTGTGAGATTATATAATCCAAAGAAGGGTTACGAGTAATAGATGATCAGATAACAAAAGGACATTGTGGATCCTGATTGCTTGCATAAGACAAAGCATCCAATTATTCCTCATAAACCATATTATCCCAATTGTGAGTTGGCTAATAAGCTAGTTCTTGACTATGTTCCACATACTAATTATTGTAAAGAGGGTATGGATCCATATCCCAAACAACATTATCTATATTTGGGTCTTCAAAGTCCTCCTCACAAGCCTCTTCATGCCAATTAAGGTCTCAATTTGGATTTTGTGGATTTTGACTATGTTCACCATATGGAGTATTGTAGGGATAATAATAAAACTCCTTAGAAAATATTTCTCTATAGGGCTTTCTAGTAGGATTTTGTGTGTCCATTCTATCATAGGTTGGATTGTACATGACTCCATCATAAGTGTCGTGAGACATATCTGTGTAAATGATGAAATCTTTGAAACAAAAAGGATTAGAGTTCTATAA
Organism: Torreya grandis; assembly: GCA_037957365.1. Lineage (NCBI taxonomy): Eukaryota > Viridiplantae > Streptophyta > Pinopsida > Cupressales > Taxaceae > Torreya > Torreya grandis. Next base: position 936,930 of record JARHVA010005796.1, read on the forward strand.
ACTCTAAAAAACTATGTCCAAAGGACAAATGGTTCAAGCTTAGTCTAACTTGGTTAATAGGTGGAGTTGTATCTCGAATGTGGTCTGAAAGTGGAGTTGTATCTCTAAAATGATTTATGCCAAGACTTGGCATAAAATAGTCTAATATCAAATGTCAAATGTCATACACACAAAAGATCAAGTATTTGAATAAAAAATGGCATGTTAAAGGTCTAGGTCAAAGTGTTCTAAATAAGGTATAAATTAGGAAAGGGAAAAGTTGAGTTACTAGGTCTTTTTTCCAAACACAGAGTCAAAAGCTAAACTCAAACAAACATGCATATGCTAGGACTTTTGGCCAAATGGCATCAAAAGCTAGACTTGAAATAAAGGCTGATGTGATTTGATTTAATCTAACAAGTTTGCAAACAACTTTAACATAGAACTGGCACACAAAATCAAACATAAACATGATCAATTGGCATAATGCATAAAATAAAAGGCTCTCTAAAGAAAGAATATGTATTCTCAAAGGCATGAACAATGATGAGGATAGGTGTTAAACAAACAAACCATCAATAGTTTTCAACTTTGGGTAATTGATTAACCAAAGTTATACAACCCAAAAGAGAAATATCAATGTATTAGCCCCATAAATTAAGGCCCAAATAGAATAAATTAATGTTTTGATCCAAACTTAACAAGGTTAATCAAAAACTCAACTTTGAAAACTATGATTTGACCAAATAAGCTAGACAAGATTGGACAACATGATGGCATAACAAAAAATTCTAAATGGTAGACATGACATGTTTTGAAAGAAATGGTTTTTGATAAAAGGTGAAACAAGTCTTAAAACAAATTGAGTAGCCTAATGGTGTAAGCATGCTCAAATGATGTGATCTATGTTATGTTTCAAAGACTCTGAAGGCCAAATGGTTTTAACATGTTTTGGACAGCATAACACTACCCTTCTTAACTCAAATGACAGACATAAAAACAAGTTTAGAAAAAAAAATTCAAGGCACAAACGTGGTGTAAAATGGCCAGCATAATGCTTCTTTAGACAAAAGAGTGACGTATAGACAAATTGGTTTTGACATGGCCTATGAACAAATAAACATTTTTTAGCATCAAAACATACCAAGCAAAAATGATCAAAATACACTAATTATAATCATCCAAATCCTAAAAAGGGTATGACAATGTGGGGTTGACTAAACTAGTAAGCTTTCAAATGTTTCTAGGGGAATCAATTGCATAATGGCTTTCATGTCAAACAATGCAAAAGACAATCTCAAAAATTGGGTGACCACAACATGAGATAGTTATGAAAAGGTCTAGTCCTTTTTATAACCACTATATCTTGTTGTTCACTTAGTGTAGTGCGATGTCCAAATGCAGATATGTCCCATGTGTAACTTAGAAGGAGTAGGTGAAGTCAATGCTAAGAGATAAAATCCTAGGTCAAAGCTTCCCTAAAGAACTAATAAGAGGTAATGGCATCCTCTTCGCAAGCCAAGTTTATATGAAATAAATAAAACATGAAATATAAAGACTTTGGGGTCATTTTCAAGGTCACCCAATCTTTGACAAGTTTTTGGGGAGTGTTTTAGATGACTTTCATTCTAAGCCTTAAACTAGGCTATTTGTAATAGGAATGGTGTTTTTGATTCCAAGGGTTCCCTAAAGTTGACAAATGGAAGAGCATACACACATCATCCCTCTTTTTGGATAACAAAATCTAACTTAAGCAACTAAGTTAATATAAAAAGCTTGAACAGGTGAGTTCATTTTCAAGCCCAAATTTAGAAAATGAGGTGGTGTTCATTTGACCCCTTGGTCTTAGTTGTAACTTTGAAAACTAATGCTAAAAAACATTTATTTAAGCACCTTAAATGTTACTTTAAGCACCGAAATAATGTTCCTAATTCATTTTAAAATCATTCCAAATATGACTTAATATCATTTTTTAACAAGTCTTGTTGTTCGCTCAATGTAGTGTGATGTCCAAATGTAGATATGTCCCATGTGTAACTCAAAAGGAGTAAGTGAAGTCAATGTCAAGAGATAAAACCCTGGGTTAAAGCTTCCCTAAAGAACTAATAAGAGGTAATGACATCCTCTTCGCAAGCCAAGTTTACATGAAATAAATAAAACATGAAATATAAAGACTTTAGGATCATTTTTAAGCTCACCCAAACTTTGACGAGTTTTTGGGGAGTGTTTTAGATGACTTTCTTTCTAAGCCTTGGACTAGGCTTTGTAATAGGAATGGTGCTTTCGATTCCAAGGGTTCCTTAAAGGGGAAAAATGGAAGAGCATACACACATCATCCCTCCTTTTTCCAAACAAAATCTAACTTTAGTAACTAAGTGAATATGAAAATCTTGGAAAGGTGAGTTCATTTTAAAGCCCAAATTCAGAAAATGAGGTGGTGTTCATTTGGCCCCTTGGTCTTAGTTGTAACTTTGAAAATTAATGCTAAGAAACACTTATTTAAGCACCTTAAATGTTACTTTAAGCACCAAAATAATGTTCCTAATTCATTTTAAAATCATTCCAATATGACTTAATATCATGTTTTAACAAGTTCCAAGTTTGTTGGTTACCTGTCTACCCTTAAGACATCACCCAAAAGTAAATATGTTAGATTAGAAACATTTTAAATGAATTTTAAAAATTTTGTGAAAATATATATAAAACTTGAAGCTAAACTAATTTTAAATTCTGAAAATTTAGGAGAAAACATGTGGTTTTAAAAAAAAACATCCAAAACAGAGTCCGTATGACCCCAACCAAGCATTTTAAAATGGCCTTTTAGCTCTCAGGTTTTGTGTTTTTAAGAAAACACAGTGACTGATGTCAGTTCTATAACTAATGACAATTACACTTACTAACTAACAAAGGTTATCTAACTAACACCAGTTATACCAATAGTCATTGATGATGGCAATGCCAACTGATGACAATTTTACTAACCAACATTGGTTACTGTGTAAACTTGTGACAAAGAAAAATGAAAAAAAAAGTTAGAAAATCAAATTTCAAGAGTTTTAATGATGAAAATGAAGATTTTAAAGTTTTAGAAAGATCTTCTTCATGTGTTAGATATGTTTGGTCCCACTGAGTGTGCCATTATGTGAACTAGGAATTTGACTAAGAAGAGGAGATTAGTATGGTCTTAGTGAATGAAACCAAATCAAAAACACACTAAGCTAACATCTTCATGCCTAGTTACTAGAGTGAGCTTAGTAACAAAAAAAAATGATAAACACAACTAAAACGTAAGGAAAAATAAAAAGAATTCATTCACCTTCCTTGGATGCTCTAAATGTCTTTGTAGTAGTGGTTTTCTTAGCTTTGTGCTCATGAAATCCTTGGCAATGGAAGCTTGGCTACCTCCATCTCTCCTTGACACCTTTGTCTTATGGCTTGGCTTGGCTTGGAATCAATTTGGCATGGTAACACTGGTTGTATGAAACTTTGTAATCAATTCTACATTATAATTTTGCATAAATTAAGCTTTTTGAAGATATTTGAGAAATATAAATTTGCACCATAATAGCTTCAAAATGATGTGGTAAGGCCTCCTATTTATAGATTTTTGAGATTGATCAGAATCAACCTAAATCATCTATCTCAAGATTGAGATGTGTGGCTAAGTATTAATACAATTTTGCAATTAAAATTGATTAATAGGCTCCTCAATATTTGGGATAGAGGATAAATTAAGAGGCATGGAAGAATTTAATGAGGCATGAGAGGCATGAGTCCTGATATTTATGGTAGTTATGGCCTAGGGATGTCTTTCCCAAGAAATGAGGTCACCTGATGATGTAGATATTCCATAGTTATTTCCAAAATAAAGTTTCCAACAAGTTTCCATGGAATTATTAATTAGGCCTTGATTTGGGTTAATTATCTCATAAGCATGTTTAAGCACTTTGTGCACAAATTACTCAAATTGATTAGAATGCCTTGTTATTGGTCCAAAATTTGACTGGATTAGAATTAAAAGTCACTGTTAGATGCATTGGATGCATTATTTAATTTAGGATGTTGTCAAAATCAAATAACAAAGGCATGTATTTTATGTAGAAGATTTGATAGGAAAGAGCAATCCAGAGTACCTAGTTGTAAAATTAGCATTTGGACTCAGAATGATCTAATCAAAGTTAGTTGGCCCATAAATTGCATTGCCCCATTTAATGATACTCTAGCCAAAATCAGCATTTGACTATATCAAATTCAAAATTTTAATGTGTTTTTAATATTTTTAAGCTAAATTGTGTATTCTAAGTGTAAATTGGCCAAAAGCTTGATTGGCAGTTATTAGTGGCTAGATTTAGGTATCTATAGTTTGCCCCTATTTGAGAAGATGTTGCAAACTATAGGCAAATCAATGTCTTCTCAAATAATGTGAGATAGCTTGTATGAAAAAAATAAGATGATGGTTGAAGAAAAAAGATCCAAATGGTTTTGGGAAGCCTATGATGATTCCCTCTCGAGGGAGTAGTCATCACATTTGTTGATGGGTGTTCCCTAAAAAAGAAACAAGAAGAAAGGTGGAATTAACCCATGGTTGAGATTAATTCCAATAAGAAAATGATTACATTCATTGATGTAAAAAGGATGTTTATTTGGCCTAAAGGTGGATATAATCAAGAATAAAAGTCAAAATAATGATTTTCCCATAGGTGGTTATAACCATTAACAAGACCTAGATTGGCTAAAGATGATTGTGCCCCAGTTAGATATGATTATCAAGCATAATGTAAGGATATAACTTGGAATATAGATTAAATATGAGCATGCATAAAATGATGAAAGAGATGAATAGAAAAATAATATTGACTAATATAAAATATTTATTTATACATACCAATGAGGAGATGATCATCCTAATTAGCAATGACACAACTAGAATGGCCAATGGGTTAATTTGATCAAGGGTGGGATGGAAGGATTTGCCAAGGTGCCAAGGAGAAACTTTTGTGGCTCCATTAATTATAGACCTTCTTGAAGATGATTTTTTATATAGCATGTGATGGTAGGCTTCATGCTAGAACACCATGAATACTTGGCCAAAATATGTGTAAGAACTAACTTCCGATCCAATAAATACTTCAAATCAATGCACCAATGATAAAAATCATGATGATAATGTTGACATATGAATATGTATGGACTAAAGAATAATATGTTCAAGGAATCACCTAATGAAAACATATAGACTAAGGTGAGGCAATAGTGATGAAAGCAAACAAATAAATAAAACACATAAAAAGCACACAAATAGATAAACAACATCAAATAAATAAACAAACAAAAAGTCTGAAAATAAAATCAAAATAAAACATCCTAACAATGACTTTGCTCCAATAGGGTGGATCGAGGATAACTAACTAAGCTTAGACATCACATATTTTTTTAGATTTTGAAATATTATTAATGTTTTTGGCATTTTGAGGTATCTTAACTTGATCGAGAATGACAAGTTACTTGCTTACAAAATGGTGAGAGCATTTGGCCTAGGTTGCTCATAAAATGGTGAGAGCATATGGAAAGGGGGACTGAGGTGACCTCAACATGAATTGAGCATGATCCACATAGTACTAAAATGACCTCAAGTCATAGTAATTCCATCGAAATAAAAGGTAGGAAAAAAGCCAATTAGGTCCCAACAAGTTTTCAAATCTAGCAAATGGCCAGTCAAATAAAAATAGTAATGGCAAGGTGATGCGGTAATGCACAATAAAAATGTGTTGCCCCTAGTTTTACCATAGGTGATTATAACTAGGATAAAATGACATAGGTCAATGATACTAATTTTCCCATAGTTGGTTATAATTAGTATTAAGATTGTTGAGACACTAATTTACCCATAGGTGGTTATAATCAAGCTCACATAAACAAACTTGATAGGATGAAAGATATCTTACCAAATCAACTATCAAACTAATTTCATAGACTATAATTATAAACATGGATTGGATTGATTGTTGAAACTTGATCAAAAACCTCTCACAAAAAGTGTGATAATAACCAAAGGAACCAAGATCAAAATAGGATTTGGTAGGATGACCAAAATCAAGCTTTGGTCTAGATAGGAATGGAATGATAGGATGTGTAACATGGTAGGAGGGTTTCCCCCAGGAGAGAAGGTAAATAGAAAAAATATGCAACAATGGTAAATGGATATGTAACAATGCAAATGACATGGAAATGTGAAATAATATAGTATATGTTTTTGGCCTAGTTGTAGTTTTTATTCTATTATTCCTACTGATGGGCAGATGCATGTCCTAATCAATAAATGGTACAAATAGAATAATAAATTATGTTAATTTCTAGTCCACACCTAATCTCAATAGTTGCTCTTTCAATAACCATCTATAGATTGGGTTGTCAACAATGCTTTTGTGATCTTCATTGGTCATTGATTATGATTCCTTCAAACATAAGATAATGTATCTTTGTAGCCTCTATAAAGGAAAGTATGGACATGGATGGTGAATAGTGATAAATAATGGATGGTAGGTTTGTTTGTGAAATAGAATGGTAGATGATAATGGAATGTGGAATGGTGGGTAAACAAATGAAGATAAGGACTTTTAGTCACATGTAATGTTACTGATGCTAGATTCAACATATTTTGGTTGTGACAGGGCCAAAGACTTCTTTTCTTGATAAGACCACTAGATTTTTCTATTATTTGATCTTAAGATTAGATACCATGTGATTAAATTATAGATTGGAAGCTATTTTGATTTGATCTTTGATTTTTTCTTCATCATGTAGTGAAGAACTTTTTATGCTTAACTATTGGTGCCTCAATGAGGTTTTCACCAATGAAGTTGTCTTGATTATCTTATAACTCCTCTAAGAAGGTTTCACTAAGAAATATTGACTTTTGAATTTGGTTATCTTCTATCACTTCTAAAAAAGTTTCACTAGAAGATGCTAAGTTCTGACTTTGATTGTCGCTTAGCACCTCCAAAAAGGTTTCACTAGAAGATTTCTCTTTTGCTACATGGATTTAGTCTTGGCCTCTTTTCTCTTATTCAACTGCTATGTCCCCATGGATACATTTCAACAAAGTGTGATTCTATTGATCCCAATCAATAATTGTGGGAGATGGAATGCCAATAATATGTCTATCTTGGTTGATGGTAATGGCCTATGGAATGGTAATGGAATGGGGAGAGGCTATACAATTCTCACAGAAGATACTAGGATTTGTGTCAAAGCTAAAGTACTCATCCTCAAAAACAATAGAAGGATCAAATATATATTCAAATTGATTTACAAAGCATATGTAACCAATTTGTAATAACCACAAACATATTATTCTTCTGAATCTAATTCTAACTCAAGGGACTCTTAATCTAATGTTGAGACTGATGTTGATTGTGATTTTGATGCTAAATCTGATGTTGGTTCAGGAATAGAACATAACTCTAACTCTTAATCTTCATCTGATGGGTACTTTATTACAATGATGTCTTTTTTGATATTTCATTTTGGACAAGTAATGGCCTCTGATGGCATAGTGGACTCCAAAAAATTGGTTTATCAAAGTGAGACTCCTCTAGAATAGGAAAAGGATCAAGAGACAACTCTTCAGAGATTGGATTATCAATAGGAGGATCTTGAAAAATAGGCACATAATCAAGGTAATGATTTTCCCAAAGGTAGTTATAATCATTAAGAAGTGACTCGAAAAAGACTAGCTCATCAATATGAGACTCTTTGACAACTGGTATAGGATCAATAGGTAATTCATCATAGTTTGAATTATCATAAATGGTTGAGTCAATAGAAACATTTTTGATTGGTTGGTTCTCTTGGCCTTGGTTTCCAATGAGTTAGAAGATACCAATTTTCAACATAGCTTAGTCTTCGAAGAATTGGAATGGTTGAGGTTTCGATGGGATTGGTTCTAGATGAGGCATGGCTTGTGGTTGGATAATGGTAGGGCCTTAGGGATCATGATTGATTGCACTAGCCAAAGGATGAAGTCTTGAAATGGTAATAATAGGGTGGTATGGAGCTTGATTGCTCACACAAGTCAAAGGATTAGGTCTTGGTATGATGAAGGGCATTATGGAGCTTGATTGGTTTCATAAGCCAAATCATGAGATCTTAGTATAAAAATGGTTTATCATTGTGGAACTTGATTGTTCACATAAGCCAAAGGATGAAGTCTTGGTAAGGTAATGGTAATCATTAGATATTATAGAGTTTGAGATCTCATACAATCTAAAGAAGGGTTAGGGGTAATCGATGATCAGATAACAAAAGGACATTATGGATCTTGATTTCTTGCATAAGCCAAAGCATCCAAATCTTCCTCATAAACCATATCATCCCAGTTGTGAGTTGGTTCATAAGCTAGTTCTTGACTATGTTCTACGTACTGATTATTATAAAGAGGGTATGGATTTGTACCCCAAACAACATTATCTATAGTTGAGCCTTCAAATTCCTCCTCATAAGCCTCTTTATGCCAATCAAGGTCTCAATTTGGATTTTGTGGATTTTGACTATGTTCCCCATATGGAGTATTGTAGGGAGAATATTAAAACTCCTTATAAAAATTTTCTCTATAGGGATTTCTAGTGGGATTTTGTGTGGCCATTCTATCATAAGTTAGATTGTACGTGACTCCATCATATGTTTAGTGAGACATATTTGTGTACATGTGAAATCTTTGAAATAGAAAGGCTTAGAGTCTTATAAACTCTTATAAAATCTAAAAAACTATTCCAAAGGACAAATGGTTCAAGCTTAGTCTAACTTGGTCAAAAGGTGGAGTTGTATCTCGAATGTGGTCTGAAAGTGGAGTTGTATCTCTAAAATGATTTATGCCAAGACTTAGCATAAAATAGTCTAATATCAAATGTCTAATGTCAAATGTCATACACATAAAAGGTCAAGCATTTCAATAAAAACTGGCATGTTAAAGGTTTAGGTCAAAGTGTTCCAAACAAGGTTTAAACTAGAAAAGGGAAAAGTTGAGTTCCTAGGTCTTTTATCCAAACACAGAGTCAAAATTTAGACTCAAACAAATAGGCATATGCTAGGAATTTTGGACAAATGGCATCAAAAGCTAGACTTGAAACAAAGATTGATATGATTTGATTTAATCTAACAAGTTTGGAAACAACTTTAACATAGACTTGGCACATGAAATCAAACATAAACATGATCAGTTGGCATAAGGCATAAAATAAAAGGCTCTCTAAAGAAAGACTATGTTTTCTCAAATAAAGGCATGAACAATGATGAGGATAGGTTCTAAATAAACAAACAAACCATCAATAGTTTTCAAATTTGGGTAATTTATTAACCAAATTTATGCAACCCAAAAGATAAATATCAGTGTATTATCCCCATGAATTGAGGCCTAAATAGAAATCAATTAATTTTTGGATCCAAACTTAACAAGGTTAATTGAAAACTCAACTTTGAAAACTATGATTTGACCAAATAAGCTAGACAAGATTGGACAACATGATGGTATAACACAAAATTCTAAGTGGTAGACATGACATGGTTTGAAAGAAATGGTTTTTGATAAAAGGTGAAACAAGTATTAAAACAAATTAAGTAGCCTAGTGGTGTAAACATGCTCAAATGATGTGATCTATGTTATGTTTCAAAGACTCAGAAGGCCAAATGGTTTTAACATGTTTTGGGCAGCATAACACTACCCTTCTCAACTCAAATGACAGACATAAAAACAAGTTTAGAAAAAAAATTCAAGGCACAAATGTGGTGTAAAATGACCAGCATAATGCTTCTTTAGACAAAAGAGTGACGTATAGACAAATTGATTTTGACATGGCTTATGAACAAATAAACAATTTTTAGTATCAAAACATACCAAGAAAAAATGATCAAAATACACTAATTATAATCATCCAAATCCAAACAAGGGTATGACAATGTGCGGTTGACTAAACTAGTAAGCTTTCGAACATTTCTAGGGGAATCAGTTACACAATGAATTTCATGTCAAATGATGTAAAAGACAAGCTCAAAAATTGGGTGACCACAGCATTGGATAGTTGTAAAAAGGTCTAGTCCTTTTTATAACCACTACATCCTATTGTTTTCTCAGTGTAGTGAGATGTCCAAATGTAGATATGTCCCATGTGTAACTCAGAAGGAGTATGTGAAGTCAATTCCAAGAGATGAAACCCTAGGTCAAAGCTTCCCTAAAGAACTCATTGGAGGTAATGACATTCTCTTTGCAACCCAAGTTTACATGAAATAAATAAAACATGAAATATAAATACTCTAAGGTCATTTTCAAGTCACCCAAACTTTGACGAGTTTTGGGGAGTGCTTTAGATGACTTTCTTTCTAAGCCTTGGACTAGGCTATTTGCAATAGGAATGGTGCTTTTGATTCCAAGGGTTCCCTAAAGGGGACAAATAGAAGAGCATACACACATCATCCCTCTTTTTTCCAAACAAAATTTAACTTAAAAAACTAAGTGAATATAAAAATCATGGAAAGGGGAGTTCATTTTTAATCCCAAATTCAAAAAATGAGGTGGTGTTCATTTGACCCCTTGCTCTTAGTTGTAACTTTAAAAACTAATGCTAAAAAACACTTATTTAAGCACCTTAAATGTTACTTTAAGAACCAAAATAATGTTTATAATTCATTTTAAAATCATTCCGAATATGTCTTAATAGCATTTTTTGACAAGTTCCAAGTCTGCTGGTTACCTGTCTACCCTTTAGACACCACCCTAAAAGCAAATATATTATATTAGAAAAATTTTAAATAAATTTTCAAAATTTTGTGAAAAATATATGAAACTTGAAGCTAAACTAATGTCAAATTCTTAAAATTTAGGAGAAAACATGCAGTTTTAAAAAAAAATCCAAAATAGAGTCCATATGACCCCAAACCAAGCATTTAAAAATGGCCTATAAGATCTCAAGTTTTATGTTTTTAAGAAAACACAGTGATCGATGTCGATTCCATAACCAATGATATTTATACTTACTAAATGATTAAGGTTATCTAACTGACATCAATTATACCAATAGTGATCAACGACGATTATGCCAATCAATGACAATTTTACTAACCGACGTTAGTTACTATGTAAACCCGTGACAAAGAAAAATGAAAAAAAAGTTAGAAAATCAAATTGTAAGAGTTTTAATGATGAAAATGAAGATTTTAAAGTTTTAGAATGATCTTCTTCATGTGTGGCATGTGTTTTGTCCCACCGAGCATGCCATTATGTGAACTATGAATTTGACTAAGAAGAGGAGATTAATATGGTGTTAGTGAATGAAACCAAATCAAAAACACACTAAGCTAACATCTCCATGCCCTATTACTAGAGTGAGCTTAGTAACAAAAATGAATGACAAACACAACTAAAAATTAATGAAAAACAACAAGAATTCATTCACCTTCCTTGGATGCTCCAAATGTCTTTGTAGTAGTGGCTTTCTCAACTTTGTGCTCATGAAGTCCTTGGCAATGGAAGCTTGGCTACCTCAATATCTCCTTAGTACCTTTGGCTTGTGGCTTGGCTTGGAATCAATTTGGCATGGTAACACTAGTTACATGAAGCTTTGTAATCAATTCTACATTATAATTTTGCATAAATTAATCTTTTTGAAGATATTTGAGCATAATAACTTTGCACCAAAATAGCTTAGAAATGATGTGGTAAGGCCTCCAATTTATAGATTTTTGAGATTGATCATAAACAACCTGAATCATCCATCTCAAGATTGATTTGTGTGGATAAGGATTAATCCAATTTTAAAATTAAAATTGATAAATAGGCTCATCAATATTTTGGATAGAGGAGAAATTAAGAGGCATGGAAGGATTTGGTGAGGCATGGGAGGCATGAATCCTGATATTTATGGTAGTTATGGACTATGGATGTCTTTTCCAAGAAATGAGGTCTCCTATTGATGTAGATATTCCATAGGTATTTCCAAAACAAAGTTTCCAATAAGTTTCCATGGAATTATTAATTAGGCCTTGATTTGGGTTAATTAGCTCATAAGCATGTTTAAGCACTTTGTGCACAAATTACTCAAATTGATTAGAATGCCTTGTTATTGGTCCAAAATTTGACTGGATTAAAATTAGAAGTCACTATTAGATGCATTGGATGCATTATTTCATTTAGGATGTTGTCAAAATCAAATAACAAAGGCATTTATCTTGTGTAGAAGATTTGATAGAAAAGAGAAATCTAGAGTACCTAGGTATGAAATTGGCATTTTGACTCAAAATGATCTGATCAAGTTTACTTGGCCCATAAATTGCATTTCCCCATTTAATGATACCCTAGCCAGAATCAACAAGGATTTATTTATACCTACCAATGAGGAGATGCTCATCCTAATTAGCAATGACACAACTAGAATGGCCAATGGGTTAATTTGATCAAGGGTGGGATGTAAGGATTTGCCAAGGTGCCAAGGAGAAACTTCTGTGGTTCCATTAATTGTAGACCTTCTCGAAGCTAATTTTTTCTATAGCGTGTGATGGTAGGCTTCATGATATAACACCATGAATACTTGGCCAAAATATGCATAAGAACTCACTCCCAATCTAATAAACACTTGAAAACAAAGCACCAATGATAAAAATCATGATGATAATGTTGACATATGAATATATATGGACTCAAGAATAATATGCTCAAGGAATCACCTAATAAACACATATATACTGAGTCAAGGCAATAGTGATGAAAGAAAAAAAAATAGGCAAGAAGACAAATAAATAAATAAATAAAAAACACAAAAAAAAACACAAATAGATAAACAACTTGAAATAAATAAACAAACTCAAAAGAAAGCATCCCAACAATGAGTTTGCCCTAATATGGTGGATCAAGGATAATTGACTAGGCTTAGACATCACACATGTTTTGGATTTTAAAATATTATGAATGTTTTTGGCATTTTGAGCTATCTCAACTCGATTGAGAATGACAAGATACTTGATTACAAAATGGTGAGAGTATTTGGCTTAGGTTGCTCACAAAACGGTGAGAGTGTATGAAAAGGGGGATTGAGGTGACCTCAACATGAATTGAGCAGACCCACATAGTACTAAAATTATCTCAAGTCATAGTAATTCCATCCACACAAAAGGTAGGAAAAAAACCAACTAGGTCCCAACAAGTTATCAAATCTGGCAAATGGCCATTCAAATGAAAATAGTAATTGCAAGGTGATGTGATAATACATGATAAAAAAGTGTTGCTCCTAGTTTTACCATAGGTGATTATAACTAGGATATAATGACATAGGTCAATGATACTAATTTTCCTATAGTTGGTCATTATTAGTAGCAAGATTGTTGAGACATTAATTTACTTATAGGCAGTTATAATCAGGCTCACATAATTAAACCTAATAGGATGAAGGATATATTGCCAGATCAGCTATCACACTAATTTCATAGACTATCATTATAAACATAGATTGGATTGATTATTGAAACTTGATCAGAAACCTCTCACAAAAAGTGTGAGAAGAACCAAAGAAACCAAGATCAAAATAGGATTGGCTAGGATGAACAAAAATAATCTTTAGTCCAGATAGGAATAGAATGATAGGATGTATAAAATGGTAACACGGTTTCCCCCAAGTGATAAGGTGAATAATCAGAATATGTGACAATGGTAAATGGATATGTAACAATGGTAATGGCATGGCAATGTGAAATAGTATGGTATATGATTTTGGCCATGGTGGAGTTTTTTATTCTATTGTTCCTACTGATGGGCAGATGCATATCCTAATCAATAAATGATATAAATAGAATAATTAATTATGTTAATTTATATCCCAAACCTCATCTAAATAGTTTCTCTATCAATAACTACCTATAGATTGAGTTGTCAATAATGCTTTTGTGATCTTTGTTGGTCATTGATTCTAATTCCTTCAACATCAAGACAATGTATCTTTCTAGCCTTTATAAAGGAAATTACAGCCATGGATGGTAAATAGGGATAAATAATGAATGGTAGGTTTGATTGTAAAATAAAATGGTAGATGATAATGGAATTTGGAATGGTGGGTAAATAAATGAAGATCAAGAGTTTTAGTCACACGTAATGTTACTGATGCTAGATTTGACATATTTTTGGTTGTGCCAGGGTCAAAGACTTGTTCTCTTAATAAGACCACTAGATTTTTATATTGTTTGATCTTGAGAATAGATACCATTTAATTAATATGTAGATTGGAAGCTATTTTGATTTGATCTTTGATTTTGTCTTCATCAAGTAGTTAATAAATTTTGTGCTCAACTATTGGTGCCTTAATGAGGCTTTCACCAATGAAGTTGTCTTGATTATCTTATAGCTCTTCCAAGAAGGTTTCACTAAGAAATGTTGACTTTTGACTTTGATTGTCTTCTATCACTTTTGAAAAAGTTTCACTATAATATGCTGAGTTCTGACTTTAATTGTCCCCTAGCACCTCTGAAAAGGTTTCACTAGAAGATTTCTCTTCTGCTACATGGATTTGGTCTTGGCCTCCTTATTCTTATTCAAATGCTATGTCACCATTGATACATTTCAACAAAGTGTGATTCTATCGATCCCAATCGATACTTGTGGGAGATGGAATGTCAATAATATGGCTATCTTGATTGATGGTAATGGCCTATGGAATGGTAATGGAATGGGGAGAGGCTGCATAATCCTCATAGAAGATACTAGGATAATTTGAGTCAAAGCTAAAGTACTCATCGTCGAAAACTATAGAAGGATCACAAATGTATTCAATTGATCTACAAGGCATGCATAACCAATGTTGTAACAAATACAAATATATTCTTATTTTGAATCTAATTCTAACTCAAGGGACTCTAAATCTGATGTTGAGACTAATGTTGATTGTGTTTCTCATGTTAAATCTGATGTCAGTTCAAGAATAAAACATAACTCTAACTCTAATTCTTCATCTGATGGGTACTCTATTACAATGGGGTCTTTTTGAATATTTGGTTTTGAACAATTAATGGCTTGTGATGGTATAATGGGCTCCACAAAAATTGGTTTATCAAAGTAAGACTCCCTAGAATGAAAAAAAGGTCAAGAGACAACTCTTCAGTGATTGGCTTATCAATAGCAGGCTCTTGAAATATAAGCACATAATCGAGGTAATCATTTTCACAAAGGCTATTATAATCATTAAGAAGTGACTCGATAAAGACTGGCTCATCAGTGTGAGATTCCTTGACAACTGGTATAGGATCAATAAGCAATTCATCATAGTTGGACTTATCACAGATGGTTGAGTCAATAGAAACGTTTTAGATTGGTTGGTTCTCTTGGCCTTGGTTTCTAATGAGTTATAAGATACCAATTTTGAACACATCTTGGTCTTTTAAGGATTTGACTAGTTGAGTTTTGGATGGGATTAGTTATAGATGAGGAATGACTTGTGGTTGGATAATGGTAGGGCCTTGGGGAGCATGATTACTCACATGAGCCAAAGGATGAATTCTTGTAATGGTAATAATAGGGTGGTATGGAGCTTGATTGCTTGCACAAGTCAAATGTCTAGGTCCTAGGATGATGAAGGGGCATTATGGAGCTTGATTTCTTGCATAATCCAAAGCATGAGGTCCCAATATAGAAATAGTTGTCATTGTGGAACCTGATTGTTCACACAAGCCAAAGGATGAAGTCTTGGTATGGTAATATTATTCATTAGATATTTTAGTGCTTAAGAGATCATATAATCTAAATAAAGGTTAGGGGTAACCGATGATTGGATAATAAAAGGCCATTATGGATCCTGATTGCTTGCATAAGCCAAAGCATCCAAGTCTTCCTCATAAACCATATCATCCCGGTTGTGAGTTGGCTCATAAGCTAGTTCTTGACTATGTTCCACATACTAATTATTGTAAATAGGGTATGGATCGATATCCCAAACAACATTATCTATAGTTGGGTCTTTAAAGTCCTCCTCACAAGCCTCTTCATGCCAATCAGGGTCTTAATTTGGATTTTGTGGATTTTGACTATGTTCCCCATATGGAGTATTGTAGGGAGACTAGTAAAACTCCTTAGAAAATATTTTTGTATAGGGATTTCTAGTGGGATTTTGTGTGGCCATTATATCATAAGTTATGTTATACGTGACTCCATCATAAGTGTAGTGAGACATATCCAAGTAAATGATGAAATATTTGAAACAAAAAGGCTTAGAGTTCTACAAACTCTAAAAAACTATGTCCAAAGGAAAAATGGTTCAAGCTTAGTCTAACTTGGTCAAAAGTTGGAGTTGTATCTCAAATGTGGTCTAAAATTTGAGTTGCATCTCCAAAATTATTTATGCCAAGACTTAGCATAAAATAGTCTAATATCAAATGTCTAATCTCAAATGTCATACACACAAAAGGTCAAGAATTTGAATAAAAACTAGCAAGTTAAAGGTCTAGGTCAAAGTATTCCAAACAAGGTATAAACTGGGAAAGGGAAAAGTTGATTTACTAGGTCTTTTGTCCAAACACAAAGTCAAAATCTAGACTCAAACAAATAGGCATATGCTAGGACTTTTGGCCAAATAGCATCAAAAGCTAGACTAGAGACAAAGGCTGATGTGATTTGATTTAATCTAAGAAGTTTGGAAACAACTTTAACATAGACCTGGCACATGAAATCAAACATAAACATGACCAGTTGTCATAAGGCATAAAAAAAAGGCTCTCTGAAGAAAGACTATGTTTTCTCAAATAAAGTCATGAATAATGATGAGGATAGGTGCTAAAAAAACAAACCATCAATAGTTTTCAAATTTGGGTAATTGATTAACCAAATTTATGCAACCCAAAAGAGAAATATCAGTGTATTAACCCCATGAATTAAAGCCTAAATAGAAATCAATTAATGTTTGGATCTAAAGTTAACAAGGTTAATTGAAAAATCAACTTTGAAAACTATGATTTGACCAAACAAGCTAGACAAGATTGGACAATATGATGTCATAAGACAAAATTCCAAATGGTAGACATGACATGGTTTGAAATAAATGGTTTTTTATAAAAGGTGAAACAAGTCTTAAAATAAATTGAGCAGCCTAATGGTGTAAGCATGCTCGAATGATGTGATCTATGTTATATTTTAAAGACTCAAAAGGGAAAATGGTTTTAACATGGTTTGGGTAGCATAACACTACCCTTCTCAACTCAAATGACACACATACAAACAAGTTTAGAAAAAAAAAATCAAGGCACAAGTGTGGTGTAAAACGGCCAGCATAACGCTTCTTTAGACAAAAGAGTGACATATAGACAAATTGGTTTTGACATGGCTTATGAATAAACAAACAATTTTTTGCCTCAAAAAATACCGAGCAAAAATGACCAAAATACACTAATTATATCATCCAAATCCTAAAAAGGGTATGACAATGTGGGGTTGACTAAACTAGTAAGCTTTCAAACGTTTATAGGGGAATCAATTACACAATGACTTTCAAGTCAAAAGATGAAAAAGACAAGCTCAATAATTGGGTGATCACGGCATTAGATAGTTATAAAAAGGTATATTCCTTTTTATAATCACTACATCCTATTATTTGCTCAGTTTAGTGTGATGTCCAAATGCAAATGTCCTATGTGTAACTTAGGAGTATGTGAAGTCAATGCGAAGAGATGAAACCCTAGGTCAAAGCTTCCCTAAAGAACTCATGGGAGGTAATGAAATCCTCTTTACAATCCAAATTTACATGAAATAAATAAATCATGAAATATAAAGACTTTAGGGTCATTTTCAATGTCACCCAAACTTTGACGAGTTTTTGGGGAATGTTTTAACTGACTTTCTTTCTAAGCCTTGGACTAGGCTATTTGCAAGAGGAATGGCACTTTTGATTCTAAGGGTTCACTAAAGGGGAAAAATTGAAGAGAATACACACATCATCCCTCTATTTTCCAAATAAAATCTAACTTAAACAACTAAATGAATACAAAAAGCTTGGAAAGGTGAGTTCATTTTTAAGCCCAAATTCGTAAAATGAGGTGGTGTTCATTTGACCCCTTAGTCTTAGTTGTAACTTTGAAAACTAATGCTAAAAAACACTTATTTAAGAACCTTAAATTTTATTTTAAGCACCAAAATAATGTTTGTAATTCATTTTAAAATCATTCCAGATATGTCTTAATAGCAAGTTTTGACAAGTTCCAAGTCTGTTGGTTACCTATCTACCCTTAAGATGTCACCCCAAATGCAAATATGTTAGATTAGAAACATTTTAAATAAATTTTCAAAATTTTGTGAAAAATATATGAAACTTGAAGATAAACTAATTTCAAATTCTAAAAATTTAGGATAAAACATATGGTTTTTAAAAAAACATCCAAAACGGAGTCCGTATGACCCCAAACCAAGAATTTTAAAATGGTGTATTAGCTCTCAGGTTTTGTGTTTTTAATAAAACATAGTGGATGATGTCAGTTCTATAACTAATGATAGTTACACTTACTAACTGATGAAGGTTATCTAACTGACATTAGTTTTACCAATAGTGATCAATGATGGCTATGCCAACTGATGATAGTTTTACTAATTGATGTCGGTTACTGTGTAAACTTGTGACAAATAAAAATGACAAAACAAAGTTAGAAAATAAAATTTCAAGAGTTTTAATGATGAAAATGAAGATTTTAAAGTTGTAGAATGATCTTCTTCATGTGTGGGATGTGTTTGGTCCCACTGAGCTTGCCATTATGTGAACTAAGAATTTGACTAAGAAGAGGATATTAGCATGGTGTTAGTCAATGAAACCAAATCAAAAACACACTAAGCTAACATCTTCATGCCTAGTTACTAGAGTGAGCTTAGTAACAAAAGCAAATGATAAACACAACTAAAAATTAAGGAAAAACAACAAGAATTCATTCACCTTGTTTAGATGCTCCAAATGTCTTTGTAGTAGTGGCTTTCTCGGCTTTATGCTCATAAAGTCCTTGGCAATGGAAGCTTTAGCTTCTGGCTTTTCTTGGCTTGGCTTGGAATCAATTTGGCTTGGTAACACTAATTTCATGAAGCTTTGTAATCAATTTTGCATTATCACTTTGCATAAATTAAGCTTTTTGAAGATATTTGAGCATAATAAATTTGCACCAAAATAGCTTAGAAATGATGTGGTAAGGCCTCTTATTTATATATTTTTGAGATTGATCAGAATCAACTTGAACTATCCATCTTAGGATTGAGATGTGTGGCTAAGGATTAATCCAATTTTTCAATTAAAATTGATAAATAGGCTCATCAATATTTGGGATAGATGAACAATTAAGAGACATGGAGAGCTTTAATGAGGCATGGGAGGAATGAATCATAATATTTGTGACATTTATGGCCTAGGGATGTCTTTCCCAAGAAATGAGGTCACTTGATGATGCAAATATTCCATATTTACTTTCAGAACAAAGTTTTCAACAAGTTTCCATGGAATTATTAATTAGGCCTTGATTTGGGTTAATTAGCTCATAAGAATGTTTAAGCATTTTGTGCATAAATTACTCAAATTGATCAAAATGCCTTGTTATTGGTCCAAAATTCAACTGGATTAGAATTGGAAGTCACTATCAGATTTTTTGGATGCATTATTCTATTTAGGATGTCAATAAAAAATAAAAAAGGCACATCTCTTGTGTAGAAGATTTGATAGGAAAGAGAAATCTAGAGTACCTAAGTGTAAAATTGGCATTTTGACTTAGAATGATCTGATCAAAGTTAGTTAGCCCATAAATTGCATTGCTCAATTTAATGATACCCTAGCCAAAATTAGTATTTGACTAAATAAGGTTCAAAGATTTTAATGTGCTTTAAAGTTTTTAGGCCAAATTATGTATTCCAAGTGGAAATTGGCCAAAAGCCTAGTTGAAAGTTATTAGTGGCTAGATTTAGGTGTCTACAAAATTCATCATAGTCCATTTTGTAAAGATCACCTGTTATGAGCTAGAAGGGTACAACATGAACTACAAGTTGCTTTATTTCCTATGAGGTGAGAGATTTGTGTGTGAAACCAGTAGTCAAAAATGTTGTAATGTCTTATAGTCCTTCAAGCACCCATGTTACTCAGAAGAGATATAATTAGGAAGATAATCTTCTATGGTTCATAGTGGTTCTTTGTTCTCAATCCAAGATATGTGGTTAGGTCAACTGTTGGCCTTTCCAAGTTTCACCATAGCTAAAAACTAGAATTTTTGAAATAATACAATCCAACAATAGATCTTTCTATGTAGTATGAGTTTTTTGACAAGGTACTTCAAAGCCTTATGATCTATATAAAAAATAAAAGGAGTGGCTAGAATATACTCCCTAAACTTATACAAAGAATATACCATAGACAAAACTTCACGCTTTGTAGTGGTATAGTTTCTTTTAGCTAGTGTTAGCTTCTTGATGCCAAATTAAATTGGGTGATCTAAGTGACCCTCACCTAGTTGTGCAATAATCACACCAATGGCCATGCCAGATGCATCAACATGGACATGAAATGGTTTTGTCTAATTAGGGAAATACAAAATAGGGGTAGTGACCAAATTTTATTTGAATGTTTCAAATGCTTCCTTACAAGAGTAAGTCCATATGAAATATTCATTCTATTTTAAGAGTCATTTTAAGGGAATAAAAACCTTGGCATAATTGTGAATGAACTTTCTATAATAACCCATGTGGTTGAGAAAGGCATAGACCTCACATTAATTCTTAGGAATTAGAAGGAGAATAATAACATATACCTTCATTGGGTCTACTAGGAGTCTTTCCTTATAAATAATATGCCCTCAGATCACACCAAAAGGCATCACAAATAGGTACTTATTCAAATTTAAGGAGATTTAAAACACCTGACAGTGCTCAAGCATAAGTTTGAGATTAAAACAATGGTCCTTAACCAAACCATATGCCATCCAATCATCCAAATAGACTTGGAATAACTTATGGATGAAGTCCTTAAAAGCTTCAAATACTATCTATGAAAACATTGTTGGGGCATTTTTCAACTTGAAGGGCATAACAATATAGCTAAATTATCCTCATTCTATGGTGAAGGTTGTTTTAGTATAGTATTCCTCAACTATTTAAACCTAATGTTAGCCCAAGAATCCATCTTTAAATGAGTACACTTCACAACCAATAACACCTTCAAATATTTCCTTTATGAATGGAGTTAAAAAGGGATATATCATATAGGATGCATTAAGCACCTGATAGTCCACATAGATATGAATGCATCCATCCTTTTTTATACTAATCACCATGGGACTAGCCCATTTAGATTTGGCAATGGGAGTAATGACTTTGACATGGAACATATTGTTAATTTCTTCTTTAACACTTACTTAGAGATTAGGATTCATCTTGTACAGTCATTTTTTCACTGGTCAAGTGTTGTCAACTAGCTTGATGTTTATCTTCCCTAAGTATGGGTGGACTCCCTTCATTTCACTATAGTTCCTTGTAAAAACATCATGATATTATTTTAAAAACTCAAATATTTTTATAATTTCTATGTCAATCCAATAATTTCCTCTTGTGTCCATCTTTGGTTCTTGGTTTGAGCTAATGTTACATTGAATAGTCTAAATAGGTTCATGGTAGGGATTTTTCATATCAATACTTGTGTCTTAAATAGTTTTTATGACAACTTATTTAGGAATATCTAGATAGTTATACATTGGGTCAGGTGGAGTAGACCCTTCTCCTTCATCTACCTAGAAGATAAGCTTTTGATTTCATAGGTAAATCTCTTCATGTTGGTCTACATCAAGAACTAGTGTAAGCACAAGAACTTATTGTCTTAAAGTTTCATTAAACAAATGTAAAGGTTCCTCAAGGTCCTAATGGATATTTCTTAGGAAGTCCTCCATGGGACTTGGGTCTTTGAGAACTGCTTCACATATGGCCTGGAATATGAGGCATAAGTCCACCGTTAGTGAAGAATAAGATAGTGTCAACTTCATGTTCCCATTCAGTAACTTCTAAAACCTAGTACCCATGTGTTTCTCTTCATGAATATACCATACTCATGTCCATGTGCATAAAGTTCTATAAAATGATGTACCCATAGGTACTCTAGTAAGTATGTTTCCTCATTATTCCATATTTTCTAACAAGCCTCAATGTGAGGTTCAAGTGCTTGCATGCCATTGTAACTAATTGTTCCCCTAACCTTATTATTGTAATGAAATTTGTGATGTAAAAAATAATATACTTGATCCTAGTATAGAAGGCACTCTTTATGGGTGTGCCACCAACTTGTAGTGGTGCCATTAAAAAGGTGATCTAATAACCTCATCTAATCATTTTTGGTGTCATAAAATTATTCAAGGTGCTGGATAGAATAACGTACCTCCATTTTTCCTTAGAACTGTGGGGCTTCATCAAGTATCTATAGCAGTGGTCCTACCAGTGGCCTTCTCATTGCTAACCTAGTAAGGTGAACAAACTTGTGATATTTAGGAAGTTGGTGTGGGAAGTTATCTCAATTGTTGATGGTGTTATGCATCATCCTAATCAGATCATAGTCACCATGAGCCTAATAATTACAAGCATTTCTTAGAGTATTAGAAATAGAATATTTATCTATCCATCAAAGAATACCTAATAGCATGGGATCATGTCAATCATCACTTCTAGTAGTGATATTATATAAGTGGTTGATGTCTTCATCAACATTAATGGGCTCTATATAAGAGGATCCTTGTTTTTGATCTAGTGGGATTATGACACATTGATCAGTGTTCTAAAAAATAATGTAGCATTTATTAAATCTCAAGTCCATATTATTCTCATAGCACCAAGGTCTTCCCAGAAGAGTTGGATAATCATCAGCTTTAACTAACTCTAAAACCATAAAATCCACCTTGAATGTTACTCCAAGTATGTCAACCATGGTTTTCTTGAGGACCCAAATAATGTGTGCATAAGTCTTATTTGCCATGAATAATATATGAGGTGAAGGTTGTATCACTAGACTAGACATTTTATGCTAAGCATCCTCGATGAGGACATTAACTTCCATACCAGTATCCACTAAGATTTCCTAGATTACCAATCCATTGATTGTAGCATTAAACAATATTTCTCTATATTTTAGGGGAGTAGAGGAACTAGGAGTGTCTTGTCATCGAGGATGATTTAAATAGTAGTCTTCAATTTTCCTAATGAGGTGAGGGTGGACTGCATTTGGTAGTTTGGCTTAACTTTTAAGCTAAGTGATGAGCTGAGGGACAATATCCTCCTCTAGCATAAACTTGCATAATTCTTAGAAGTTGTCCCATGCCTCCAAGCAAGTTTCAACTTCTCTTTTCACAACAACATGACATGTTATGTCCTTGTCTTTGAGGAATAGATTTCTCCTTGAAGTTTGCATACAAGTGTCATTGTATCTTAGAGGACATTTTTTTTCTATTGAACATCAAGGTACTTCCTATCTCATGGTTCTTCCCATTGTACATTCTTGATCGAATTACTTGTTGATTGGGTTTGTCCCCCAATACATGTGGTAATGTTTACTTATTGAACTATCAGGATGGCTAGGCATGCATTCCATTATGGTTTATCAATTTGAATCATACCAATGCCCTTTGCATTTTTCTACTTGGTAATAGACACATATATATCAGGACACTCTTCCAGTCAGTGGTCCTTTTTTAAAAAAGCACACATTGGGTAGTATGGGAAAACCCATTGATAGTGGTCTAGTGACCCACATTTGCAATAAGTTCTAGGTGGGAATCATCCACCTCCTCATCCTCATCCTCTCCCAAAACTATGGTAGCCACCATTTTATTGAGTTTTTTTCTACTGAGATTTGGCACATGTCACATGCTCAACCTTCATAGATGTCACTAATCAGATGGTAGTCATTAGTATCATGAGTGTAGGCATCACAAATATTATAATAATTAGACATCTTAGTATTCTTATCTCAATATAGAAGAGGACAAGAGTATACATCATGTTCCTCATGGTATATTTCACATGTTTGTTTAAGTACTGTATGGATGTTCTTACATGGGTAGTTGGTCTTTGTGTATCCTTTAGTTTTAGAGTCGATGCACCAAAAGCCATTGTATGTCTCATGCACATTATTTAGTGTCAACTTATCAAGTTTTTATGCCATTGAGGCTATCTAGGCCTCCATAATAGGACTAATCTCAATATCAATGCTTTCAACTACTTCAACATGAAGAGCAACTTTCAAAGCCTCGTGCAAGCTAGTGAAGGTTCATTATGATAAGGTTCATTGGAAGGGTAGTAGCAGTCCTCCCACAAACCATTATGCATATTGGGAAACACTAATTTCAAATGAAAAAATAGATAGCAATATTTTAAACCTTGCATCATATTCATGCACACTTTTGATATGTCCTTGTTTTATGTCATTCAACATTGCTATGCTTTGTTGTTCAAATTTAGGAATGTTGAACTCTTGAAATGAGGCTATCTTGAGCTGATCAAAGTAGACCACCAATTTTTGAGGGTCAAACTTTAGGTACCACTTGTGCACATGCTCTAAAATCATAGTGGAAATTTTTGTGGCCTTACATTTAAAAGATGTGTTGCCTTGTGCCCTCTAAATCAATTTGCATTTATGGATATGCTCAGCTACATTCTCCACCCCTCAATATTCAAGTAAGTGTAATGTCATCTCATAGTAGACCATAGTTGGTTGAGGTGTTTAAATGGGTAGATGCTAGGAAAATCTAGCTATGATCCCTTAAGGAGGGAGTCCACTTCCTCTTGTACCACCACTTAGTCCTCCTCTAGTGCCTCTAGTAGTAGTTCTCATGGTATGGGGAGTGGTATCCATTTGGCTAACCAAGTTTGGGCCTATATTTTATCCTTAAAGAATAGGTCCACCAAGCATCCCAAGTTGTGCCATAGAATTCCCATGAAGAGGGAAAGATAGTGTTAAATCTAAATGAGTGTCAAATGGCTCAGTTTCAGTTATCCCTTACTAATTCAGATTTTAACTTCAAACTATTTGTATCCCAATCTCAATTGTGTACTGAATCTAACTCAAAGGCAAGAGCATACACTATGTTGGGGGAGCCTGGTTGGTTCAAAATTGGTTCCTTAGTTCCTACTATCCAACTAGTTTATCCTTAGTATGATAGAATTGAAATAGAATGTGGCTCGAAAGTGATGGGATCCTCATGTGTTTCTAATTCCCTACAGCTCCTAACATCACTCTTTGAGTTCTCTTAGTCTCTTCTCATATTGCTAACTCCCATGATACTTTACATAGCTTCATCATACTTTCATATTTGTAGTGCACACTAGTTGGATACCATTTTGAACCCAAAATATTCTATCAACCCCTACTCTCCCCTTTTAAATGTGTGGTTCATGCATAAGATAATTTAACTCTCCATTGGTATAGTTTCCAATCCAAGGTCAATAATTAATTTCTTAATTTTGAAATAAAAAAGCATTAGATAATGACCCCATAGTTCTCAAAGGAATTAGAACTTGGATTCTTTAGGGCATGAATAGGGGGTCACAATCTACTCTAAAATGTATCTATTATGAACTCCTTTCCACCAGAATTTGACTGCTCACATCCATGGGACTCCAAGTCATGCTAAAGCCCTTTTTATGTTTTAGCATCCAAGATAGCCTCCTTCCAATATTCCTTGATCATCCTTGAGCATATGTTATTAACCAAGCATGTAAAATAATTGGGACCTCCAAAAAGAAGGCTTCATACGAATGTAGAGATTATGCTCCACCCACTATCATGTGGAGATTCTTGGCTCAAGATACAAAACTAAATAATTATCTTTAACACTAGTAACCCATTATTATATATTTTCCAATGTAATACACTCAAACATCTTACCATGACTGTGCTTCAAGTATTTTAGGTCTCGATAATGGAACCAAAATATTGGGTTATTTTGGTTAAGTCTAGCTCTAGTGTTAAATTCTATCCTAATGTACTAGTGCCCTGGCCCTTTCATGCAAGACCTAGGTCTTGTGTGCTCACTTGAAGCATGTAGAAAAATATTGGATCCCATAGGTTTTATACTTATTCATTTTTATCGATTAAGCAAAGATCATGTAAAATTATAAACTTATTAATTCAATCTTATGAGTTCTATATTTGATTAGCATTATCATGTAGATTATAGTCACATTCTTAATTTGCATTAAGTATTTAGAAAATAAAATACCAAATTTGTTCCACAAAGAGTTTAAACAATAATTCACACCATCACTGATAATAACACAAGCTAATACATGTTATCTATTGGGTGAATATTTTGTCACTAGCTAAATGATGGGCAAAATATGTGTTTCAACCATAGCATAAGGAGATTTATTGGCCAAATGTGCAGGTCAACCACATCAAAAGGGGACAAATCTCTCCTCTCATCAAGGGGAGGTTCCCTACAACTATAAGGTGTTATATACTATATATATAAGCTAAAAATAACACTCAGGGTAGGATAACACCATCCATCTCTCTTTTTTTAGAGATGATGTTCATAGATCAAAGGAGAAATCTTGGGTAATTGCTGAAGGTACTTCTCTTCTTTCAAAAGTAATATTTAGTCAATAGCCAGATTCCTTCTTGGTAGTAATTATAACCATGAGAAACCCATAAAAGCACAAAGTCTTTCATTGCTTCCCTCACTGAAATAGGGCATAGTAACATAGGAGAATGAAGTGTAGCACAAATTCTCCACCACAACTATCAAAGAGTGAAATATACAAAGGACAATGGGGTCACAAAGTCATCATAAGATCATTTACACAAGAATAGAAAACAAACACACTAAAGATAATTGTGGCAGCACAAAGTCTCACCAAAATCAGCTTCAGGACACCTTCTTGATTGCTTCCACTAGTTTTTCTTGTTAAATTAAATGGACAAGAATGCTTTTAGGAAACATACATAAAAAAAAAATTCCTAAATAACACAATCTATTCCAGCACAAAGTCTGAAAGGTCACTTGTTTTCTCATTCAAATAAAGAAATATGATTAACAATCAAAGCTCAAAGTCTCAAGAAATGCCTTTCAATTTAGATAGAGTTTTTCTTCTATAACAAAGAGATCTCCTTAAAACAATAAGAGA
Organism: Torreya grandis; assembly: GCA_037957365.1. NCBI lineage: Eukaryota > Viridiplantae > Streptophyta > Pinopsida > Cupressales > Taxaceae > Torreya > Torreya grandis. Next base: position 964,045 of record JARHVA010005796.1, read on the forward strand.
GATTACAATATATAGCACTCCAAGAAAGACTTGGGCACTTTGTTTCATGAAAATGGACCATGCTGCATTTAAAGCCTTGAATGTATTTTCATGAAAAAGCCATGCTGGAATAGGTCATCAACCTTAACTTTGGTGTGTTAATTATTCTCAAATGTCTCCTCCAAAGTATGGGCCACCTGATCCTCTTCCTGATATTTGTGCAGCTATCCACTTCACCTTTACTCGATCTAGAAAAATAGGCTGCGCTATTGAGTGCTCACACTCTCTGATGTCCACCTGGTGGACTTTCTCACCTACTAGAAATAACTCTCCTATAGATATTTCAAGATTTCCTATAGTTTTTCTCTTTTTCCTCACCATTTATTTTCCTTCCTTGGTGATCTGAGCTCTTGGAGCTATCTTCTCACTTTCTACCGCTCCTTTAGCTTCTTCTTTCGCTAGCTACTAAGTTTGTTCTCAGGTGTGCATCTTTGAAAATCAATAGATATTTCATTACCCTATATTTGACATCCATGGGGATGTCACTGATCACTTAGTCACTTGAACTAATTTGAACCTTCAACCTTGGAGTGCATCAATTCAATGGTTTAAAGTGGTTCAATGGTCGGTGGTTCAATCAGCTTGTCTATTCACTTAGCTCTTTGGTTCAATCATTCTTTGAACCCTTTGGTTAAAATCCTTGATGAACTTCTTCTACTTCTTCCATTCACTCAAAGATTCCTTTCTACACTTTGAACTTCTTTGAAACCTTTGAACCTTTGAACCTTTGAACCATTTTGGTTCAAATTTCAATGGTTCAATAGTTCAACCTTCACTCTTTGAAGCCTTCTTTTCTTAAAGTCTGTTGAAGTCTTTGAACCTTTGAACTTGCCAAAGTCTTTGAACTTTCTAGATCCTTTAAAGCGGTTGAACTTCCTTGAACTCTTTCAAGTGCTTAACTCTTTTTAAACCTTTAAACCTTTGAACCACTTTGAACCTTTGAACTTGTGAAAGTTCAAGGTTCAATGGTTCATTATTTCAATGTTTCTTTCCACTTCTTTGAAGCCTACTGATGAGTCTTTTGATTGAACCTCGGTGTTGAACCAGCCTTGAAAATGCCCAAGTGTTGGAACTTATTTTTGAGAAAGCCTACCTATTGAACCTGTGAGTTCTTTAGCTAAGAATAATTGAATAATTGAAGAATTTGAATACTCAAAACATTTTTGAGAAGGGAAGAGATCATTTTGGTCTTCAGGACCAAAATAGTCAATATGTTGCTCACAAAAAATAGTGATGGATTTTGGGAACAATAGCTGACTCCAGTTGGGGAACTTCCATCAATTGTAAAAACAATCAAAGGGAGTAGAATCCAAAATCTCTAGTGCCTTCATGTATGTCATTGGGCTATGGAATCATGCCACCCAAATGGAAAGGCACCAAAAACAAATGAAAATGAACAACACAAAACAAGATAAAGACTATATAAAAAGTATACATATGTATAAGCTAGTCTTATTTGATAGTTCAAGGATTGAAGTGCTTCAAATGTTGCCCACTATGAGATAGTGAAAATGGCATTCTATCTTAATATATCAGTAAGAAACCATTTTCTCCCTAGAAGTGATGATTGGTGAATGGACCTCTCCACCAGGAATCAAATTTTCTATGCATTCCTTTTGGTTCTCTCCTCTTGCCCTACAACAAGACTTGATTTCCAGTCTAAAAATCATGAATCCTTGTTTTCTTGTAGAAGAGTTTCTTTTCCTGATTTTGACATGCGGCAGTATGGTCCATTACCATAATTCATTATTCTTCTGGTTCAATCTAGCACATGATTTGATTGTCAGCATCAAAAACCTACACACTTGGTTGAAAGACCAACTCGATAGTGTACTTCTACTCTTCAAATTCTTTGTGAGGAACTAAGAGGGTCATAGAGATAGCTAATGAATCTACATGACTATGAAGCTCTCTAGGCACTACAAATATATTGAAAGCATCAAAACTTTCAATACAGTCCCATACCAAATTATGGTAATGGCACAATCTTTTGTTCTTGGTTTGACATAGGTTCTCACCTGACAAACCATCAGTTTAGTATCTCCTTTGGCATGAAGGAGTTTGACACCTTTGTCTTGAGTAGCCTTCAACCTGAGTAATAGAGATTCATACTCAATAGTGTTATTGGTGTTGTTAAACTACAACTTGTATGAAGAAGGAAAAAATCTCCTTGAGGAGATATTAGAACAATCCTAGCTCCAACACCAGTAGAAGAATAGCTGCCATCAAATTCTAGAATCTAGACATTATCAAAAACTAATCTTTTTTTAGATTCCTCTTGGTCAGGGAGGGAGGATTCTTTTGCATCTAAACTTTGCTCTACCAATTCTCCTACTATCCTATCTAAACTTTTTGGATTATCACCTACAAGAATTTCATCAGATGAAATAGGGACATCCTCTGTAGACAAGAAAAAGTTACCCATCCCTGAAGATTCAAACAGAATCTGAGCTTTAGGGGCCAATATTTGGGTGACAATATACTTTTCCTCCTTCTCAAGAAGTAGCCTCTACATGATGCCTTTGATAGGAATCCTTGCCTCAAATAGTTCCATGCTCAATTCTCCAGCAACATCCTTGCAAAAAATTTGTCCAAGCAGAATGCCATAGGAGGTTGGAACGTCAACCACTAGGACTGTCATCTTAATTCTTTTTATTGGAAAGTCCATAAATGCAAACTGGGCATCTTTGATTTGTCCCAACAAAGGCACTTGTTTATTTTTTATGGAGAAACATCTCCCAAAGGTCTTGGTTAACATGAGTCCAAGAGATTCTACCACTTTGGCAAGCATGACATTGTCAGATGCGCCTGAGTCTATTATGCAGTTGTTCAGTTGGTGTCCATTTATCAGTAGGGAAACATAAAATGGTTCTATTTTCCTAGGGGAAGCTGGAGGAGTAATCACAAGGTTATTTTGAGTGGATGTGTTCTTGGGGGGACCAAGAGTTACTTTCAAAATTTCTTGTCCTATAGGGAAAGCTTTATCCTTCACACATTCCACTAATCTATCCAACTACTTAAGATTAGATTGCAAGAATTCAAACTCAGTCATTTGAATTTTGGTCTTCTTGACATGGTCAACTATGTCAAATGACTAGAAAGGACTGATGATAGAGGAAGAAAGTTCATCCTTCTAGTTTTTAGGAGGGGTGGTACTCATCTACAAATTTGAAGTAAAAGATGAAGGAAAATTTGATGTACTTACCTTTTAGCGATCACCAGGGCCTTTGATTGAAAAGGTAGAGTGGTTCCCCACTTAACAATTGAAATTTTTGGTTGAGCTCACTTCTCTATTTTTTCCTTATCAGCTTGTTGGGCTGACCGGTTCTTGGACCAGGTGAATACAATGTATGATTCATCAAATGCTTCACCTTTAATATGGGTTCATCCTGGTAATTTAGGAAACTAATGTTGGAGTCACTAGTTGATTCATATTGGTCTTTTTCAAAGAGATTAGTGCCATCTTCTAGGTTCAACTCAGGTTGGAAAGAAAATTTTGATTTAATTTCAATGTATCCAATTGCTAAGTTGGCTAGAGCTGCCTCAATGGCAAGTTTCCCCTGTGGGGAAGGAAGATGATTTGGCTGCCCTTGATTCCTAGTAGCATTGCCTTGGTATGATTGATTAAGGAATGTCCTCCTTGGTATATCTTAGTATGAATGAGGAGTAGACATCCTTTGCACCATTTTATTTTTGAGAGCTAGCAACTCATTTGCCAGCTTCTACACCATTGGATCATTGGTGGTTGTAGATGGATATTCAAAGGATGAAGAAGATTTATCTCTATTAGGATCTCTCCTTATCTTTCCTATCAAGATAAGATCATCTTTCACCTTAGTGGCTGAATCCTAAGCAGCAATAAGGTCTATGTGGCCAACACGTCTTAGCAAAAAACTCACTTCAAGTAGTTGAGAGTTTATGAAGAAGCATTTGAGATTCTCAGCTGTTGGCTGAGCAATTATAGGAATCTTGTTCCTCAGCTTGTCAAACTTAGCTATGAAATCTCTCATTGGTTCATGAGGGTCCTTCTTCATTTGTGTGAGTTGGGCCAGCAAGGCATGTGCATCTTTTGTAGGCTTGAACCTAGCTTCAAATTTGGCTTTGAGGGTTTTCCATTCAGTCACAGTCTAGGCTTATAGATGATAAAACTAGTCTACAACAGTGCCTTATAATGTTTCTACAAACAACCTAACTGCTACATCCTCATACTCCACACCTATCACACCACAGGCTATGCTAAAGGTTACAATATGTTCATCAAGATGAACTCTCCCATCACCAAAGAATTTGGGGAAATTCTTCCTTAAACTGTGTGGTAGCTCATGTAGAGGTGGAGTTAAATTGAGTAGGCCAAAAGAGTTACCCCAAGGGCCTTGAACTGCCATTATATGGCTATGGAAAGGGGGAATAAAAAATCTTGGTGGGGTATGTATGGGCAAAGTTTTGCTAGTAGAGGAAAAAGAAGCTTTGCCTTGTATTGGTGACCTGGTGTTGGTAGGAGGAAGACTCCTAGTTCGTTGAAGGTGAGGTTGTGGAGGAAATAAATCAAAATGGCTCTACTACACCAACTCAAAAATAAGGTCAACAACACCTTGAGATTTTTGGCTTCTTGTATAGCATGGAGCTGCCAGATTGTAGAATAAAAATGGAAAAAAGTTGGCCCTACTTTAGCTTGGAGGTTGAGGCTTCAAACTGCTCATTCTTTCCTAGCAGAGTGGAGCTACCAGAGAATTGACTTTTGAAATGAAACACTCAATCTCTAGAATCTCTAGTTTCATAGCTTAGATTATATAATGGAAATGGATAAGGCTATAATGATAATGGATAAGACACAAGTGATGCTTCAATCTAAAGCTTGAGGATTCAAATTACACAAAATTATTGTGTCCCCAGCAGAGTCACCAAAAATTTTTGGGTGAATTTTTTATCACCAATTAATTGATGGAAAAAATAGGTGTTTCAACCATAGCATAAAAAGATTTATCAGCCAAATGTGTAGGTTAACCACATCAAAAGGGGACAAATCTCTTCTCTCGTCAAGGGGAGGTTCCCTATAACTATAAGGTACTATATACTATATATATAAGCTGAAAATAACATTCAGGGTAGGATAGCACCATCCATCTCTATTTTTTTAGAGATGATGTTCATAGATCAAAGGATAAATCTTAGGTAATTGTTGAAGGTACTTATCTTATTTCAAAAGTAATATTTAGTCAATAGCCTGATTCTTTCCTAGTAGTAATTGTAACCACGAGAAACCCATGAAAACACGAAGTCTTTCATTACTTCCCTCACTAAAACAAGACGTAATAACATAACAGAATGAAGTTTAACACAAAGTCTCCACCTAAAATACCAAAGAGTGAAATATATGAAGGAAAATGGGGGCACAAAGTCATCCCTAGATCCTTTACATAGAAACAAAAAACAAACACACTAAAGATAATTGTGGCATCACAAAGTCTCTCCACAATCAGCTTCAAGACACCTTCTTGATTACTTCCACTAGTTTTACTTGTTAAATTAAATAGACAAGAATGCTTCTAGGAAATAGACATAAAAACAATTTCCAAAATAACACAAGCTATTCTAGCATAAAGTCTGAAAGGTCACGTGTTTTCTCATTCAAATAAAGAAATATGATTAACAATTTGAGCTCAAAGTCTTAGGAAATGCCTTTCAATTTAGGTAGAGTTTTGCTTCTATAACAGATAGATCTCCTTAAAATAATAAGAGAGATTACAATATATATCACTCTAAGAAAGACTTAGGCACTTTATTTCATGGAAATGGCCCATGTTGCATTCAATGCCTTAAATGTATTTTTGTGAAAGAGCCATGCTAGAATAGGTCATTAGCCTTAACTTTGGCATGTTAATTCTTCTCAAATATCTCCTCCAAAGTATGGGCTATATGGTCCTCTTCTTGATATTTGTGCAGCTATCCACTTCACCTTTACTCAATCTAGAAAAATAGGCCACGCTATTGAGTGCTCATGCTCTCTGATGTCCGCCTAGTGGACTATTTCACCTACTAAAAATAACTCTCCCATAGATATTTTTGGATTTCCTATAGTTGTTCTCTTTTTCCTCATCATGTCTTGTCCTTCCTTGGTGATCTGAGCTCTTAGGGATATCTTCTCACTTTCTATTGCTCCTTCAGCTTCTTCTTTAGCCAGTCACTGAGTTTGTTCTCAGGTGTGCATCTTTGAAAATCAACAGATATTTCATTACCCTATATTTGACGTCCATGGGGATGTCACTGATCACTTAATCGCTTGAACTAATTTGAACCTTGAACCTTGGAGTGCATTAGTTCAATGTTTCAAAGTGGTTCAATGGTCAGTGGTTCAATCAGCTTGTCTATTCACTTAGCTCTTTGGTTCAATCGTTCTTCGAACCCTTTAGTTGAACTCCTTTTTGAACTTCTTATGCTTCTTCCATTCGCTCTAAGCTTCCTTTCTACACTTTGAACTTATTTGAACCCTTTAAACCTTTGAATCATTTCAGTTCAAAGTTCAAAGGTTCAATAGTTTAACCTTCACTATTTGAAGCCTTATTTTCTTTAAGTCCACTAAAGTCTTTAAACTTTTGAACCTGCCGAAGTCTTCAAACTTTGTAGATCCTTTGAAGTGGTTGAACTTCCTTAAACTCTTTGAAGCGCTTAACTCTTTTTGAACCTTTGAACTGCTTTAAACCTTTGAACTTGTGAAAGTTCAAGGTTTAATGGTTCATTGGTTCAATGGTTCATTCCACTTCTTTGAAGCCTGTCGATGAGTCTTTTGATTTAACCTCAGTGTTGAACTAGCCTTGAAAATGCCCAAGTGTTGGAACTTCTTTCTGAGAAAGCCTGCCTATTGAACCTACAAGTTCTTTAGCTGAGAAGACTTGAATAATTGAAGAATTTGAATACTAAGAACATTTTTGAAAAGGGAAGAGATCATTTTGGCCTTCAGGACCAAAATAGTCGATATGTTGCTCATAGAAACTAGTGATGGATTTTGGGAACAACACTATCATATATTAAGCTCAAGATTTTCCACCATAATTCTATAGAATTCTTGCATCTCTCCCCTCCCATAATGCTTCAAAATAGGGGTATTTATACTTATTTTTCCTTGACTAAGTGTTTACAATCATAAATGGCATGTATAGGTGGCCAACGAACTCTCAACAGACTGAGAGTCGTGGTGATTAACAAATAGTTCTTCCTCAAGATTTGAGCCTTTTTACTCTTTACATTATCACTCTATGTTATATCTCAACAACCATGTGTTCCTTTCCTTATGTGCTTGTGCAAGACCTCCTATCAATAAGGTTTGAGTGTCCCATTTGAACCATTCTTTCAATCGCATGCCACTTTCCACATGTTCCCCTAGTCTTTCATTTTTGCTCTAAGTCCTATGTTCTCAGGTTCGTTATGACTTATTCTCCTCTAACTAGGTCCTCTCATGCTGGTCTTTCTATGATATTGTCCTTTTTTGCCTAGTAGGTTATATGCCATGGTGCTTATATGCCTATCAGTTATGTGTCATGTTACTCCCATGCCATGGTCCTTTCACACTATTTTGATCCCATGCCAAAATGGGACAACACTTATTCAAAATTTAGGGGCCAACAAAATAACCAAGTCAAAAACAAGATTAAATTAGGTAACCAAAAATCCAAGGTTACTAAAGACTAAAAAAATCAAATAATTAAACCTTAAGTAAGAAAGGAAAACTCATCAAATCAAACTAAGGATACATGTCAAAAAGGATGGTAATCAAATATCAATTGTAAAAGTAGTAACAAAATGGTAAAAAAACATTAATAAGTGAGTAGTAACAATACTTATCTCACTCAACAATGGAAAAAGGTATACACATAAAAGGGAAAAACAACATTAGTGAGTGAGAAGTAACAAACTAGCCTCACTCAATAATGTAAAAAGGGTACAAACTCAAGTACCCATAATAAAAACAATGACAAATGGTAAAAAGAGAGAAAAACAAGTCTAGGCATGTAATTTTATGGAATAAATAAAGGTAATCCATAGTTTTTCAAACATGTTTTGCTCTAAGGATAGATAAAATTGAAATAAATTAGTGCTAGCATGTTTTTAGGAGGTGAATAAGAAAGGAATATATAAGAAGTAAAAATAGATTTAGAATCACAATTTGTCTATGAAGGGGGAAAATGAAATGGATGGAGGGGAGAATGAAGGAAAAACCAAGGTAGAGGAACTCTTTATTAAATTCAAGACAATCAAATTAGGTTTATCAAAACAAGAGGACTTTCAACCTTAAGGACTTTGAAGATCTTATCTTAGCCACACAAGTCTTAGGTCAACAAATTAAGTATATAGATCATCCCATGAAGGCTATATGCATGAAAATTAAAATAGACCTACCTTCCCACAATGTGTTACAGATTCCTTAGGACCCCTTACAAAGTCATTGGTCTACTACAAAGATTGGGTACTTACATGAGAAAATAGGTAGCACCAAAGCGTTTTTTGAATTTTCTTATTCCAATCTATAGGCCTACTACACCCCAATGGACCTCAGCTCTATGTGATGCCAACTATGGAGTTTGAGCTTTGATTAGAGATAGGATATGTGCTTGGAATCACATATTTTGGTGTGATTTTGAATTTTTATATTTGAATGTTACCTTTTGTATCTTATTATCTTTTGTTTAAAATGATTTAGTTTTTAATTTTCTTGATGTATTTTTCTATTCCACCTTCCTACAGATTTGGAAAACCAAACATGGGTACTAAAGATGACTTTCATTTGAATACTTGGGACTTGGTTGTTAAGAAAGAGAAATTCAAAGAGCATGGTGTCTAAGAGTCTCATAAATCTAGGTGAAAGGAAAGGAAATCAAGAAGGATGACACATGGAACAATTTGAATTGCTTCAAATCTTTAAAAAATATGACAAAGGGTGAAAAATGGATACAATGATAGTAAAGTGTGATTATTTATCATAATAATGAGGGAAGTTGATGCAAACATGCTAACATATATTGTCATGAAAATTCCATCTATCAAAAAGAAGCAAAAGTTGAGAACAAGGATCAAAAACATGTAATCATTGTTAAACATATTCTGGGAAATAAGATAGTGATTTTATGAGGAGGGTTGGGTCCTTACCATAGCCCATGAAGGTGAAAAAAAAATAATTAAAAAAATAAATGGGATAAGAAAAGATGGTATTTTGTGAGGAAGATCAGGTCCTATCCACAGTTTTACAATGCAACTCACAAAAGAGAAATATATGGGATGCAAAAAGATGTGTAAAAAAAGTATGAAAATAAAGAAGACTATGGTAAAGCATGAGGAAGATTGGGTCATATCCATGGTTTTACAATTCAACTCATAAGAGAAAGGGGAAACCAAAAAACCAAAAATGAAGGACTAAAGGTTTATAATAAGAGAACTATTGTAGATGGAGAGATCCATGTAACCTACAAAAAGTGTTAGATAAATGTAGATATAAAGCATGAAAAGAAAGAAATGTTTAGGTTAAGTACTTATTAAGGGATTGTGTGTTGGTGGACTCTTTGAAAATATGGCCTTCATTAGTTTAAAGGTGATAGGTACTTGGACCAAGAATATAATTGACTAAATAGGGGCCCTACCATTTTTAGGCATATTTACCTTCTTTATCATGGGTGTAGTCTAATTTAAGGACAAAATTGTCAACATTAAATGTGCATATTCTAACACATTTTTTATGTTATTTGGTGATACGAACCTTATATTACAGATTATGTTGTAAGGAAAAAATATTTTTAGCCCAGGGGTAATTAGAGGAATATTCATAAATTACATTGTTAACCTTGTATTTCACACAAAAATGATAAAATATTATTTTGGGATCTAACATTTATTTTTGTACAATGAATTCCCTTTAAAAGGCATTCAGGTAAGTTACTGAGGGTAGATACCCAACGGGTTGAACCACTTGTACACTAACTAATAAGAAAATAAAATAACACATCATTTATTAACTATACTAACTATGGAGTTGTCACATAAAGTGATGCATGCCCTAAACATTATCATTTTAGTCTAAAAAAAATAAACACACTTGGATCAAATATCCAATAAACCCCCCCTTGACCCAAAGGGGTATAGATGATGAAGATCTGGAGTTATGAGTTTGAAGTCATCAATGAATATCTACTACATCTATAAGCTATCACATTATACATCATGTTACTGATCAAACTATGACTGATGAACATGATTATGGCTTGTTCATCCCCTTTGACCATCATACCATACTATAATATAACCTGATCAAAGCCTGTCCAAATACATCGACCCACATAGGAACCCATCCAATTTATCCTCTATTAATCTATATATCACATCTCTCAAATGCCTAATAATCACCAATATCGAACGTATGGCTTTACTCAACACTCAAAATGCTAGTAAATCTAATGATGACTCGTACAACCACCGATGACTGATCAAAGGCCACTATGTAATATCTTTCCCCTATTAGGTGAGAGGTGAGAAGCTATGTAGCATAAAAATAAATTCAAACTACTCTATCTATTCCTCAATAATCATATCAACGTACTAAAAGTAAATTACACATACCAAAAATTGATATCCGAGTAGTGAACCCATACTCTGAGCGAATAGTAAACTAGAGAAGAAAAATTATCCTCCAACCTATTTGGATCCTCAAACCTATATTTATCACTGATATGGTGTTAATCAAAAGGATCTTGGGACATGTAATGTATGTTATTATCTTTGAGAGTATAAGCATGAGGTGACATTATAAAAAATTATATTTTTAAGGTGTCAATTTTGACCAAAAATGCACCTTTATACATTAATTTTAATAAATTTATTGTAAAAATCATATAAAGATAGTTCAAATTAAAAAATTAACCATTCTAATATGTTTGAAATATCCAAAAACCTATAAATTGATTGGTCACACCACTTTTATGCAAAATAGTGAATAGTAAAAAAAACTTGTCATAGTACAATATTTACAAACAATGAGGAATGCAACAAAATGAAAACTTTTGGAGTTTTGAAATCTTGACCTCTCTTTTTGAGTGTGACTTAAAAAATCATTTTGACCAACCCCTCTATAATTAATTTTGGAAAATGTATTGGAAATTTTTTAATTGCACTATATTTTATTGAATTTCCAAAATAATAATAATAATAAACATGTGCATGTAAAACTTTTTTACCAAAATAATTCATGGGAAATTGAAAGTGTTGAACTTTACTTCTACTCTGGTGGGGCCCTCCTTAATATTTCAAAGTGAAATTTTAAACATGAAAAAGGCAATTTTAGATTACTTTGCCATATTTTGTTTGGAATGTCATATCTCTGTATGAAGTTATATTTATGTTGGAATTTGCCTCCCCGTCTTCCTTTTTTTTAAATGGATACTTTAATGTATACAAATTTATGTGACTGATTTAATAAATTTACAATAGAAAAAATTCTCTCAAAACACCTTTCAAATTAGATTTCTTTGTTTGATAGCATTTGAAGGCCGTACCATTTTTGAGAGGTAGTGAAAACAATGGAAAATCTTTACAATTTTTTTAATAGTGAAACCCTCTTAAAACTAGTGCAAAACAAAAATATTGAATATAAATGCTATATAAATATATTTATAGAGCCATACTATTCAAATTTTAAGCATTTGGTTGGGGGGGGGGGGGGGGGGGGGGGCGGCGGAGGGGGGGTTGTACTATTAAAAAAATAAGTGAATTGCCAAACATTTAAAAAAACTAGTTATAAATGAGTATTTAGGCTATATAGAATAGAGAATTAACTGATTTTTAATCTCTATATAATTCAAATATGGTCCCTACTATTCCATTTTTTTAAAATGTCTTTCAAAACCTTAAAGTCTTTAAATATCTTCTTTCTCTTCCATCCCATTCATCTTCATGTAACTCTTCAAATCTTTCAACAAATTGTTTTTAACCAGCTTTGATACCACTATTAGCCTAGGGAAAAATAGAGGAATATTCATAAATTACATTTCTAACCTTGTATTTCACATAAAAATGATAAAATATTATTTCTAGATCTAACATTTATTTTTGTACAATGAATGCCTTTTAAAAGGCATTCAGGCAAGTTACCGAGGGTAACTACCCAACGAGTTGAACCACCCATACACTAACTAACAAGAACATAAACTAACACATCATTTACTAACTATACTAACTATGGGGGTGTCACATAAAGTGATTCATGCCTCAAACATTATTATTTTAATCTAAGCAAAATAAACCCACTTAGATCAAATATCCAACAAAGATGGTGTTTATTAAGGAGATCAAGGGCATGAAAGTGAGAATTATATAATTATTAATTATAAATATTACCATGAAGAGATATACAGAGAGAGGGAAGCTCAACATCTAATGGAAGAATTGATTCAGAACCTTAGATTAGAGAGAATGGCAATGCCTCAGTGGCAATATGTATGTTATTCTGATAGGCCCAAAGACCAAGGTAAATATTAAGGTGCCAATCCATGTGGGTTTCATGAATTATCTTTTGGAGGATTTTGTTAATAATTTTATTAGTAGCCTCAGCTTAGACATTGCATTTTGGATGATAAGGTGTAGAAAATTTGTGATTGATCTTGAATTTAACACAAAGTTGTTTAACATCCTTGTTTTTGAAATTACCACCATTATCAAAAATCATGGTATGGGGAACACCAAAGTGGAAAATTATTTGATTAAGAATAATTTTGGAAATGGTAGGATTGGTGACATTAATAATGGGCATGGTTTCAATCCATTTGATAAAATATTCAATAACAATGATGATAAAAACATGCCCATCTTGGGAGTGAGGTAATTTTCCAATGAGATATAGTCCCCACATGGAGAATGGCCAAGGAGATTTGATAGTTTGAATCTTGGTTGGAGGTGAATGAATAAAATCATCATGAATTTGGCAAGGATTACACTTTTTAATGAATTTTATTGCATCTTTTTCAAGAGTAGGCCAAAAGTAACCCATTCATAGGTATTTGTGGGTTATACAATGTCCACTATAGTGGCCAACACAAATCCCCCCATGTTTTTATTCAAGAAGAGGAGGGATCTCATCTTGCATAACATAATGGAGCAAGGTACCTTTAGTATTGTGATGATAAAGGATGCTATGTCAAAACACATATTTTAAATCTTGTTTACAAATGCATGTCTTTTCATGAGAGTCTAAGTTAGGAGGATAAATTTGGTATTCTATAAATGAAATGATGTCTTTATACAATGGGATTTATCGAATGGTAATAGCCTTGATGTGGTAGATAAGTGAATCTAGTGGTTGAGTTGAAGATGGAGATTTTCTTATTTGGATAAGAAAAGTGGGGTAAAAAAGAACTTGGTGGAGATGAAAAGAGATGCTGAAGAAACAAGAAAATCAACAATGAAATTTTGCTCTTGAGGGATAGGCTCAATGGCGAAAGAGATGAAATACTTGGTAAGAGTGGTTGCAATTTTATGATAGGTAATGGCATTTTCACTTTTTCATTGGTAATCACCATTGACTTGGTGACAAATAAGTTGAGAGTCACCTAATACATGCAAGTATTGAATATCTAAATCAAGAGTAGTTCTCTTGCCTAAGATTATATATTCATATTTGGCCATATTATTAGTAACATCAAAGGTGAAGCAAAAATCTAAGGGTATGATTTTTCCAAGAGAATTGGTAAGAATGAAACCTACCCTAGCCCCTTGAAGTAATTTAACACCATCAAAATGAAGGGTCCAAGTATCCTCATGCAAGTCAACATTAATTTCAAAAAGTTCTTCAATAACTACTTTAGGTTTAGTAGTATTTGAGGGAATAAAGGATTCATCAAGATTATTTCCTTCAAGATTAGTGGTAAAGTTAAAAAAATAATCTTTAAGAGAAACAGCTTGAATAAGACCTTCAATGTAAAGGATATTGTCATCTAGAAGACTATCTTGAAGGTGAGTGATCGATAGCACAAGAGGTATGGCAAGTTGATCAACTATGACTTGCCCTTTCATAGCTTTTTGAGTGATCATGTGGAGATCAAATTCTATTAGGAAGACCATCCATTTGCCAGTTCTATGTCTAGAAATAAAATCTTTGGAGAAAAAGTGACAAAGTGGGTTGGAATGAATGATGACATAAGTAGTTTGGTAAAGCATGTAGTGTCAAAGATTTTAAGTTGTGAAGTAGATGGAAAGGAAATCATGTTAAATTTTGGTATAACTTGGTTCATAATTAATGAGGCCTTGACTAATGTAGTAAATGACATACTCTCTTCTAGTATCATCTTGTTGGGAAAGCATTGCCCTAACTGATATAGGTGTAGAAGAAGTATATAGAATCAAGATTCGATTGTTGGAAAGAGGATGAAGTGTAGGTGGATGAAGTAATGATTATATCATGTTATCAAAGGCTTTTTGGCATGGGCCCATCTATTCTATATAAATACCTTTTTTGAGAAGAGAATTGATAGAGTGGATGTGATAAAACATTTCAAGGATGAATCATATAATTTCCCCATGTTTTCCTTAGTAAGTATGAATTTCAAGAATGGAATGAGGAATGGGCATGTTAACGATAGAACTAATCTTAGCGAGCTCAACATCGATGACATAGAGAAAGAATAGGAATCCTACCATTTTTATAGATGTGACACCAAAGACACATTTATAAGGATTGAATCTAACTTAATATTTAAGAAGATAATCAAATATGATAGAAATATTTGATAGATGAGTCTTACAACTTTTGGATTTAGCAATGAAGTCATCCACATAGGTTTCAACAATTTTATAATTAAGATCATGAAAGATGTGAGTCATCACTTGTTGATAAGTGGTTCCAAAATTATTTAGGTTGAAGGGAATTTTGACATAGTAATAGGTTCCCTATTCTATGGTGAATGTGGTCTTATATTGGTCTTCAAGGGAAATATGAATCTGATTCTAGACTAAAAAGTTGTCCATAAGAGATAACATTTCGTAACCATCTATGAAATCAATGATGGCATCTATCAAAGGTAAAGGGAAGTTGTCTTTGGGATAAGTGAGGTTAAGATTATAAAAATAAATAAAAATGTGAATGACCATAGTGACCTTTTCTAAATGGTAAAAAAGCTAGAAACCCATTCAAAATAATCCACTAGTTTGATAAATTTAGCATCGACTGATTTGATGATTTCCTTATGACATAAAGTGGAAACCTTGGTAGAAATTTCCTTTACTTTTGACTCACAAGTTTGGCATCAGAATAAGTAACAATGTTATATATCATAATGTTAGGGTTAATACCAGTCATGTCCTCATAGGATCAGGTGAAAACATCATGATACTTATCAAATATTAATCTAAAATTATCATGTTCGGTAGGTGAGAGTTCATGAGATATTGTAATTGGTTGAGGACAAGATGGAGTACCATATTCAATACAAGTGGTTTCTTTGATAAGTATGGAATTATTATCTTGAAAGTGGAATGGTGCATTAGGTAAGGCAAAAATAGGACTAATTTTAGGATCAATGCTAGCAATGAAGTTATTGAAACAAGGGGTTTTAGTTTTAAAATTCCCAAGTTTATGATGTTGTCGAGGAAGTTGAGGTTCTCGAGTATGGAGTATTTAAATAATAGCTTCATCACTAGGCAAAGTGGGAAGATGAACATAATATTCAACATCTACTTCAAGATGTATAATTTGATTACCATGGTTATCATACTTAGAATGTATTTGGTGAATATCAATTACCTTAGCATCTAGTATAATCTTTGGAGTAGGAGAAGTAGACGGATCAAAAGGGATTTGAGTGTTATTTATTTCAGTGATGAGAGAAGTATTAGAGGTAATGATAGGATCCAAAGGTGATAAAGTAAATTTCGTAGCTTTCAAATGTTGGGAAGGTATAATTTGCTCTACCACCCAAGGAGTATCAAGAAGTGAAGAATTGGTAGGAGGCACATAACCTTTGGGATCGAAATCAATAGTCATATAAATGGTATGAAAATTTTAATTAAATGCATGGATTTGAGATAAGATTTTTTGATAATGTTAGACATCCAAGTCTCAATATTGAGCTTGTGATATTATGTAATTATCATCATATATTAGAGAAATTATATATACTTGAGAATTAGGGGGAGTTTTAGAAGGTGAAATCTTAATATTACTGAATGTATGAGGAGACATGATGAGAGGATCTTGAAATAATTTGGCTACTCTAAAATCATTACAAGTGAAGGAATTTTTAGGTAAAGAAGGCTCTTGAGCATTGCATGGAGGGGAAAAATTAGTAATCTCATCAATAAGAGGAATAGTGCAGTCCCTAGGTAACAGAGGAAGCCACTATGAAATGTTTGGAGGTAGCTTAGTAGTATTTCAAGTATGTTGAAAATCATTAGGATCATCATCATAAAAATTCACAATTGTGAATTTTAAATTAGGATTGATGTTGATAAACTCAGGTAAAGAAGCACTATTTATCTTAGGAATGGTAGGAATATGATACTACAATTTGGGATTAGGAGGTTGAATACTCCATGGGTTGGGATCAGCTTCATGCTTGTATCATTTACCATTATATAAAAATTTAATGCATTGGCTACTATAAGAATAAATAGCCATGATTCTATGAATCCAAGGGTGATCAAGGAGTATATTATAAGATAAAGGTAAATCAAGGACATAAGATTAGGTGCAATGGTTAATGGAAGCCAAATGCAACCAAATGGATTTTGATTAGTCTTATCAAAACCATGGCACATAAGATGGGTTTTATTAAGATGATCTTTGCTATAACAATTTTTTGTATAAACCCAAAATATTTCACATTAATATCATAGCCTTCATCAACTAGAACTTTATAAATAAGGCTAGTATTAATGGCTATTTTAATAAAAAGTGGCAGATCATCAACATGAAAAATAATTTCATCATTGATCATGTCCTCTTTAAGAAATTCAATAGAAGGTTTGGAAGAAGGACACATAATTTTAATGGTATTTACATTGGTAGTTTGAGATTCAATAGAAGGTGGTTCTTAATCTGTAGAGGATGGATATTCAATTTCTTGGATTTTTTGCATAAGGAACTTATGATGATAGGGGGAAATACAAACCAAATTCATAAGCAGAATCTTACAAGGAATAGAGTTAAGTTCTTCAAGAAATTTCTAATTAGATTTAGAAGAAGAACCAACATGAGGTTTAGGAGGTAAATAAGGTTTTGAGGGTATAAATGTGGTTGGAGGTTCAAAAGGCGGAAGTGGTTCCTCATGGGTTTTCAAAGCTAGATTAGTAGTGGTATTATCCTTGAGAATTTATTCTTTTAAAGATGGCTTCTTGGGTTTGGTAATAGGATCTTTTTGAGCCATTTTATGATAATAATTGACCTTAGTAGTATTAACATATTAAGAATTATTATAATATTAGTCATAATTGGCATTAATGTCACAAACATCCTTGGTCTTTAGTTGATTGTTGGTTGTAGAAAAAGATTCTTGGTTATTTGAGGAGAAGCTTTATAAGCCTATCATTTTTGAGAAGTAGTGGTGTACTCTTGATGATAGATGTTGATAATTGATTCATGATTAAATGAATCACCAAGCATATAAGAGACATCAAATTTAGTGATTACTCGATAAGAGTCATGGGAATGACCAATGTCAACATAGAACCAAAAAAATTGATTAGCATCATACCATTTAGGATGATTTTTAGGATAGGTGAAGGGTTTAGAGGGTGGTAAGAGTTATTTCATTTGTTTCATTAAAAGTGGTGTGTGATAAGATGAAGGATGTCATCTTTAACAACTCCTGGTTTGGTTTGTAGAGTATTACTAGTGATAACATTGATATATGTTTGAAAATATCAATTTAGAAGTTTAGGATTAGGTTTGAATTTCTTCATGAGAAATTCTTAACATTTATCTTGGTTAATAGCTTAATTAAGTGTTTAGGGAGCAAAGGTTCAAACCTTATATTGAAGAGGAGTCATAGTAGTGATAAAGAGTTTGAACAAGTTATCATCATTCATGTTATGGTTGGCTTTATCATCCAATGATTTCCATCTTTTAATAAAGTCATGAGTTGATTCAATGGGAGATTACTTAGCATTGATGAAGTGGCTAAGATAATTTTCAAGAAGATAATTGTGTTGAAACTCTTTAACTAAGGGATTAACCAAATCTTCAAATTGCCAAATAAAATGGTGGGGTAGTTGGTTGTACCATTCTAATACATCACCATTGAAAGTTTTGACTAAGAGTTTAGTTTTGGTGAAGGTATTAGTTTGGAATCACTCTTTGTAAATATTGACAAAGGCTTTGAGAAATGAGGCAGGGTATTTAGTCTCATCATACTTGATAGTTGGAGATATGTTACCAATATCAATGGATATAATTAAGGGAGTTAAAGGAATAACATTATGGGTTGAGAAATAACATTTCTTGAGGCATCTCTAAGATGTGGAGGACTATAATTGAGATTATCATGAGGATGAATATTTGGAGGTTGATTAGCCATATTAATAATTGATGTTGGAGTTTCATCATTTGACTGGTGTTAGAGTTTTGCATTATGTTCATTTGTTGGATAACTTGAGCAAGAAGTTGAGTTGCATCAGGAGATGGGTTGGCGTTGGTATGAGCACTCCTTGAATTTGTGTTAGGGAGAGGGTTATTAGAAGATGGATTATTAGAGGGATTATTGATTAAACTTGCATCAAATGATCCCACATTAGTTTGAAGGTTTTTAAGATGAAAATTATCTTGGTAGGTATAGAAAAGGATCAAACCCATCAAATTCATCTTAAGGTGTGATTTGCACCATGTTGCAGGTCATGGATGAAGGAGGGGAAGAGGTGGCCCAAGAGTGATGATGATCTTGGGAGGAGAAGAGAGAAAGAAATGAACATCTCATATAGTATCTAAATGGATTTAAGATATCCAAGAATATTCTGATAGAAGACTTCATGATGATTGGAAATAAATAAACAAAATTCTAAGAATGATAAACATAAAACTAAACTAACAAACAAGGAAGGGAGAAAATAGTACAGAGTCGACTGGGTCAACCTAGTATAGAAAACAAGTTTTGAAATTTGATGAAATAGGAATACAAGGTCAATTGGGTCGACCTAGTTCTATATCTTGGATAGGAAGTTAGCAGGAAAAGATATAGAGTTGACTGGGTTAACCCAGTTCTATATCTTAAGGGTAGAAAAGAATATTATGTTGATAGGGTTGATTGTGTACTAAAACAAGAATAATTTTATAGGTACTTATAAAAGCAATAAATTAAATGAAACACACAATCAATTAGATCAATGAGGCTTATCCAATTTTGGCACACAACACAAAACCTTGCACTAATGCTAGCTAATGCAAGTTTTTGAAATACAACATACAATTGAGTAAAGATCAAGCAATCAACTTAGAAATTAAAAACTAAGTGGTCAACTTGAATGTTGTTAAATTATTGAAGTATAATTTTAGATGTGATAGGAATTTGGTTGTAAGAAAGGAACTAAAAATCAATCTAAGGATGGTTTCAAGACATTTGTGTTGAAAGAGATATGAATTAGCAATGGTAATGGCTTGGTATTGGGGCCTACCCCCTCACTTCACACATTACAGTAATAAGGGTGTCGGATGCTTAGCAAAAATATACCATTAACCATGTGTTTATACTTGGCTAGAAAACCAAGTTGGCTTCCCCCTTGGTGATGAAATCCAAGTAGGTTGGCCTTGGGTAGACAATTGTTAAAATGCATTTTAATATTTTTTGATTTGGTAGTGTATACATAAAAGAGAAAATAGTGAAACTAAATGGTATATTTAAAACCACCTAATTTGAATATGTGATCTATTCTAATCATGTAAGCAACATGAAATGAAAGTGTGAGCTAATTACTAGTATATAAGTGTTAATTCCAATTTTGAAACATAGTGCAGTGTCGAGTCAGTCAATAGTGTATGCAAACAATATAGAACAAGGTCAATAGTGTTGCTTCTATATTATAGAATCAATGGTCTAAAAATGAACTATGTCAACAAGGTCAACCTAGCTTTCTAGATAGAATATAGAATACGTAACTATGTCGATAAGGTTGACCTAATTGAATATACAAGCGTAGTTTTAAAGACTACAAACTATGAAAAATAGAACTATAACAAATGCTAGAAATGATAAAGAAGGATAGAAAAGAACCTTGGTGGGTTGGAGGATGAAGAGAAGTGAGATTGCTATTGAATAACCTTGATTAACACTTACAAACTCTACTAACTATGCTGACTGGGTCGACCAAGCTTTGCAAAAACCTATTACTAAAAACTAGAAAAAAATTACTATGTTCACAAAATCAACTAGTATGTTAAAATAGATGTCTAAAGGTTTGAAAAATTATACTATGTCAACTGGGTCGACCTAGTAGCCTAACCCTTGTAAAAATCCTTCACAGATAGAATGAAATCATTTTGATGTGACTGTGTGTTAAACATGCACACAGAAGTTAGTACTTTGACACTATTGACCTATTACCAAAAATATGTGATAATAAAAATGATAAAATAATGAAATAAGTGAAACAAACCCTACAAGTGTTAGATTCATGTTAGTTTCACTAGAATGTATGAAATCATAAATGCATCATGTCTATAAATCAATCCTAGCTTGGAGAAGATAGATCATACCATACACTTCTGATTTCAGACACATTTGTTATGCAGGAATAAGATAAATATGGGGATCTGCTACACCAGATTAGGGGATATTTTACCATAATACACCATGATAAGGAGGGTTCTAAAGTCTCCAATGTAACACAATTATGCAATAACCCTAAGGGGTTCCTAAGTTTTGGTATTTCACCTAAACTAATAATAGGAAAAGTAAATCTAATCTAGTGCTCACCAAAGCTTTATGGTGTAATATGAGGGGTTAATAAATAATCATAACATGTATATGATAATCTCAATTAAGATATGTATGATCAATAACCTAATACATATAATATGAAGATTAATATTATTTGAAGCCAATACTTATGTTACTTCTATCTACTAAAGAGATGAGCAAAGTTAGAGAATACTTACCTAAATAATGAACCCATCGAGACTCAATCTCTCCCTCAGCCAAAGGGGATTTGTAAGAGGTTATTATGGTTTTTAAGTATCACTAATAAATGCCAAAATATCCAAGACTTATCCACAAGAATAGATTCTCTAAGTAGAAACCTTAAGCTAAGACTCATCAAGTAGAATGGTGGAAGGGCAGATTATGAAGAAGCATGAGTGAATAATAAATCTTGATTGCATATTAAATAATGATGAAATTATCTTATATATATATATATATATATAGCTATATTTGACCCTAAACTCTTCCAAAAATCTTGATTGTGTAGACATTCAAAAAATACACAATTCTAGATGTTGAATTGCCTTGGACTTCTACCCAGCCCTGAAGCTAGTTAACCACCTAGTTGACTTAGCTCATTTATTAATTTATTGAATTGAACCCCCCAACCTAAATCTTCTAAATAGACTTTTTAATCCACTCCATTTTTAACCTATTTTCAACAATTATCCTCTAGGTGCTCGACCATTGATGGTTAGCCCAACCATCGATGGTTAGCCTCACTGTCGATGGCTAGGTCCTCTAAGCCTGCTTTAAAGTCACTTATAGATATGTACAAGATAATTATGATAGATTTTAACCACTTATATTTTTTGATACAACTATATTTAAAGCATCATAATTATAAACTTTCTCCTATATCCATTTAGCAACTTCCTCCTACATAATTAGTAACTTCACCCTATAAAACAAGAGAAGAAAGAGGAAGAAAGTATCCAAAAATATAGAAATCTAGAAAATCATGTCCAATCCATATTGCATCCAGATATTTATCATCCCTTCAACTAGTGATAAACATCAATTAAGACCCAAACCTCTATCAGAATCACTTTCAAAGGCCAAAGTACTATCACTTGGGACAAATTGCTTCAGCCTTCCACCACCAAGTTACAGGTACCTCTTACTTGTTTTCTTTGATTTATATTCCATTTCTAACCCATTTTCCCTATAATAGCCATCAAAATATTATTTGTCATTCTCCCTTATCCATAATAGACCTCTATTTGCTCAATTGCCTAATCTGCCAATCCTTTTTTGATTATTTCTAGAATTATATAGGCAACCATCGATGGTTATCCTAATCACCAATGGTCACCTCAACCATCAATGGTCACTATGGAAAAAAATAACAAGTTATTTTCACCCCCTTTTCCCCAACCATACCCTATTTTTAGTTTTCTTGCTTGTTCACAAAGACTTTTTTGATGTTATAAACCTGACCCTGACTATCTTAGCATAAGTATTGACCTATTTCTACTATATTTGGTAATTTTATTAACAAGAAATTTAATTTCATCTCATCTTACATGCATTTACTTTCTAGTTTTTGAATGCAAATTTCCTTCTTCATTTATATCAACTTAATTGTTATAAATAATTGATTGACAGCCTCCTAACAAGATCATGATTCTTGGATCTATCTCATGCTAGATAGTCCACTCAACCATCCAACAACCCCCTTTTTCTAATTTCTTTCTTATTTTCAAGTTATTAATTCCAATCCAAAGAAGAGTTCTTATCATCATCTAGATCAAATGCGTACTTTGACAGGTATTCTTTTACATACCTTATTACTAGTTTCATTACTTGCTTCCAAATTAAGAAATGAGAAAAAATTAACTGAAACATTTTGGCACGCTTGGTGGGACATAGCATCCCTTTTTCTCCCTTTAATGTATTCTCATTTAATGAAATCTAAATTTTTTTGGGCTTAAACTAAAATTTTTGCATACATTGATTGCTTGCTTGTTTTAGTTCACCTAATAACCTAAGGCAAAGTAATTAATCATAGTTTTCACTCTTGTTTTCACACACTTTTCCAAACCACATAATCATTTAACACATCAAAACATACCTGAGACAAGGCTCGACTAGGATTTCATCACCTAGTGGTAAACCTTACCCTTTATAGCAATCCTACTTGGAGGTCATTACCAAGGGGAGAACTAAATCAACTCTCTAGTTGAGTAGAAACTCTGAGATTTAGTATATTTTTGCTAAGCACCTGACACCCTTATAACTATGGTGTGTGAAGTGAGGGGGTAGGCCCCAATACCAAGCCATGTATTGAAAATAAATATAGATTTCTCCCGTGAGCACCTAAACATAACCTAAAACCACCCTTGGATTTCCTCTTTAGTACCTGATCTACAAAATAATTTCTTCTTCACACTTTTTAAGGCATAAGTCAAAAGTGATTTAAAAATAACCCTAGGTTGTTAAATGCAATTTAGTGTATTTTTTATTTCCTTGAGTTCTTTTTTTTGCTTATTCTTTGTTTGAGGTGTGAGTTTCATTATTTTATCCCCTATTTCCTCTCATGGTCTTTGCTCAATAGTAGTTGAGGAATCAAAACAACCAACAAGCCCTTCTTCTTCCTCCTCCATGGAGTATACCTCTGCTACTAAGGTTTTCCCTCATTTTTCTCCCCCTTCTACTAATACACCAATTATTACTAAGGGTGATCTAAATTTTGCCACCTTCCTTGATAATAATCTCATGGATCTTTAACATCACCTAAACACCTTATCTAATCATACCCCTTTCGCTTCAATTCCTCTTATGGATCCGCCTTATGGAATTCCTCCCCATCTTTTGGTATGTTCCACCCTAACCCAACCCATGCTCACCCAAGCCTCTTATTCTTCCTATATCCCACCTACTACCACTCCCCAAACTCCATCCAACATCCCAACTAGTAACCAAACACCTACTACCCCAACCAATACCTCTAACATTGGATCAACTTTTCCCCTTATTACCTATATGCCTATGATGGGGGTATCTTCTACCCCTCTTTCCACCATTCCCTTTAGTTTGATCAACCCACCAACTTCTACCCCACTTTAGAGTTTGGTACTTTTCATACCACAAACCCTCCCAACCATTAGCACTAGAATTACCACCCACCAATAACCAACTAGCACTTTTATACCTCCAACCCAATCTACATCCATAACACCATCCACTAACCCAATCATACCTCTAAACCAACCCCTATTAGCTCCCCAACAAGAACATATGGCATCTTACCCATATGTTTCTAACCCATAAGGATACATAGCACCTTCCACCCAATCATTTATTCTAATCAACCCTTGTGCGACACTATCCCAACCTCCTATGATCACTTATCAATATGTGGCTTCTTCAGCACCCTCTATCACTTATCCTTAAATTCCTATGACCCAACCTCAACAAAAATTACCACCTTAGTAAGCAGCTTCCCAACCTCAAACAAATTTGGTCTAGATGTTAATGGATAAAATGACCAACTTGGATTCATCTATCTCTAGGTCTCATAACCTTTTATCCTATTATCAAATATATAATAAACCCATCCATCCATTTCTATCTATGCTTATCCCTTTAATGGGAATTACCCAAGTTTTCTAAATTCTAGAGTAAGGAGCACCTCTAAAAACATTTGAGAGCATTTCATCACTCTTGTTATTTAATCACATATGATGATGCTCTCCTCCTTCATACCTTCCCCATATCTTTATCAAGACCAGCCCTTGACTAGTATAGTGACATCACCAAGAACTCCATATTTTCATTCTCTCAACTTGCCTAGATCTTTTTAGAGCAACTCTCAATAAATATATCTAAAAAGGATTCTATTGCCGACCTCTATTCTATTAGGCAATTCGATGATGAATCAATTATCAATTTTGTAGCAAGATGGAGAGGTCTCATCAACCAACTTTATTTATCTTTACCCCAACCTAATTTGATTGAGATCTTCTCTTAGGGTTGTGTCAAACATATTTCCCCCACTCTCCAAGTTCAAACTTTTATAACTTTTGATGAGGCATTCGCCATGGTATGTAAACTTGAAAACTGAGACATTGATGAAGGGAAATTGAAACTGCAAAGTAAAAACTCTAGAATTAAATCTAATGATCCTCCCTCCACCAAAACTACTAACTAATCCCAAGTGAAATCATTTACAAACTCAGTTGTCCTAAAGACTACCCCACCACCAACTATCAATCAACCCCATCAAACTAATTCTTCCAACCCTACCTACCAACAAAACCAAGCTCCTCCAAAATAATATACTCCCATAGGGGAGTCTTATGCTTCAATTTTGGACAAATTTCTCAAAGCTAACCTCATCTAACTTTTATGTATCAAACCACCCTTACAATTTGATGCTTCTCACCCCATGCTTGGTTGGTATAATGAGAATGACCATTGTGTTTTTCACCAAGTTATCAGACATGACATCAATAGGTGCAATACCTTCAAAATTATAGTCCAAAACATAGTTGATAGTGGAGAACTTGCATTTGATAATCCTAATACACCTAATCAGTCCCTTGAAATCTTTCACAAACCTTTTCCTAATCATGTTCCTTCTACCCATCATCATGACAAAAAGTTAGAATCATCTCACTCTCATGATGCACATACAATAAACACTATTATTAGTAAGACCATTATAGAAGAAACCACTTCTTCCTCCATTTCACTTATAGAATTATGGACTCACCTTTTATTCTTTTGGCTACTCAAACAAAGGAATCAGCCACCCATCTCTTTTCACTTGATGAGACATTAACTTTATCTACCTCTCCTTTAATATAAATACCAAAGGAGGAGACCTTAACCATTTCTTCTTCTTCCACTCCACCCATTGAAGTGGTAGAACTACCCTCCATTCCTTTGAAGACCCAATCAAAAGAAACAACCATGTCCATTCCTTCACTTGAGGACACCACACCTACCATTCCCATCATAGAACCATCCATTCCCTCTTTGGAAGCCATTCTACAAGAGAAGGCTACCTCATCCACCTAAATATTAATTTTATAACCTACCATCAAGACCAAGGATGAAGGAGCCATCCCCTCTTCTCCACCTAAAGGCTTAATGTTTGAAACCAATGACCAAGGAACCAAACCCATCTACAAACCTTTTTTTAGACTAGTCCAAGTTCAGATTTCCCTTTTCAACCTAAATTTGATAGAGACACCTTTTGGCATCATCTAGGGCTCCCTTTTGAAAACAAATATGAATCTTCAACTTCACTTTAATCCACCCTTAAACCTATTAGTACCTCTTCATCAAACACCACTTCCTCTAAAACCATAGGTGAACCATCCCAACTACCACCATCAAAAATTTCCAAATCACCTTATGCCTCTCTCACTAAACCTATCAAGAATTTAGGAATCTTTGCCACACCTATTCCAACTCACCCCTCATTGAAGTTGGACTTAACTCCATCTAGTCCACCAAAGAAACCCCCAACCAAACCAATTAAGAAGGTAAAGTTACCCAAACCTTGAATTAGACCCATACCATCACCTTCCCACTTGCCTTCTATCTTAAGACCCCATACTTCTACCATCCCAATTACCTATTCTTCCTCTAGTAAGCCATCCCCTTTTCTTTACCTAAACCTATACCCACTAAATCATCTAGTTCCCCATCATTCTTAACCAACTTATCTACCTCTACATTTCTACCTATATCCAACCCCTCATCATCTAAATTTTTAACCTCCACATCATTCACCACAAAGTCAACCATAACTAAGCAATCCTAACTACCAACCAAAACCACTCCACCACCTATAACTCATAAGGTTAAAAATGCCTCTAAGAAGGCTCACATCCCTAAACCTATAAACCCATCACCTCTAACACCTCTGCATGAATCTTATTCAACCATCCTACAAAAGTTGTTAAAAACTTCTTCCATTAGCTTACCACCTATCAAACCATTCTACCCCTCTAATACCAAACCCTCCTGGTTAAATGATAACTTGATTTTTGTATACCATAGGGCCTTGAAACATGACATGGAGAACTACAAAGCTCTCTAGACACTTATTCATACCCTATACAATGAGGATGATCTATTATTAGACAAACCTCTTTTACCTCCATTACCAATCCTACCATCAACCTAGTCTACCCAACCTTTACCTACACCCCCACTCTCATCTAAGAGTGAGGAGGAGGAACTTAATCAACCACCAAACCTAAAAAATCCCTCATCTACACTATTCATATGGTTACCTAATCATGGGCCCAACAAAAGGATAAAGGCAAAGCCAAAGTCTCCATTCCTTAGACATACCCTTCAACTCCTCAACCTTCTAACCAAGCCCAAATACCTATACCTTTACCCTCACCTTCATAGCCACCAAAACCCAAAGTATCCATTTTGGGACCCTATCCCTCCAACCCTTTTGAATCCATCCAATGTATAATGATGAAACAACTTCACCAAACACTGGTAAAGATGAGCCTTTATGAACTAATCAACACCTTGCCTCACCATCATTAGGCACTAATAAAGGCTCTATAATCTATAGAGGTTCAACTAGATGACCCATAACCTCTTACACCCTTTATTGGAGCCCTCCAAATTTTTGCCTTCATCACCTTTTAGGACTTTGAAATACCTCTTGTTCATTCTAAGGATTATGATCCTCCCCTATTTATTACATGTACATCAATCATACCTATATCAAAAGGGTAATGATCGATTGAGGAGCTATCATCAACATTATCTCCTCCCATGCTTATGACCAATTGAAGCTACCTAAGAACATCATGTCAGAAAGCACAACAGTTCTTTGCTCCTTCAATGATATCATGGCCACAACCTTGGGGATAATTGTCCTTCATATCCACTTGGGACCTCACACCATTCCTAAATTATTTTACATTATAAATGGAGAGTTATAATATAATGTGTTACTCAAATGCCCTTAGATCTATGCCATAAGTTGTGTCCCTTCCACCTTACATCGATATGTCAAATATGAACATGAAGGTCAAGTTGCTACCATCAAAGCTGATCCTAGTCCTTTTTCCTCTTATAATATAACATTATGGACTAATTATTTTCTTATCCCTTCCTCATCTACTCACAATCAAACACTAACAACACTACCTCACTACCAACCAAAACCCACAACACTCCTATTCACAATAGTGATGAAGCTTCAACTAACTCATCTATTCCTTCTTCCTAGATCCCCATAGAGGACCCTTTAGAATCCATATTCTAGTGTCTCTCCCTAGGGGAATATCATCTTTGATCCTTGGATGCTTTCACCACTCTACATGAGTATGTGAATCTCAAGAATGACCATTCTTACAATCCTAACATCATAACAAATGTCCCTTTTGGGCTTCCCAACCATAAAACAAATTTCATTTATGGGGGACTTGGCCATCCACTTTTTGTACCCACCACTACCTCATCCATCTGACCATTCACCTCTAACTTCTCTTATCTCAACAAACTACCCTTTGTCAAAGCTTACCATTATAGGTGTGCTTTGAAGGGGTTTGGTCTTGGCCCTTATGAATAGGGACCTCATGAATTACCCATCATTAAAACTCAAAAACCTCATGAGTTATTTGTCATTAGGTTCATATCACCAGAAGAACCCACCTCACCAAAACCCATTTCCACCATCGATAATGAGGATGTCCCATCTTCACCAACCCTATCTCCCTCAACATCTCAAGACTCTGATATCATACCATCTAACTTTTTTTATCAATATCATTAGTTTGGGCCCTCTAACCTATCAGAAGGGTAGCCAAATTAAAACCCTTACTCTCATCTATCTTGAAATGAGAGGGATTCTCCTACCATCAACACCATCTAACATCAAGATGCTGATTCTATTCTCACCTACTTCGGTGTGGGAGATTATTCTATCCACAAATCCCTTCATCCTAAGAACTAAACCATGCTAAATGAATCCACCATTGATGTCAACTTGGGTACTTAGGATAGCCCCTATATCATCAAATTTGTCTAATCACTGAATTCCATAAAACAACAAGATTACCCTTCTTTCCTTCATGACCACAACATAGCATTTTCTTGGTCCTATTAGGATATGCCTATAATTGACCCTTTTATTTCCCTCCAAAATATTTTCACCCATCCTAAGGTTAATCTAGTGTATTAAAATCTTTGTAGGATACATCCTCACATAGCCCTTCTTATCAAAGAAGAACTTTAGCATCTCTTGTATATTGACTTCATCCAACCCATTAACTATCCACAATGGGTTTTTAACATTGTTCCTATTACCAAACCCATAGGGGTACTTCACCTTTGTATCAAAGCTCATGACCATAACTTTACTTTCCCAAAATATGACTTCCCTTTGCCTAACATCGACCAACTTATTGATCTTACATATAGACATGAAATATTATCCCTCATGGATAGTTTTTAAGGATATAATCAGATCTTGATTTCCCCTAAAGATCAACATAAAAATTCCTTTATCACCTCATGGGGAAACTTCTATTTTAAGGTCATGAATTTTGGTCTAAATAATGTTGGAGCAACCTATTAGCATGCCATGACCTATATCTTTCATGATCTCATCCATAAAATTATAGAGGACTATGTGGATGATCTCCTTGGGAAATCCAAACACTGCAAAGATCACCTAGCTATTCTCACAATCATCTTCAATTGACTAATCCATTATCATGTTAGGATCAATCCCAAGAAATGCATTTTTGGGATCTTATCTAGAAATCATCTTGGATTTATTATTTCTCTTATAGGAATGAAAATAGACCTAACCAAATTCAAAAAAATCTTTAAAATGCCTCCTACTAATCTTAAGCAATTCTATAGCCTACAGGGGAAGCTCCAATCCATATGTCACTTCATCTCCTGGATATTAGATAGATTTCAACATTGTTATCATCTCCTCATGAAAAACACCTCTTTTAAGTGAACCATGTACTATCAAAAGGCTTTTAATTCAATCAAGGAGTACCTTATTTCTCCACCCATTATTATTCATCCTAAATAGGGCCAACCCGTCTACCTTTATATATATCTTCCAAGAACCATTCCTTGGGGGAAATACTCATTCATCATGATGAATAGAATAAAGAGTAAGCCATCTATTACATTAGCCACACACTCATAGAATAGGAGACTAGGTATAACATCCTAAAAAAACATTTCCTTGAATTAGTCTTTATGGCCTCCAAACACCATCATTACCTTCTTAATAATAAAACATATGTCATCACTAACACCAACCCACTCAAATATATACACTCTAAACCATACCAAAACCAATGTATGGCTAAGTGGATCATACTCCTAGCTAAATTTGATCTTGAATTTCTTCAATAAAATTCAATTAAAGGGAAAGTCATGACTGACCAATTGGCCTAAGCTCTTATACCATATAATCAACCATTTCCTCTTGCATTTCCCAATGATTCCATTGTAACTCTTTATCAAGAGGAACCCATCTACTAGATGACCATGTTTTTTGATGGATCTAAATGCCAACATGGTGGGGGTGTTATAATTATTCTCATTACCCTTAATGGTGAACCTCTTCCCCTTTCCTTTAAACTTAACTTTAAATGCACCAACAATGCGGTCAACTATGAATCCTTGGATATAGGTCTCCAAACTGCTCTAGCTTTAAGAGTCAAAACAATCAATATATTTAGTGATTCTTAGTTGGTCATCAATTAGTTCAACAAATCTTATCAATGTAAAAATTATTTCCTATTAAAAACAACTCATGGATGTACTCTTAACATCATTTGATCATTACCTTATCTAGTCAGTTCCTTGATCTACTAACAGTTCGTAGACATGATGGCTTCCCTTACTTCCCAAATCCCATCTTAGCCTACCAAATGCAAACTATTTGTTACCATCCATCATTTTATAACACCCTCATATATATGTTTTGACCGTCCTATCATTTGTAATGTGGAAGCATCCCTTTTTGAAATTTGATATGACCAAACTTTTGACTACCTTAACCTTAGCATTGTTCCTCTAAACCTTTCAAAGAATGTCTAAAGAGATTTTATTCAGAGTACCTCTCATTACATCATACTAGGGGGAATCTTTTTAAAATGAGGTTTTGACAGTCTCTTTCTACATTACCTTCATAGTCATGAAATTTCCCATTCTATCAAGGAAGCACATGACAAAATTTTTGGGGGGACACTTTAGTGGCCTAGTTGTCACTAAACGTATCTTTCACCTTGGCTATTATTGGCCCACCCTCAATAAAGATTGTTATGATTATGTAAAGAAGTGCATCAAATGTCAACAACACACTAAATTACATCATGCACCTACCCATGGCCTTTAGGTATCCAAAGACTATTGGCCCTTCTCATAATGGGGTTTCGATTTAATTGTGGAAATCAACCCTCATTCTTCACAATGACACTAATCTATCATTACCACCACCAACTATTTTACCAAATGGGTAGAAGCCATTCCTCTTATTTCAACCAAACCCAAAAATACCATCTATTTCATCAATCATCATATCATATGTTGCTTCAGTGTTACCTATAAAATCATCACTGATAATGGAAAATATTTTAAAAATAAGAAAGTCCAAGGTCTTTGTGATGCTTTCAGCATAAAATTAAGCTTCTCCTCACCCTACCATCCATAAGCAAATGGAGAAGCAAATTATCAACAAAATTTTAACCAAAGTAGTCAATGCTTTAGGTCAGCATTGACATTTGCATATCCCTTTAACTTTATGGGCCTATCACACTACCATTCAAACCTCTATAGGTACTACACCTTTTTCTCTAGTCTTTGGGGCTAAAGTAGTCTTGCCTCTTAATTCCATATTCCCTCTCATCATATCTCTCTTCATGAGATCCTTTCTAAGAGTGATTATCATTAGGAACATCTAGCATGTCTTCAATTACTTGATGAACATCACCTTACCATACTCAATCATCTTCATGTCTATCAAGAATGAATCAAGTGTGCTTACAAAAAACACCTGAAAGAGTGAGAATTCAATATCGGTGACCTCATCCTTAAGTAAAACCAACATGTAACTAATATGGGAAAAGGAAAAAAAATAAGTTTGCTTTTAAGTGGCTTTTACCATACATCATAACCCATAAGTATGAATCAGGAGTTTATCATTTGTCTTCTCTCAAAGGTAAGGTAGAACCTGAGCCTCTCAACACTTCACATCTACATCCTTTTTATTGTTAAAATAAGGATCACACTCACATTTGTGTCTAACTTAAGATCATCACTAATTTTATGATATTTTCACTCCCCTTATACTTTCACCTTATTCCTCTTGAAGACATTTGATTACAACATAAAACCATATGATTATCTGTCATAGTTATAGCCTGATCCTAAGCATGGATACATTGGTTCTACCTATGGCATGCTTCTCATGGATACTTTTTGTCTCTAACCAAATAGAATCCCATGATCAGTTGTCTTTCAAACCACTTTCCCTTATCTATCATTACCCTTTTGTGCTAAAAATCTTGCCCCATAAACGTCAACCTTTATGCTTAAATATATTTGTCAATGTCTAAAATCAAGCATTCAAAATCAAATTGGGATACCAAAATAGTACTTAGGTCCATATCTCTAGCATTGTAAACCATTCCCTTAAAGGATGGCTACACAAAACTCAATTACTTAAAATATAGACTACTCCCTTGAAGGACAACTATATAAAAAAAAATCTAACTTTAGACCACTCTCTTGAAGGTTGGCTAAATCAAAGTTTGTCAAATTAATCTTTTGAATCATCCCATATTGATCAGTTTCACCAATTCTATCAACACCATAAAATCAACAAGTAACCCTATGTCAAAATAAAATCAAGCAAGCTACAATCAACTTTTACATATAGCATTAGTAGACTTCCCACATCAATTAGTTTACACATTATATTGAGGCGTGGACTTGTCTATTAGGGTTCTATGGTTACCTAGAGAAGGGGCATGCTAACTCACATTAGGTTCCCATATTACCCATTTCCCATTCAACCATCTACCTATCACCTACTTTCCCTTCTTCAATTCTCTAAGATAAAGGGACTATGAGCTTACTTGACACAAAGTGATCCCAATAACTTATTTTTTTATCAAAGCATACTCATGTGAAGCATTGGAAAGGTTCATTTTAATTAAGTTAATTTGACTTCAATTTTGTCAGGCCTTTATCAATGACAACATCATGTCTTTTCTACCCTATCATTATTAGTTCATGAAGACATGTATCTTGTGATTCTTTTGTCTTTTCCCACATTTATTTTGTTACCTATACATACTTTATGTGTTTTCATTATATTCCTATGTCACATACCATATCTAGACATTTATAATGTCATCCATATACATTTCAAACTATGAGCCCAAAAATTAATCATATCATAAACCATATCATCAAAAACCACAATCCAAACCTATCCATGATCATGACCATGAGAAAACACATCATCCATAATATAATCACCAAACATTATCAATATATTAGATTAAAAATCACAAACACATTCTCATATCTATCCAAAACACAAAGCAAACCATATTATCAATTAACATGTCATCATATGCCTAACACTACACATCCACATATCACCTTATAGAACATGGGGCATGAGTATCCTACCATTTCCTCACATGAAAACTAATGAACATTCCTAAACATTAAAACTAATGAACCATAAATAAACCACATCATAACCATGAAATAACTATGTCATATCTATGAACTATGTTATCATTCTCTCTACCATCAACATCTATATTTTGACACAAACATAAAGTAACCATGATTGTATTTACAAAATTATTTAAAAAAAATCATATATATGTCATATCCATCCATTGAACAAAGCATATATATCTGTGTACAACATCATAAGTAACATTATCAAATCAATCATCTACATATTTAAAGAACACACATTCTTAAACTATTGTTATCATTTATAAATGATGTCATCATGATCATAAGTTCATCCATGAAATCCATAATTATAATACATCATACCCATCACATGAGCAAAACATCAACAACAAAAACCAATCTACATATTGAGAGTCATCATCACCTCATCATCATAATCATAAAACATCTATAAACATCGTAAACATCTAGTCCATGTCATCATGTCATCAATATTAACAAATGTCATCAATACAAAATATGCAACATAAACATCTATAAACATCAGAACATAATCAAATCATGTCATCAATATAATCAAATGTTAACATGTCATCAATATAATCAACATGATCATCATATACATCAATAAGGAAATACATGAAATAAAGTATCCATGTGTCTCTTACTCATATACATCTCATTTTATCAACACATAGGTCAGTATCAAAATCAAAATCATATATATAATCCCATCTATCAGGCCCCTAGTACATCACTACCACTGGCCCCATCTGCACTTACACTTATACCTATACTACCATCTAGTGATGGCCCCCCTAATATCCCTACCTATCCTACTATTGAGGCCCATTATCTTAGAGTAGCTATCAAAGGACCCCTTATTAATATGGCCTTGTACTCTTCATATCTCATCTCCAGTGGTAATTGTGGTAGAACTATCACCTCATAATATCTCAGCTCCTTCATGGTGGCTAAGTACCATGTCCTCAGAATTGTATCAAGTGGACCTCCTACTGCTACTATGTCTACTCCTAGCCTTTATCTCAGTGAGTCTCTCTCCTAAGTCACTAGCCTAAGAGAGATCCTTCCCTAATCTCACTTACCAATCAAAGTAGAAACTTGCCCCTATAAGGTAGCCACCTATCCCTATAATCTCATGATTTGGGCCTATGTTACTTCTAATGCTTCATGTGCCTATCCATCTAGTCCATTACCCAGTACTAGTACCCCATCCACAGCCATAAGCTTATAAACACCATCACCCCATATGAAGTTAGATACTACATATCGAGCCTATTACCAAGCTACATATCCATCTTCAACACTGGCATCATCTATGGGAGCTCTCATTGGCAACTCCTCCTAGTCCAAAATGATGTCTTGTGGCTATGGATCCAGGAATAAGAACTTGATATCCTCCCTCTTATATCAAAGGAAATATAGTGGGATCCCTTGCACTAGCCTAAACTATCTTCATACTTAGTCAAATAGGATAAGCTTCATCTTACTATCTTACCTCCCATAGATCCAGTGTCAACTTTGTAGTGATGATGTGTGGTAGTTGTACCCTACCCAACTTGGCCAGCTAATATAGGGCCTCCACACTATGTCACCTACCACAAAACCATCTAAATCTTATCTAAACCACTCTATATCTTGGGTACTACCACTATCCCCTATCAGTGCATAATCCCCTCTCCATCTCATAAATCCCATGTTGTAATCCATCATCACATAACCATCCTAAGGTAATCTTAATGGTCTCAACACTTTAATGTGTTTATACACCCAAAAATAGAGCATGAACCCAATGCCAATCCTATATTACATGTGTGCTTGGAAGGCCCAAAGATCCTTATAGATCTACACTAATAACATGGAGTCCCAACCAAACATAGTCCTCCCTAAAAGCATCTCCACTAATACTCCTAATAGAAGACATGGAAATTGGTCATTACTTGAATCTAATAATATAAAGCATGACACCCCCATCATCATCATAGTCTATACACATCTATCCCTTAGGGCCCTATGGTATAATGACCCATAATAAATAGTACCTATATGATATCTAGCCTAAACTTGATCCACTATATATATCTAGTCTATGAAATCATCTATCTCCTCACTCTCTACATGATAAATTAGCTCCCCCCAAATAGGTAGTCATGTGATACACTAAATTTCCTCTAGGAGAATCGTCATCTCCCTCATCGATAGTATAAAAGTGTTCATATCTAGGTCCCATCTCTTGATGAGGGTTATGATCATGGATGCATCCCATAATAGGTTTTGATAGTGTCTCATGGTCCCTAGGCCAACCTCCTCCATATGCCTCCACTCATCTTCCATCATCTCATGATGAACCTCAACAAATATCTTAGGGACTTGGTCATTCATTTGAATCTGCTTATGGGCCTACCATAAAACAACATTAGCATGCCCACTTAGTTATCAAAGTCAAGCTCACTACCCATATAAACTTATCTTTTTCACCCTATTTCCATCTAACCCACTCCATCTACCTTATTACCTCTAGAAATCAACCAAAACTCTACCTCTAACCATAACACACCAATACATTATTTTAAACTAGCTAAATACTTCTATTAACCCACCCCATCAACCCCTCATTCTATCTAATTCTTTCAACATAAGCCTCCATCCATTATCTACACATCTTCAGGCATTTACCCACTTTAACACCTTTTACAAAATGTTTAGCACTCTTTCAAATAAGTATTCATCACATTTTCACTAGTTTCCACAAATATTCTAACCCAATTCACCTTAACCCAATTACTACTTGTACAACCTATAACAAAACATTCAACCCATTTTCCATTTTTATGCCCTATCATAACCTTTTCAAAAATTTCAAACACATTTAACTACCCTCAACATATTTTACCCTTTTATTTTTTTAACTAATCTTTCACAAATACCATAAAAACTATTAACCACTTCAAAAAAAATTAAAACCCCCTTATACAACACTTTACATTTTAAAACTTTCAAAAAATTCAAATATCCCCCCTTTTTCTCCTAACTCTCGTGACCATCGATGGTTCCTCAAACTATTGATAGTACCCTAGAAACCCTTTTACCCTTGGGCTTAATCATTGATGATTACTTCTAACCATCAATGGTCACTATGTGTGACCACTAACGGTGTAACCCTCAAACCCTTGACCTCTTTACACACCCCAAAATAACTACCTACTCTCATTAACCTACCTAAAACTAATCCCCAGCCCATTCTAAAACCCAACCCACCTTTTCCCTATAAATTTTCCACTTACCTTGCCAAAATTCCATAAACCCTTTGACTTAGGGCATCATTTACCTACACCCATACCAAACCCTATTTTTCTCATTTCTACCTAATCAATATAACTTCTAACTAGAATGATTTAACTAAATATCAAAATTAAAACAATACCCACCTCATTCCATGATCATTGAAGTGGTTGAAGCCCTCATCCCACTACCTGGCCACATCCTCATCCACCCTCCATTGAATCCATCCATAATCAATCAACCTTATACACGCTATCAACCAATCACAACACTCCACCTCAACACACTCTATCCCAAATAACTAAACACACAAAATACCTGGCACACATGTTATAATGAGTTTAATGGTGAAAATGGCATTCATATGTTGTTTTTTACCTTATGGCTTTTAGGGTTTCCCCTTAACCGTCGATGGTTAGGGTGACCATCGATTATCGATCCAAGGGAAAACCCTAACCATCAATGGTCAAGATTCCCTCCACTTTTTTAAAATATTTTCACAATACCCTACCAAGGTGTTGACCTTGAGAGATCTCCTACTCTCAACCAAACTAGGATTTGACCTATCAGAGATTACCATTCTCCAAACAACCCATTTGATGACATCCACCTTGACATTGGTCATTTAGACACAAACATGTTGCATGTTTTATGATAACCTCACCTTGATCTTTTTTACTGCATCAACCCAATTTATCATGTTGACCCTTTTGAAATATGCACCACCTCGTGTGTGATCAGACCATTTGTGTTGTTTTATGGGAGCACTTCTTACCCTAGATACCTATGAACAACACCAACCCTATCTAGATACTTTGATAGGCATGACTCAATTAGTTATGACCAACATTATGAACTAGTTACACCTATCATATGTCTCCCTAGAATCCAACCTTATTTTTATTATCATTGGTAACTTTAGTCTTTATACAATTTTTATTACCATACTTAGTCATATTTTGTGCACATGTTTAAATTTCAAATGTCCAACCTGTTTGATGTCAACCACCTTGTGCCTCATTTACCTTTTATCAAACCATAACCTAATTTTACTTTCACCTCATCAACTCCTAGTTTAAGGGGGAACACCTTATCCCATACTTGAGGCAACCAGACCTTAAGCAAAACATTGATCATTTTTGTTTTGTAGCTTGTTCATTCAAAGTTTCATAACAAAAAGGGGGAAAATGTAGACATTCAAAAACTACATAATTATAGATGTTGAATCACCTTGGACTTTTACCTGACCCTGAAGCTAGTTGACCACCTAGTTGACTTAGCTCATTTATTAATTTACTAACTTCAAAACCTAACCTAACTCCTATAACTATACCTTTTAATCGACTCCCTTTTTTAACCTATTTTCACCCATTATCCTCTAGGCCCTCAACCACCAATGATTGTCCTAACCATCAATGGTTAGCCTAACCATTGATGATCAGGTCCTCTAAGCCTTCTTTAAAGTCACTTCTAGCTATGTATGAGATAAGAATGATACATTGTAGTAACTTTTATTTTTTGATACAAACTAGATTTAAAGTATCATAATTAACAACTTTATCATAGATCTATTTAGCAACTTCCTCCTACATAATTAGTAACTTCACCCTATAAAAAGAGAGAAGTATGAGGAAGAAAGGATCCAAAAATCTAGAATCTACATCCAAGCCTTCTTACATCCAGATATCCATGGTATTTCAACCAATGAGAAGCTCCAACAGAGACCCAAACCTCTATCAAAATCACTTTCAAAGGCTAAAGTACTATTACTCTAGCCAAATTTCTTTAGACTTCCACCACCAAGTTATAGGTACCTCTTGCTTATTTTATTTTATTTTATTTATATTCTATTTCTA
The DNA here is from genome assembly GCA_037957365.1 of Torreya grandis. Lineage (NCBI taxonomy): Eukaryota > Viridiplantae > Streptophyta > Pinopsida > Cupressales > Taxaceae > Torreya > Torreya grandis. The sequence goes on from JARHVA010005796.1 coordinate 1,002,860, forward strand.
ACCCTCTATCCCTATCAAACCCATCAAAATCTTATTTTTCATTCCTCTTGATCCATAATAGACATTTATTTGCTTAATGACCCAATCTACGAATCTTTTTTAGATCATTTCTATAATTTCACAGGTAACCACTGATGGTTAGCCTAACCACCAATGGTCACCTCAACTATTGATGGTCACCCAACTGTTGATAGTTAGCCCAACTACTGATGGTTTACCCAACTGTCGATGATCATTGTGGTAAAAAATAATAAGTTATTTTCACCCTCTTGACCCCAACTAGACCCTATTTTCAATGTTCCTACCTATTCATAGGGACTTTTTAAATTTTTTAAACCTAACCCTGATTATCTTATCATAAGTATTGACCCACTTCTACTATATTTGATCATTTTGTTTAATAATAAATTTACTTTCATCCATATTGCATGCATTTACTTTCCAAGTATTGAATGCAAATTTCCTTTTTCTTCATTTACATCAACTTAATTGTTATAAATAGTGGATTAACAACTTCCTAGCAAGCTTGTGCTTCTTAGATCTAACTCATACTAGGAAGTCCACTCAACCATCCAATAACCCCCTTTTTTAGTGTCTTTCTTATCTATAGGTTATTATTTCCAAGCCAAAGAGGAGTTCTTACCATCATTTAGATCATGCATGCACTTTATCAGGTATTCTTCTACACACCCTATTACTAGTTTCATTACTTGCTTCCAAATTGAGAAATGAGTGGAAATTAACTAAAATAGGCTGAAAAGGTCAACCCAATCAACCTATCATAATTTTGGATAATTATACTAGGTTATGAGCTATGTCAGCCAAGAGCTAAATTGGTTCTTAAGTGAAAATCACCCAAAATTTTACAAGGTTGACCCAGTCGACCTAGTATAGTCAACTTTCAAAAGGGACTTAAGGTGAGGAAAAAAAGGACAAAGAGTAGAAAAGACTAAAGGAGGATGAAAAAGAGGATTAATAGCTTAGGGAATGGTTTTTAGGACCTAGTTAGATTGGTAATAATGTGAAAATAAGGGATAACAATCCTTTTAAGTACCAATGGCTTGCCCACCCCTTTCCCATTACACCTTTTAAGGCATGCACTCAGAGAGATTGAGTCTCGATGGATTCCTATAAGATGTAAAGCATTAATATTTGATAAAATTTGAAAATATTATCTATATAGAGGTAATATAAAAATTATAATACATGCATGAAATGTGGTTGAAAGAGTAGGAGGTATAAAGAATAGTATCACTTCGACAAGGCAAAGTTAGGGAGAGAAAAGGAATAAGAGACATATCAAGAACTTTGTCCTTACTTGTAAAGCTTCTTTGGATAGAGTAAAATACCATTATATATTTACCAGGCAAAGGTTGAGATACACATATATGGCCATCATCCTTATATGTGTGATATCAATCATATGTATCTCTATATATAATACATAGACTGATATCACATTCCTTTATAATAGATGGATACCGAGTGATTTATGGGAAAGCACCCAACAAGTAGAAAGGAACATAAGCCAAAGTGAATCCACCACATGACAAAGGTGTTTGTAAATAAAATTATACCAATAGGTCGAGGAAGGGAGGTTCTTGTCAAATATATCAAGTTTTATCCATCTAAATATATATTATCTTATTTTGGCTCAAGAGAACAATGTTGGAAATATTGTCATTGATGTCAAAGGTCTAGTATTATTGGTGATAAAGACCCCATTGCATTTAATGTTATTTATCTTGGCTAATGTGAGTTAATATTTTTTTAATATTAATGAATATATTTTTGGTTGCATATGAGACAAAATAAGGGCCCATGGAGAAGTCGAAGAGCCATGGGGTAAAGACAAAAGAAGGATGGGATGCATTTTCCCATGAAGAGTCATCTTGGGGAATACCAAGAGTCACCAAGTGAAAAAAAAAGAGTAAGGGAAAAATTTCTCATGAAGGGACACTTTGAGGAATATGAAAAGTCACCAAAGATAAGGACAAAAGTGGGAAGGACATTTTTGGTCATGAAGGGTCACCACATGACTTTTCAAAGGCTTGAAAATGAAGGGTCATACAAGTTTGGTGCCATTTTCCATGAGGATTGAAGGGTCACAAAGGGGGAAGGCCAAAGGTCATTTGGAAAGCTATAAATAAAGGCTTGAGTAGTCATTTGTATACATGGAAGATAGAGGTTGATTTGATATTGTAATATCTAGCTTAGAAGAGCAATTGTGAGAGATGAATATGATTTGTATTTGTTATATCTAGCTTAGAATAGAAAAGGTGAGAGAGAGGAAAGAGATGTTATATTGAACTATCATTTGTTGAGATAGCAACATTGAGAGATAGATGTGTGGTATACACAAAGGGGTTGGTGCTCCTGTGGGTTGGTGCTCATGAATTGTTGCTGGGTTGGTGCTCGGCAAAGGGGTTGGTGCTCCTATGGGTTGGTGTTCATGAATAGTAGCTGGGTTGGTGCTCGACAAAGGGGTTAAACCTCTTGTGGGTTGGTGCTCATGAAGTGTAGCTGAGTTTGGTACTCAGCAAAGGGGTATGGTGCTCCTATGGGTTTGTTCTCAGGAATATACTTGAGATTGTTCTCTATGGTTTTTCCCACATTGGGTTTCCATGTTATATCTGGTGTCTCTCTATATCTTGTGTGATGTTTATTGTTTGAGTTTTATTGCATATCTTGAATGTTTGATTAAGTGGAATTTGGTTAAAGGAAAGTTTTATAAGATATATGATATACTGATTCAGCCCCCCCTCTCAGTATATCCTGTGCTTAACAAACAAAATTGGTAAATAGTTTGGATGTTGAATTGGAATAAATTACAAGGTGTAATTATTGAGGCTAACACATATTTTAGTAACAACACAAATGGTGGCTCTCCCCCCAAACATTTCTATTACCTTAAATTATTTAATTTTTAGTACAATTGGAAAGTATATCAAATAGATGTGAAGAGCATGTCCTTGAATTGGGATTTAGGCAAGGAAGTTTACATAGTACAACTAAAAGGATACATGGTCTTAGAGAGTGACCATTGGGTTTGTAGATTTATCAAGTCATTACAGGAACTTAGGCATGCTTCACAAACCTATTACAGCAAAATAGATCATCACCTCCAAGATTATGGAATCATAACAAGTCTTTATGATCTGAATTTACATGTTAAAAGTGATGATGATATCATAGTGATACTCATTGTCTATGTTGATGATATTTCTATCACAGGTAGCGTGGCCATTGCACTTTAGCAATCAGAAACTAATTTATGTTCTAATTTTAACATGAGTAATTTAGGCCTCCTACATTATTATCTAGGTGTAGAGTTTTGGAAATTTTATCATACTATATGTATGATAGATAAAAATATGCCAAAACACTTTTTGAAAAGTTCATGATGACAAAAAATGATCCATCAACTAAAGCCATGGATTTTTATTATAAATAGGAAACATTGTAAGTGGATTGATGTGGTATGTTTATTGTACATGCCTACCATTAAATAAATAAATGTGTGTGTGTGTGTGTGTGTGTGTGTGTGTGTGTGTGTGTGTGTGTGTGTGTGTGTGTGTGTGTGTGTGTGTGTGTGTGTGTGTGTGTGTGTGTGTGTGTGTGTGTGTGTGTGTATGTAATATCCCTTCGAATATCAAAAACAAAGCTCCAAATTGCTTCTTCTGAATTTCTGCAAAATATCTTCAAATAGATGAATAAATCACAGTATAATTTCTTTTTTATTTGCTCATAAGCTTACAATTTGAGATCCTCTGTCAGGTATACAAATAATATCAAAAGTTCGGCCTTATAGCCTGAATATTCCGCGAACTGGGTTGAATCTGGCACGTCTCGGCCTGCTGTGTAAAAACACAGTCGCCGACGTCGGTTATACTGCCGTCGTCGGTCGACCTGTATTAGTCCCCTTGGCTCAGTCTTCACAGAAGAATTTCTTAACAAGAATCAATATCAATAATAAGCATGGTTACAAACTCTCTCTCATGAGAGATTCTTATACACCTCCAAAGGTGTGCTTGCTAAAATTAGACTCCCTTAAATTAGACTTCCTTAAATTAGAACTAGGGTCTTAAAATTAGACCAAGTCTTAATTTAGAATTTGCATCCTCAAATTAGACCAAATCATTAATAATTAATAATTAATTAATTATTAATTAATAATTAATTATTAATTAATAATTAATTAAAATTAGTTCAAATAATTAATATTTGATTAAATCAATCAAATATTAATATCTCCCTTAATTCATGCCCGAAAGTGCCCGAACGAAAACCAAGCCCAGCTCCATCAAGACCCTCTATCCACCTCATTAGCCTACGAGGGTCGCATAATAGGCTAATCATCTACTCTGCACATGTCGACTAAAAAAGGGGACATGACAATCCGCCCCTCCTGAAATTGCTTGCCCTCAAGCAATCGCTGAATACTCGGATCCCAAATGAAGTCTCGATCTACAGTGCTGTCAACCAACACAAACTCCAGGCCCTGTCCATCACCACTCTCATCCAATGGCGTCACATCACCTCTGTCACCTGTACGCATATCGTCATCAACATGTGACCCCCCTGTAAAAGGAAGCTGAGCCTCTACCACATGTGCTGACTCTTGAACTAAACTCACCTCAAGACAAAGCTCGTCCTCATATCTCTCCTGTGTTGGTGCCAATGTGTCCTCATCATCGCACTCTATCATGTCATGTAGTATAGGGATCTCCATCCGATGAAAAAACATATGCTTGAAGCTACTGCCCCGTATTGCCTTAAGAATATGTGTTTTCCCATCAACCTGAAAACGAACCTCCATATCTTTGAGATGAAGAGTAACTTCCTCAAATGAATGAAGCCACTTCATACCCAAGACTAATTCTATGTCCCCCATGTTCACTACAAAATAATTAGCCTTGAACTCATAGTTGTTCAAGCGCAATGGGAGATCTCTAATCATGCGCTCACACTTAAGAGTGTGACCATCGGCGACCTTAACTCTAATCCCCTCAAAATCTTTGGTAGTGAGTCCACGCTCCTCCACCAATCTGGCATCTATGAAATTATGTGTAGCTCCTGTATCAAGAAGGGTGGTAACCTTCTGCCCTGCCAAAACTCCACGGAGTCTGAATGACTCATCCGACTGAATGCTGGATAGGCGTGCCTCCTGTATATGAAGCTCTAAATCTGCCTCTGCCTTAGGCTCTAAAGCCTCTGCCTCCTCAGAACTACCCTGCTGTTCGGAATCTTCTGATTCTGCATCCTCATAATACGCCCACATCACACGATTTGCTTTGCCCTTAGGCCTCAAAGGGCAATCGTGATGGATATCATATGGACCTTTGCAGTAGAAGCAAAGCTTCTTCCTGCGTAGATCATTAAGTGCCTCACGATCCAAAGGTGGTGCTGCTGGATTGGCCTTTGAATCATTTTTAACCCCGGATTTATCTATGTTAAAATCCGGTCTCTCTGTATCCCCGTTGGAGTGCTTATGGTCTCTCGATGAAGAAGTACCTCTGGAGTTAGATCTACTTGATGGGGCTGCCATCTCCATACTGCGCGCCTTCCTCATAGCTTCCTGTAATGAAGGAGGATCAAAGCCTTTGATCCAACCTCTCAATGGTTCTGTCAAGCCCTCCATGAAGAGTACTACTAGTCGCCTCTTTGAAATGTTAGGAACCATAACTGATAACTTCTGGAAGTCACCAATGTATGACTCTAGACTGCCACTTTGGCGCAACTGTGCCAACTCTCGGAAATAGGACTCTGGATCCCTCCTGTCAAAACGCTCCACCAGCCTGTCCACAAACTCCTGATAAGAAGTGATCCGATCATGATGGAGTGTCACCATCCCATGGTGCCACCAATCGTGAGCTACTCCCTCAAGATGTAGTGTCGCATATCTGATAGCATCTTCCTCACCCATCGGTCGCAATGTGAGAAATGTATCCAGCTTACTAACCCAGGCCTGTGATGTCACCTTACCACTACCGTCAAATGTTGCTAGTGTGAGCCTACTCGTAGCCTGCTTCAGATCATTGTTCTGGGGTCTTGGTCTCCCATTCTGTCGACCTCGGTAATGTTCTTTCCTTTGTGTGAGGAATCAGTCAAAAGTAATCATCTCCCTGACCACAGGTGGTAATGACTCCCACTCATCAGTCGCTGCCCTGAATGTGTCTATAAATTCCTCCTCATGTTCTTCACCTGCTATAACCTCTTCTGCTTCCTGTCTCACAAAGATAGGCCTAGTAGGCCTATTCGCTGTACGAGAAACAGTCCCATGGCCTCGCTGTGATCCTGCAACACTCCTGACATCCTCACGGTGTGGGGAATGTCCCCTCGGAGAACCCAATCTTGGCAGTGCTGCTGCCAACTGCTGTAATACCTGGTTATTCTGCCTTTGCCCTTCTCGTAGTTCTCTAAGAGTAAGTAAAACCTCTGGATCATCTTGGTCTCTCAGATGGTGAGGAATACGGGCCCTGCCAATATCATCACCCATGTCTTCCGGCGGTTGTTCTAGAACTTGAGTACCTTCAAGCAAAGCTTTACTGCGTGTGTAATACCCGTGTGGTCGCAACTCTTGTCGCTGCATAAAATTTCTAAACCCTCAGGATGGCAGGATTTAGCTCTGATACCACTGTAATATCCCTTCGAATATCAAAAACAAAGCTCCAAATTGCTTCTTCTGAATTTCTGCAAAATATCTTCAAATAGATGAATAAATCACAGTATAATTTCTTTTTTATTTGCTCATAAGCTTACAATTTGAGATCCTCTGTCAGGTATACAAATAATATCAAAAGTTCGGCCTTATAGCCTGAATATTCGGTGAACTGGGTTGAATCTGGCACGTCTCGGCCTGCTGTGTAAAAACACAGTCGCCGACGTCGGTTATACTGCCGTCGTCGGTCGACCTGTATTAGTCCCCTTGGCTCAGTCTTCACAGAAGAATTTCTTAACAAGAATCAATATCAATAATAAGCATGGTTACAAACTCTCTCTCATGAGAGATTCTTATACACCTCCAAAGGTGTGCTTGCTAAAATTAGACTCCCTTAAATTAGACTTCCTTAAATTAGAACTAGGGTCTTAAAATTAGACCAAGTCTTAATTTAGAATTTGCATCCTCAAATTAGACCAAATCATTAATAATTAATAATTAATTAATTATTAATTAATAATTAATTATTAATTAATAATTAATTAAAATTAGTTCAAATAATTAATATTTGATTAAATCAATCAAATATTAATATCTCCCTTAATTCATGCCCGAAAGTGCCCGAACGAAAACCAAGCCCAGCTCCATCAAGACCCTCTATCCACCTCATTAGCCTACGAGGGTCTCATAATAGGCTAATCATCTACTCTGCACATGTCGACTAAAAAAGGGGACATGACAATCCGCCCCTCCTGAAATTGCTTGCCCTCAAGCAATCGCTGAATACCCGGATCCCAAATGAAGTCTCGATCTACAGTGCTGTCAACCAACACAAACTCCAGGCCCTGTCCATCACCACTCTCATCCAATGGCGTCACATCACCTCTGTCACCTGTACGCATATCGTCATCAACATGTGACCCCCCTGTAAAAGGAAGCTGAGCCTCTACCACATGTGCTGACTCTTGAACTGAACTCACCTCAAGACAAAGCTCGTCCTCATATCTCTCCTGTGTTGGTGCCAATGTGTCCTCATCATCGCACTCTATCATGTCATGTAGTATAGGGATCTCCATCCGATGAAAAAACATATGCTTGAAGCTGCTGCCCCGTATTGCCTTAAGAATATGTGTTTTCCCATCAACCTGAAAACGAACCTCCATATCTTTGAGATGAAGAGTAACTTCCTCAAATGAATGAAGCCACTTCATACCCAAGACTAATTCTATGTCCCCCATGTTCACTACAAAATAATTAGCCTTGAACTCATAGTTGTTCAAGCGCAATGGGAGATCTCTAATCATGCGCTCACACTTAAGAGTGTGACCATCGGCGACCTTAACTCTAATCCCCTCAAAATCTTCGGTAGTGAGTCCACGCTCCTCCACCAATCTGGCATCTATGAAATTATGTGTAGCTCCTGTATCAAGAAGGGTGGTAACCTTCTGCCCTACCAAAACTCCACGGAGTCTGAATGACTCATCTGACTGAATGCTGGATAGGCGTGCCTCCTGTATATGAAGCTCTAAATCTGCCTCTGCCTTAGGCTCTGAAGCCTCTGCCTCCTCAGAACTACCCTACTGTTCGGAATCTTCTGATTCCACATCCTCATAATACGCCCACATCACACGATTTGCTTTGCCCTTAGGCCTCAAAGGGAAATCGTGATGGATATCATATGGACCTTTGCAGTAGAAGCAAAGCTTCTTCCTGCGTAGATCATTAAGTGCCTCACAATCCAAAGGTGGTGCTGCTGGATTGGCCTTTGAATCATTTTTAACCCCGGATTTATCTATGTTAAAATCCGGTCTCTCTGTATCCCCGTTGGAGTGCTTATGGTCTCTCGATGAAGAAGTACCTCTGGAGTTAGATCTACTTGATGGGGCTGCCATCTCCATACTGCGCGCCTTCCTCATAGCTTCCTGTAATGAAGGAGGATCAAAGCCTTTGATCCAACCTCTCAATGGTTCTGTCAAGCCCTCCATGAAGAGTACTACTAGTCGCCTCTCTGAAATGTCAGGAACCATAACTGATAACTTCTGGAAGTCACCAATGTATGACTCTAGACTGCCACTTTGGCGCAACTGTGCCAACTCTCGGAAATAGGACTCTGGATCCCTCCTGTCAAAACGCTCCACCAGCCTGTCCACAAACTCCTGATAAGAAGTGATCCAATCATGATGGAGTGTCACCATCCCATGGTGCCACCAATCGTGAGCTACTCCCTCAAGATGTAGTGTCGCATATCTGATAGCATCTTCCTCACCCATCGGTCGCAATGTGAGAAATGTATCCAGCTTACTAACCCAGGCCTGTGCTGTCACCTTACCACTACCGTCAAATGTTGCTAGTGTGAGCCTACTCGTAGCCTGCTTCAGATCATTGTTCTGGGGTCTTGGTCTCCCATTCTGTCGACCTCGGTAATGTTCTTTCCTTTGTGTGAGGAATCAGTCAAAAGTAATCATCTCCCTGACCACAGGTGGTAATGACTCCCACTCATCAGTCGCTGCCCTGAATGTGTCTATAAATTCCTCCTCATGTTCTTCACCTGCTATAACCTCTTCTGCTTCCTGTCTCACAAAGATAGGCCTAGTAGGCCTATTCGCTGTACGAGAAACAGTCCCATGGCCTCGCTGTGATCCTGCAACACTCCTGACATCCTCACGGTGTGGGGAATGTCCCCTCGGAGAACCCAATCTTGGCAGTGCTGCTGCCAACTGCTGTAATACCTGGTTATTCTGCCTTTGCCCTTCTCGTAGTTCTCTAAGAGTAAGTAAAACCTCTGGATCATCTTGGTCTCTCAGATGGTGAGGAATACGGGCCCTGCCAATATCATCACCCATGTCTTCCGGCGGTTGTTCTAGAACTTGAGTACCTTCAAGCAAAGCTTTACTGCGTGTGTAATACCCGTGTGGTCGCAACTCTTGTCGCTGCATAAAATTTCTAAACCCTCAGGATGGCAGGATTTAGCTCTGATACCACTGTAATATCCCTTCGAATATCAAAAACAAAGCTCCAAATTGCTTCTTCTGAATTTCTGCAAAATATCTTCAAATAGATGAATAAATCACAGTATAATTTCTTTTTTATTTTCTCATAAGCTTACAATTTGAGATCCTCTGTCAGGTATACAAATAATATCAAAAGTTCGGCCTTATAGCCTGAATATTCCGTGAACTGGGTTGAATCTGGCATGTCTCGGCTTGCTGTGTAAAAACACAGTCGCCGACGTCGGTTATACTGCCGTCGTCGGTCGACCTGTATTAGTCCCCTTGGCTCAGTCTTCACAGAAGAATTTCTTAACAAGAATCAATATCAATAATAAGCATGGTTACAAACTCTCTCTCATGAGAGATTCTTATACACCTCCAAAGGTGTGCTTGCTAAAATTAGACTCCCTTAAATTAGACTTCCTTAAATTAGAACTAGGGTCTTAAAATTAGACCAAGTCTTAATTTAGAATTTGCATCCTCAAATTAGACCAAATCATTAATAATTAATAATTAATTAATTATTAATTAATAATTAATTATTAATTAATAATTAATTAAAATTAGTTCAAATAATTAATATTTGATTAAATCAATCAAATATTAATATCTCCCTTAATTCATGCCCGAAAGTGCCCGAACGAAAACCAAGCCCAGCTCCATCAAGACCCTCTATCCACCTCATTAGCCTACGAGGGTCGCATAATAGGCTAATCATCTACTCTGCACATGTCGACTAAAAAAGGGGACATGACAGTGTATGTATGTATGTGTGTATATATATATATGTATGTATGTATGTATGTATATATATATATGTATATATATATATATGTATATATATATACACATATATGTGTATATATATATATATATGTATATATATAGATATACATAAATATATATATATATACATACATATATGTATGTATGTATGTATGTATGTATGTATCTTATACAAATTTTAGATGTACAAATATAGATGGGAAGGAGAGAAAATGGATTGTTTGTGTTTACCCATATCAAAGATGAGGAAGTAAATGCAACATGTGCAGTCATGTCGAGTTTTTATCATTATGGTTTTAGATGCAATATGGTCATAGGAATTTTAATCTGCATTATTAGGAAAGTATTTGGGAAATATGTATACAGACAAAACTCCCATTTAATAGGATATTATCACTTCCAAGATAACTTCCAATAGGAAAATGGGTGTATATTCATAAGGAAGCTTCAAATATTTTGTGGCAAAATGTGCTTCATGTTTTATTCATAAATAATTTCCTATCCCTAGAAGCATGTAATATATTTATTTTAAAATAGTGTACTGACCTTGGGTAACAAAAAGAGAAAACATACCATATGGGTAATGAGTAGAATATATGAATACAAAATCTACATCCTTAATCAGTGACCCTATAAGAGCATTATAGGATGTTACTCCTAAAGAAGCATGGTCCAACATAAGACCATTCATGACTTTTGTGTTTTTGATTATGTTATTTTTGCATTAATTCTTGAGAAGAGAAGTAAATTAGATGCAAAAATCAAAACATATATGGTTGTTGTGTTATGTCTATTGTTAATGATGCACATTTATTTTCTTTTACCTTAAATTCCTTTGTTATTAACACTAATTTTAAGGGTATCATGTGTATTTATGTATAATGGTAATGGTGACATAATTAAAAATGATAATATGACAATATTGAGCTTAGAAACTTCATTTTCAAGATAGTGTTACCTAAAAAGACCCCTAGATAAGTGTTCTTCATTTTATAAGTATCCTAGTGGCATGTGAACTACCCTTATCTAATCTTGAGTGATATTATTCATGGGATGTTTGTGGTGTTTTACATAATTAGTTATCTAAATATCACTGAGCCTATTCTCATAGCTTGCAACTATTGTGTCTCCTCTTTAATGGTTTGTGATACCTCATAACAACTTCCAAAGGTTCATGGTACCCCTACGAAGTTCAATCCGTCTCCAAAAATTTTGGATCAGTGTATTTGTATAGGAGGAAGAGGATTTTGAAGGTTTAAATTTGATTTGAGTCTCTATGGTATGATTTTATAGTCAGTAGCCTTTAATTAGGCCTAAGAGACCTAATTAGTCCTAAGGGGTGTTGTGTTAGGTGTTCTCCAAAGAGAGTTAAATTATGAAAGTCCCTAAATAAGCTATGTGATGTAAAGGGGTATCTAAATGTGGGTTTTATTTGGTTGGGAGCTTTGTAGTTTACTTAGAACAAGGAGGTTTTCCTCAAAAAGGGCTAGTATAAGGAAGGTGTCAGAGGAAATAAGATTTAAGTGAAGAGTTGAAGCTTGGGTGTTGTGTGGAATGGTTGGATGCATGAAATGAGATGTAATTGAGTAGGTAGATGATATTATGATTATTCTAGAAGGATAAAATCAAATTATCATGTAGACCTATGAAAACACATAAGAATATTGTAAAGAATAGAGCAAGGATAAAGAGAGAGAGAACATGAAAATATAGTATGAAAATAGAGAAAGAAACATTTAACTTAAAATTACAAGACAAATATACATAGACTAAATGTACATAAATCGTAAGATTAACTCAAAATTTTACCTCTATATAGGTAAATGGTGTCATCCTAATAGAGGTAGATGTAGTAGTGGATGGGTCAATAGCTAGATCTGAATATGTAAAAAATGGCCATGACAAATCAAATGTTATGAATATCAACTATGATGATGAAGGAACCATCACCTCCTACAACATAAAATATGACATATATATTATATTCAATTTCTATGTAAATTAATTGTTAGCTATATTAAATTTACAAATATAAATTAAATTTAACATGACATTTATATAAAATATACTTACATCTATGTGGTGGTTGATGTCTGCACACCAAATGTGCATGCTAAAAACTCATCACTCATAGTAATATTATCTAAGCCATCTAAGCCACCAATTTCATCATCATCAAAAGGTCCTCTACACATATCTCCATAAAAAATACAAGGGTGGGGTCAAAGTCGAGTAGGTGGTGCATCTGCAGCATCACTCTATGAAAGCCTACTCATATGTTGAATGAGTGTATTAGTGAGTGAAATAAGAGCATGGAGAGTATCGATCTCCATGACATGATAAACTATAAAGTGGATCTTGGGTTCAAGATGATTTTAGATATGGATATATGTAGGTTGATTAGGTACATAATGTGCACCTGGTCGATCCTGTGTAAAGCCTTTTCCTTGGCCTTAAAACTCACTAAAATCAAAATATTTCATAATCTCATTGAGGACAAACTCACAATAGAGTTTCCTCAAAAAATATAATAGGACCTCATGGTTGTCACATGATGAATAGTCAAAGACTATCCACCATGATTCTATGTAAAGCCTTTTCCTTGGCCTTAAAACTCACTAAAATCAAAATATTTCAGAATCTCATTGAGGACAAACTCACAATAGAGTTTCCTTAAAAAATATAATAGGACCTCATGGTTGTCACATGATGAATAGTCAAAGACCATCCACCATCAATGCTAAAAATTGGTTTTGATTAATTTATGTACAAAATAATGGATAGGAAAATGTTTAGTGGTTATGGGAAATGGGGCATTGGTGGCTAGGTCAATGAATAGTTCATAAATGGAGGAATTTTATTTATTTTTGTTTTTGACCTAAAGTTCTAATAATTTATCAAAATAATATGCCCTATAATTATCCTCATGTGAGGTTCATCTATCAATTTGACTTGTTATAGAGTTAATTTGACCTAATAAGGTCTCTATGGAATCAACTAGCTGGGTGTGGTGGGGGTTGGTCAAAGTGGGATCCCTCATTCTCATAGTTAACCCTTAAATTTCAAGTTTATTTCCCACAATATTTTCAATCAAAATCTCTTGAATTATAGGGGGTTTCAGGGAACTGTAGGAGGGTTAGGTAGAGGGATAGGAGGAGGAACAAGAGGGTTTTGTGTAGGGTTAGGTAGAGGGTTAGGAGGAGGAGAAACAAGAGGGTTATATGAAGGGTTAGGAGGGTTATTAGGATAGGTTGTTAGAAAAAAAAAATTAAAATTAAAAACTAAGGTTAAACAATGAAAATCATGAAAACTTAGGGTTAAATAGGGAAGATTTCTATCACTTAATTCTATTGCATGATGTCATCATCAATCAATAGGTTCATGGGATGAATTTGGCAGCTTCTTGGTACTCTCTATTCTATTCCATGAAAAACATGATTGTGGAAGCTAGAGGTGAGTAAGGAAACTCGAATGCACAATGAGGATTTTACATTCAGGGTTTGATTTTTATTTTTTTTAATGCGCAGGTAATATGATCGTGTTATTAATGTAATCACATTATTAAAAATGAAAATAATTCAATCATGTTAATAATATGATCACATTATTTTTTAATATAACATGCTCACATTATGGCTTGATAATCACCAAGCCACAATTCAAATAACATGATCATGTTAATTAAATAATGTGATTATGTTAATTAAATAATGTGATTGCATTATTATTTAACATGATTATGTTACATGAAATGTCAATGTAATTGTCCCCCAACTCTGTGTACTTACCCTATGGAGCTAGATAATTCTAAGGTGGAAGACATTGAAAAGGTCCTTAATAATTTGGATAGAGAATGGAACCTTGTGCTACAAGAACTGGATATGTCATCAGTAAAGTCTAGTTTGTGTCTTTTTTGTTATGTTTAGGTTGTCTATTTTTTTGATATAGACATTTATTAAATTATTTTTATGTTATTTATGTTTGGTTATTAGCTTATTTTGTCCTAGATATTGTTTAATGTAATTAGGATGGGTCCCAATCAAAACCCATATTTTACCCTTAGTCAAAAAAAAAATTAGGCCTTGTATCCACAAATTGCTTGTAAAAGTGTCTTGAGTGTTGTTTTCTATTTTATCTAAAATAAGGACATACTATTATTGGAGACATAATACATGCTCCCATTGATTCTCCTATTTTTTTATTAGTTTGTGATGAGTTTTTAAGGTTGTGAAGAAGGAGATAAGCTTCATAGAGATCTATGTAGAATTCAAGAAAAGTGAGTGAGTTTTTGAAGCTTTAGAGGAGACATATGGGATTAAGAAATCAAATTTCATAAATTCATAAATTTTTATATATTTTTTACATTTGTAGAATAGTTATTTACATTTTTGGGAGTGTACACTTTAAAAAAATCAGTCTATTTGTCTCAAGTTTTTTGAGTTTTGTTTGTGTCACCTTATAAACTTATTTTATATTATTTATTTTTGCCAACTATACCTAACATTGTATCAAATTAGATAGTCTTATAAGTGTCTTATAAAACCCTTTTCAGATTTATTATTAATTTGAAAATCATTATTATTACAATTTAATCTAATTCAATATTTTATTACATAAAGCCTCTTTAAATTTCATTTAATGTAAACCACATTTCACATAATATAAAATACAAATACTAATGATATGTGGGTGAGTAGGTAAAGTGATTTGGTTGCTTCAAGCACCACCCAGATTCAAATCTTAGTTTAGTATCAGAGGCCAGTTATGGCCGATCATTGGTATTCTTGGGATGGTTGTGGCTGGTCATTGGTATTATTGGGCTAGTTATAGCCATTTATGGTATTCTCAGGCCTATTATGGCCATTCATTGGTATTATTAGGTTGGTTTTAGCCATTGTTGGTAGTTCTAGTAATTGTGATAGATGATCATTTGGGATCTGGGCCCCGATTATGTCCTAGACCAGTTAGAGCTATGATCAAAAAATGAATAAGATAATTATCCTACAAAAACTAATATCTACCAATATATATAATACATATAGTTCAACATATATTTATATAAATAAATCTATTACAATGTCACTTTTAAAAAACTACTTCAATATAGGTTAGAATAAACATGAAATAATAAAAATAAGGGGCACAAAGTGCCAAGTCCCTATGGGGAGTTTGCAGAGTAGTTTTGGGGACATGAAATGTATGAAATGATTATTTTATGTCTATTATTTAGGTTAATTCAATGTAATTTGAAATCTTTGGTCAGTGACATGGATATTGACTATAGAATTTATTAAAATATGATTCCATCCTTTGAAACTCCTATGGCATTCTATATTTTACAGCTCCTTAGAATGTCACTAAATTATATAGTTTATTTAATTCATTTCTCTTGTTGTATATGTATCACTTAATGGTGAGATTTGAAGTAGCTTTGTATTAGCAGATTTGAAGTTAAATGCATAAATATGAAAAACTATTAACGTTATAAATTTTGTGATGGCTCTGTAAGATTCTATTTATCTTTAAAAGTAATACAAAACCTGAAAAAGTAATAAAACACAATCTAATGCATGCTTGACAATTAAAATTAGGATCCTCAATCAAAATAAAAAATAAATTAAAATAAGAAATTAATGTAAATTAAAGCAAAGATAATTCAATGAATATATACAATTATGAGACAATTGAGTAGTTGGCTAAACATATATTTATCATGGCAACCCATGAAAGTATAAATATGTTTCCTTATAAATTAGAACACTATACAAATGTCAATTTAACAAACATCTTCTAGTCTCTCAATCTATTATTTAATCCTCTTGAAATATCAACATTTTTTTTTGGTCAAAATGAAACCATCATTTTCTTGAATAGAAATAATTAATCTATAGTTCAAAGTTATTCACTTTTTAAATTGTGATAAAAACTTTATATAACTATTGAAACCACCTGACATCTGCATATTAGATAAAGATGAAAAAAATAAAATATTTCTTGAAACTACCTAATGTCTTCATACTAGACAAAGATGAAAAAAAACATGTAAAAAATAAATATATATATTTGTTGAAATCATTTGATATCTATTGTTTGCATATTACAAAAAGAGAGTGACTTCCTAAAAATTGTTTGATATTGAAGGAAAAATAACCTTAAAACCAATGGAAAAAAATGATAAAGAAATATTATGAGAGAAAACAATATTTAACCATATTTATTTAGAAGAAAAAAATGAAAAAAAAAAGTTGCCTAATCACAAATGATGGCAATGTAATGAATAAAAAAGTGTGCAAAATTCTACCTATTAGTTAGAGGTGAATGAGTGACCCATGTTGCAAATTCACATGATATTTATATATTAGCACTATGATCTCAAAATAAAATCATCACATATATATATATATATATATATATATATATATATATATAAACCATTAAAGCCTCATGAATCATCCAAGATTTTGTGTTTTCGAACTTGGTTTTGCCATAAATGAAGGATCTATTAGTTATCTAGATAGCACCTAATATAGGTTAGGTTTGTTCAAGTCTGACCCAAACCTGGACTAACATGGGAATGATCTAAAGGTTGTGGGATTCCTATATTTATACCAAACCTCTTATATTTTTTATGAGGCTAGATCCTTATATTTCATAATTTGGACCTTTATTTCTTAGACCTAAACTAGTTGGGGTGAAAAAAGTTAACAGATTTGCATAAAGTAAAACATATTCTAATATGTGGTGATGCACCATGAATTTTTTAGATCCACTCTTAAGATTAAACTCTTGAACACACTAATAGGCTATGAAATAAGTTAATGCAATGTTTACTATATTTTCTATGCAATAGTATTTCATATAGAGGTCAGTTCGATGCACTCAGACTAGGGAGCAATGAAAATAAGGTTTGGTTGAAGACACTTAAATTCGGTTGTCCACTATATCTTTGAGATATCAATGCTAAGACACAGTATATGACCTAAAAAATAATTTTTTTATCACATAGGTTAAGTTTGGACATGCAAAAGGGAGATAACAATCACATTTGCATATTAAACAAATATAAAACACTAAATACACATTAACAAATGACTACAAAATACTCTATCCATTACTCTAAGAGGTGTTAAATATAATTTTGGTAGAGTCTAGTCATACCATCCCAAGGGATACTCATCAACAGATCAAAATCTATATTTATATAAGAAAGGAAGCAAGAGAGGGAAAGTTGGCACTCAAAAAGGAATCAAACAAGATCAAATCCATTTGAAATGTTATTACAACTACCTCCATAAACTAAGCTCATTCAAACCCTTTTTATTGATTTGGGATAATTCAAGTGGTTGTACAGTTATACTAATGTTGCATCTTATTGTAATGTCAAATTCAAGTTGTCCTGAGCTTTACTCTTCCATCCATGTAGTTACAACAACTAGGCTAGTCTATTAGAATCCTATCTTGTTGTTAATTATTCCTAACTAGTTAATCATGGCATGTGTAGTGAAGAGAAGGGGTCCTTTGCATGCATTTTATCTTTGAGGTAAACTATTGGGGTCTACCTGTATACCTTTATGGATCCCTTTAAAATGTTAGCTCCTTCTTCTAACAATGGTGAACACAATTAGAGAAAGATCCCTCTATGATGCAAACTTATGAGCCAGATATCTATATTTAGCCCCATGGGTGATCTCCTTGTGTTCTTTATAATTTACTACATGGATTATGGCCTTTTAATAGTGATCAATTGAGCTTGAATAGTGGCAAGGTGACCCTACAATACCTATGTTTACTTTTATCAAAAATGGCTTTTTGACTTCCATAAAAAGTCCTAGTATCTCCTTTCTTCTAATTGGTTATTGATATCTAACTCAGCTCATTGATGTATTGACCTTTGATCACTCTATTTATCTTGATCTAGATGATCAAGTGTTAGCCATCGATCTTATCCTTGACTTGTAAACTATGTCCTAGCCTATGCCATGTGGTAGCCATGTGTTTGATTTCAAGATCTATTGTTAGTTTGCCAGCCTCATGCACTTATGCCATGTGTCAATCTCTTAATCCCTCTAATATTTTGACTCGTCTCACATCATTAAATCATAATGTATGATGTAGGGTAGACTATTAGATCAACTAGAACCCACTATTTAAAATATAGTGGCTACTTCAAGTGGTTAAAATTAACTTCCTCATTCCTGTCAAATGAAATTTACATGACTATCAAATTTAAGCTCAAAATGATTTCTTTTTCTCGAGCTTAAACTTGACATTAGCACAAACATATTATGTTGTAGGTCTATCTTTGAAGATTTATATCTTGAGTCAAAAAGCTCATGCAAGGATGAAAATTTTAGAGGATGATCCTAGCATGTATATTTACAATTATGCATGATCCCATAGTCATGCAAGGCTTTCTAAGCAAAGATGTTAAATGCACAATTTATTTGGTCCATTTGCTTATGTGTGAAGTCCTAGTGATAGTCTGGTAAAAAAAGGCTAAAAGGATAAGTATGGAAACTTAGCAAATTATATTTAAGGAGCCAAATTTGAACATGTATAAATTCTATATTACTTGAATGCATGATCTAAAACTTAGCACATATGTTATTTGGACTAAATTTAACAAACTCATGTGCCCATTTTCTCTTGACACCCTCACACATGTGAGATATAGCATTAGCAAACTACCTACTTAGAATTTTTGCCACTAGACCCAAAATGTCAAAATGAACACAATGAAGAACTAGATGAATACCAGGAGATTTATAAGTCATTATAATCACTCTTGACATTCCATGGGGTCTCTGTAACTCTAGTCCTATCTTTATAAATTGGAAAATTACACTTTAAGTGAACTTAAAGTACTTCAAAAAACTTTGCAAGCTACATGGTCCCTTAGGTCCTTTCATTCCGTGTAGAAATTTCTTAGCTCTTGTTCCATTTTTTATCTTCATGACACTGTACTGCATCCAGGAAAAATCTCTATATGTGTTCCAAAATGGCTAACATTTTTGGTGACTCAACTAGCTTGACTAGCCTCCTGGTCATGAAACCTAGACATTGATCAAGCTTGCTTATGATGACTAAAAAAATGAAATTATACTTACAAAAAGACTCTAATTGACTTTTAAAACACCTTTTTGGAGTAATGGGGGGGAAACAACAATAAAGAAACAAAGACAAATCAACAACCTAAATAATAAATAGAACAATGTCTAAAAGCTCTTGGAGGAAAAACATATATATCTACCTATGTACAAGGGGCAAGATATAAAACTAGTAGTATAAATTGAGATACCTGTCATTAATAGGGATGGGAAGGATCTCTTAATTAAATATATAAATCTCAAAGGCATTGCTCTCTTTGAAACTTTTGATGACATAGGGTCCACTCCAAAGGTTGTCAAACTTGGAGTGTTTTTCTAGTTTTACACAGTCCTCATCCCATTTGAGGACTATGTCACCTTATTAAATGTCCTTGATGAAGATATTTTGTCAAATGAATTCTTCACTTGGTGCTAGTTGGAACACATCATCTCTTATTTCATCTAATTCTATTATTTCATTCATCCTGATCTCTAATGCATCACTTTTTAGAAGCTCTAGTTGGTGTGCAAGCTCCAAACCTGGAAGCTCCAATGAAATTGGAAGCTTTGATTTTATTTCCTAGACTAATAGATAAGTTGAATGACCAGTGTATTTTTTGGGGGTGATCCTATTAGCCTATAAGGTAGTCTTCAACTTTGTTTGCCAAGATCTCTGATTATCTTCCATTGTTCTCTTGATAATCCGAATTAGGTTCTTGTTAGTGGACTCAACTAGTCCATTACCTTATGGATAGTAATTTGATGAATATTTTAGATAGATACATTGATTAATATACCATTCACATACCTTTTTACTACTAAATATTGATTTTATTTCCTAGACTAATAGATAAGTTGAATGACCAGTGTATTTCTTGGGGGTGATCCAATCAGCCTATAAGGTAGTCTTCAACTTTGTATGCCAAGATCTCTGATTATCTTCCATTGTTCTCTTGATAATCCAAATTAGGTTCTTATTAGTCGACTCAACTAGTCCATAACCTTATGGATAGTAATTTTATGAATATTTTAGATAGATACATTGATTAATATACCATTCTCATACCTTTTTACTACTAAATTCCAAAGTATTATCTGATATTATAGTGGAAGGTGCTCCAAATTGTGTGACTAGACTCTCATAGAACTCAAGCGTGAAGTTCTCATTTACTTCCTTCAAGAGAACTGCTTCCACCCACCTGGTGAAGTAATTTACAGTTGTCAAGACCTAATTATGACCAACACTATATGGGGTATTAATCATGCTAATAAATTATAAACCCCATTACATGAAAGGTTGTTCAACTGGAATAGGCTTCAATGGCATAACAACTAGTTTTTGTTTCCCTGTAAACATTGCACATTTTGCACACTTCCTAACCCATGCATGTGCATATATGAATAAATTGAGCCAAAATTAACCATATCTAATGATTTTTTAGTTGTGGTCCTATCTTCAAAATGGCCTCCAAAAGGACTATCATGAAATTTCTTAAGAAGCTTACTAAATTGGCTAGTTTCAACACATCTTAAAAACATACCTCCAATATATTTTTTGAACAACACTCCATCAATAAGAATGTATGGAACTAATTGAAACCTAAATTGTCTTCTTTGTGATTCATTCAAACCCATAAAACACTGTCTTGTTTGAATATATCTATAAATATCCTATGTCCAACTTGTAGGAGGAATATTTTTAGGTCCATGTTGAGTGTCTTGAATTACCAAAACTATCTCCTTTTCTTTCCTCACATCTTCTACAAGATGTTCACATAATCCTTTACCTCAAACTAGCTTTGTAACCTTGAATTCAATGTCATACTCCATGAACTTAGTGACCCATCTAGCTTTCTTTTTGTTTAAGTCTCTGTTAAGGATAAAATCCTTCACACTTGGATGAGTTACCATTAATATAATCTTATTGTTTAAAATGAGATGTCTAAATTTCTTCAAAATTGTTACAATAGTAAGTACATGTTTTTTAAAAAAGGTATATCTTTCTTCATAACCTTCTAAAGCTTGACTGAAGAAAGTGATGGGTTACTCCAAACATCATTTTATTGTATAATCATGGCTGAAATTGCATCTAATGTAAAGAAGGCATACAAATGGAATTCCTTTTTGAAATCTAGATTTAAAAGTGTGGGGGCATGAGATATTTCCTCATTGATGGCTTCAAAGCATCTATTATGTTCTCTTGTCCATGTAAACTCTTTTCCTTTTCTCAACATATGAGTGAGAGGCTTGACCATCTCTGTAAATCTTGGAGTGTACCTCATGATGAAGTTGATCTTGCCCAAGAAGCTCTAAAATCCTTTCTTATGTTTAGACAGTGATAGATCAAGGATTGCTTCTATCTTCTCTAGATCAATGGAAAGATAAAAATTTAACACCACATGCCCAATTATTCTTCCTTCATGTAATGAAAAAATGCATTTCCTTGGATTCAATGAAACTTCAAATTGTCTGCATCTATCAAAAATAGCTCTCAAGTGTGTTAGATGATCATTAGGATTATTTGAAAAAATATTATATCATCAAGATAAACTAAAACCATATCATTAAAAATACCATGAAAAGCAACATCCATTATTCTTTTTAAGGTGGCTCCAACATTGGAGAATCTAAAGGGCATTTTACAATATGCATAGGTGCCCCATTTTGTAGTGAAGGCAATTTTAAGCTTATCTTCCTCTTTGACCATGATCTGATTATAGACATAATAGCCATCAAGTAATGAGAACTTTTTTAACCTGCCACCTTTTGAAAAATTTGATCAATAGAGGGTAGTGGGTAATGGTCCTTTAGGGACACCTTATTGAGGTCCCTAAAGTCAACACATAAATGAATTGCTCCATTCTTTTTCCTCACTAGAATAATGTTTTCCACCCATGAAGAATGTTTAATTGGAAATATTATCTTTGATTCAATAAATTTATAGATTTCTCTTCTCATGAGGTCCTCCACTCTTGGAGTGAAAGGCCTTTGATTTTGCCTAAATGACTTGGCATTGCTTTGTAATTCAATGGTGTGTTGTGCAAGATTGGGGTCAAACCCTTTCAATTCTTTGTACTCCCAAGAAAATATATCAAAAAATTATTGGCACAAAATAACAAATGTCATTCTTTCCTTTGTTGTATTGACCTCCCCTAGCTTTAGAAATTTGTCCTTAAAGATCTCTATCTTTTCATAGTGTTTTTCCTTAGCTGAGATGTATGCTTTCACTTTTCTTACTTGGTAATATTCATTGAAGATGTTTTCTAATGTCACAATACCTTTATGAATCTTATTAGACCTAAATTATACTATTCGATCATCATATTAATTTTGGAACTTGTTTTGATTCATATGGCATAATTCTACCACTTGCATTATAAAACATATGATTTTATCGTCATTGTCAAATAATAGGTAACTCGCCTCATTGTCAAGTAAAACTAGTCTACATATAACCTTGACCTTATCTTGGCTTTGGTTGCCTTTGACTCCTTCTACTATCTCATATTGGGCACCAATGGTAGCAAACCTATATGCATGTTGGTTTACTTCTCTTGGTATGGATTGGATATTAAATGCCAAGAAATCCTCCATGAGGTCCCATACCTGGTGCTTATAGGATTTGAAATGGTGATTATTGACTACATTTAGGCCTCTCATTTGTTTCACTACAAGCTCATTGTCACCCTTGACTTGGAGGATCTTGACACCTCTCTTTCTTAATTCTTGCAAACCATGCAAAAGAGCTTCATATTCAGTTGTATTTGAGGTGCAGTTGAATTAGAGTCTTGCAGTTGAATGGTACTTTTGACCTAAGGGTGAAATTAGCATGGCTCCCACTCCACTTCCATTCTTTGACCTTGATCCATAATATAACAAAGTCCATATACCATCTTCTTCTTGAGTAGTGTTAGTTAAGAAAGGTATAGGAACACCTTCTTCATGCATGTAGCACACTCTCAAGCCTACATCTTTAATGTTGCTATATGGATCAGATCCATGGTTATCATCTACCCACTCATTCAATTATAAATATGAGATGACTTCAAGATGATCATGGGGTTATTTTTCATTAACCTCTTCAAATATGGCATAATTAGTATTTGCAAGATTAGGCATATAGGGATCTAGGTGGAACCTGGAGATAGGATCAGATCTTATAATAACTTTGATTCCATACCTGGTTATACAAATCATGTATGACAAATCATATGACAAATATCCCCCAATATTTGTAGTAAAGTCCCTAGACAAGCATAGGGAAAAATATGGAGGTAGGTCTACCACCAGTACATCTTAATTAATGACATAATTTAGACAGGCTGCCAATGTAATCTAAAGATATTTCAAGATGCCTACTATCTTAGTGGGGGAGCCATCCAATTAGAGAACACCTTTTTTTAAGCACATATTTGATCCCAAACTTATCTTTTATGGCTTTAGGCATCATTTAGGATGAAGCACTTGAATCTATCATGCAATTGTGTACTAAATAGTCCCCTATGATGATTAATAGATAAAATGGGGGGGATTAACAACCTTAGAAGGATGAACAACATTTTGAGATTGAATTTTGCTTTGAATTTAACTAGGAACTTTGTTAAGGTCTTGGTTAGGCTAACTATTATTGATGAAAATAGTGTTTACTTTATCAGCTATTTTTTCCACATGAGAAAGTTTGGAGAGCTCTTACTGGAGAATATCCTTTTGCCCTAGGATAGATAGAGAATCATACATGGACATAATTACATTAGACTTCTTCAAATGATCTATAATATTAAAGGGAAGATTAGTACCTTTAGACTACACCTTAAAAGTAGGGGCATCAATTGGCATTTGAGTAACATAAGGAACAAAGGGGACTTTTGCTAATATCCATGAGGTTGGGGAACTTGTTGATTTATAGGAGCTTTAGCAGCTACATTTGAAGAAGTAGGTTGTTGACTAGTCTATGGAGATGATGAAGAAATATTATATTGCCCCAAGTTTTCATCCATCGTCCTCTTCTTAGCCCTTATTTGAGCTACAATTAGTTCATTTGTCATTTGTGAAGCTTGTCCCATATTAGCTGATACATACTCAAACACATGTTCCCCTATTTGAAAATTCAAGCATGTGGTATCAACCAATGCTTTACCCATGCTCCCTTATTTTTGGATTTGAGCATCTAATAATGACATGGTGGGCATGTTGTCTTGACTCATTTGATGGACTTATGGTGGAGGAGGCATCATATCATGACCTTGGAATGAAGGAGCATGATTCCAATCAGGGTCTTGATAAATATATCTAGTATTGGCCATCACCATCTCACTGGAGTATCCCTCTGACTACCATTGACCTTCTTGAGCATAGTTTTTTTGAGTTCACAACAAATCTAGAATTACTTGGAGCATTAGGACTTTGACTAAGGATTCTACCCTTGTCCTTGTGATTGGACTAATAGGGTGGCCTATTATACTAATAATTTTCATTAGTATTTTGATATGGCCTATATGGTGGAGCTTCTTGCCTCTCCATTGAAACCAACTTGTTGTTATGAGATTTGAGAAGACGTTCTATCTTCCCATGTCTATCAGTTTAATCACCTTCTATTTGATAAAACTTTTTTGAATCTAGAATTAGAGCAATAGTTGGCACAGGAGGATGTATCTCTAGAAAGAGAGGCATTAGTGTCCTTGGAGACAACTTGCCTACTTATATAAGTTAATTTTTAGCCTTACTTTCTACTTAAAAACCTTCAGGTAGAGTGTTCCCTCCCATAGATTGAATCATCACAACTACATCTAAATTGAGAGCCTTCAAATAGTACAAAAAGGCATAGTTGGGTGTAAGCTTGATCACATTAGGAATTTTGTCTTAGGTCTTATGAAATCTATAGTTAAAATACACCATGAATTCATGATTAAATCTCTTGATTATTGTAATCTATTCCACAATTGATAGATGATTACTCTTGTCCTCAAAGTGCTTGCACATGACCTCTCCAAACTCATCCTAGCTATTAATTGATGTAGGAGCCAATCCTCTGTACCACTAAAGTGCTTTCCACTTGAAAGAAGTTTCTAACAATCTCATTGCTACATTTTCTTGATTTACATGATGCATTGAACATAGGTTAGAAATATCTGCAATATGTTATATAGGAATGATTGGATTTTCTCCTATAAAATAAGGAAGATCCTTCAAAGCTGAGACTAGAATATCATCCCATTAGGTTAGGTTTAGATAACTACCACCATTAAAAGGCACAAAGGCTTATCTTATAAGAACAAACATCTGAGGTATGGGCTTGAAGACAATGTTTGGATGAATAATATTGGCCTAAACAGGATGAACAAGAGGTGTAGGATTTGACAAAGAGGCTTTATTCTTCTTTGTTGATTGGAAAGATAGCTCAGAGAAATCTATCCCTTAATCTTTTGTAGAGGATCTTGTGATAACCCTTAGGGGCATGAAAAATAAAAAAATATAGAAATAATACTATGGGATTTATGACTATACTCAAATATGCAAAATTATTTAAATAGGTGGTCTTAATGGGAGTGTTAGAACTGTTATTTATCTAGATAACACCCAATAAAGGTCAGATTTGTTCACATCTGACCCATACCTAGACCAACATGGGAATGATCTAAAGGTTGTGGGATGCCTATATTTAGACCAGACCTTTAGGTTATTTTATGAGTCTAGCTCTCAGATTTCATAATTTGGACCTTTATTTCTAAGACCTAAACTAATTGGGGTGAAAATAATTAAGATATTTGCATAAAGTAAAACCTATTTTAATATGTGGTCATGCACCATGAATTTTTCATATCCACTCTTAATCTTGGACTCTTGAACACACTAATAGGCTATGAAAGAAGCTAATGCAATGCTTACTTTAGTTTCTATGTAATATTATTTCATATAGAGGTCAATTTGGTGCACTCAGACTAGCGAACAATGAAAATAAGGTATGGTTGAAGATAATTAAATTCGACTGCCCACTATATCTTTGAGATATCAATGCTAAGACACATTATATGACTTGCAAAGAAAGTTGTTTGAACTTAGGTTGATCTTGGACATGAATTAAGAATATAAAAATCACATTTGTATATTAAATAAACATAAAACACTAAATATGGATTAGTAAATGACTGCAAAATAGTCTATCCATTACTCCAAGAGGTGTCAAATATAATTATGGAAAAGTCTAGTCATACCAACCTGAGGGATGCTCATCAATGGCTCAAAATCTATATTTATAGAAGAAAGGAAGAAAGAGAGGGAATTGTGGTGCTCAAAAGGGAATCAAATGAGCTCAAATCCATTTGAAATGTTTTTACAACTACCTCCACAAATTAAGCTCATTCAGACCCTTTTGATTGATTTGGGCTACTTCAAGTGGTTTCATAGTTACATTGATGTTCCATCTTTTTGTAATGGTGAGGTCAAGTTGATATTATCTTTGTTTTACCATCCATGTAGTTAGAACAACTAGGCTAGTCTATTAGAATCTTATCTTGTTGTTAGTTATTCCTAACTAGTTCATCATGATGTACACAATGAAGAGAAGGGCTCTTTTTTATGCAATTGATCCTGGAGGTGAATTATTGGGGTCTACCTATATGCCTTCATGTCACCCTTCAAAAAGTTAGCTCCCTTTAGAAATGGTGATCACAATCAGAGAAAGATCCCTCTATGATGCAAACTTACAAGCCATAGGTCCATATTTAGCCCCATGGGCAGTCTCTTTATGTTATTCATACTTTACTGCATAGCTTATGGCCTTTCAATGGTTTTTGATCGAGATTCAATGGTGGTAGGGTGACCCTACAATACCTATGTTTGCTTCTGTCAAAAATTTCTCTCAACTTTCATTAAAAGTCCTAGGCTCTCCTTCATTCTAATTGGCTACTGATATCTGACTCATCTTATTGACATATTGACCTTTGTTTTCTCCTTTGATCTTGATCTATATGATCAAGCACCAGCCATTGATCTTGCCCTTCACTTGTCAATTCTATCCCAGCTTATACCATGTGTTAACCCTACATTTGATTTTAAGATCCATTATCAGTCTACTAGCCTCACACACTTATGCCACATGTTAATATCTTGATCCTTCTAACCTTTTAACTCATTTCGTGCCATTAGATCATAATGTATGATGCAACGTAAAACATTAGATCAATTAGGACCCACTATTTGAAATCCGATGGCTACTTCAAATAGTTAAAATTGACATCCTCACTCTCATCAAATGATGTTCGCATGACCATCAATGGCATTCATGTGATCATCTAATTTAAGCTTAAAAGTATTTATTTAATTTGAGCTTAAAATTGACATTAGCATGAACATCTTATGTTGTAGGTCCATCTTTGAAGATTTATATCTTAAGTTGAAAAGCTCGTGCAGGCATGTAAATTTTAGAGGATGATCCTAGCATGTAGATCTATAATTACACATGATCCACTAGTTATACAAGGATTTTTTAGCAAAGATGTTAAATGCACAAGTTAGTTGGTCCATTTGTTTCTACGTGATGTCCTGGTGATGAGCTAGTCAAAAATGGCTAGGTATGGAAACTTAGTGAATTCTATTTGTGGAGCCAATTTTGAACATGTATAACTTCTACTATGCTTGAGTGCATGATCTAAAACTTAGCGCATATGTTTTTGGGACTAAAATTAACAAACCCATGTGCCTATTTTCTTCTAACACCTTCACACATGTGAGATATAGCATCAACAAACTACCTACTCAAAATTTCCACCACTAGACTCAAATTGTCAAGATGAACACAATGAAGAACTAGATAAATACCAAGAGCTTTCTAAGTCATTCCAAGCACTCTTGACATTTCATGGGGTCTATGCAACTCTATTCCTATCTATAAAAATTGGCAAATTACACTTTAAGTGAACTTGAAGTACTTCAAAAAACTTTGCAAGATGCATAGTTCCTTAGGTCTTTTCATTCCATCCAGAACTTGCTTAGCTCTTGCTTCATTTTTTATCTTCATGACATTGCACTATATCTAGGCAAAAGCTCAGTATGTGGGCCAAAATGGCCAATAGGATCCATTACATATTTCACTATTATGTTTCTATTTAAATAAATACATCTCATTCTCTTGACTATACTCTGCATATTTTTATAGAATAAATACATCCCTCAATACTAACTTCTTTCTTTATTCTCCATTTGCAAACTTATCTCTGCACTCTGTTCTTTGAATCTACCCCTTCTTTAACAGAACTACTTTTCTTGCTTTCATATATCCTTACAAGAAAGTTTCTAGTTCCAACTACAACTAGGATACCAATCCTAATATGTTTTGGCATCAAAAACCTTAAATCAAGACATTCAACCAAAAATTACTGATTTTTTAAAAAAAATAGAACACCCATAAAAGAATAGTCTTATAAACAAGTGTATATGTATTTAAAAACTGAACACTTACTAAAAAAATCTTCCAAACAAGTATACATAATATGCTATAGATCCTGAGACCATTTTTGCCTAAAGAACAGTAAATGTCATATAAGTTTGGGTGTGTCTATGTGTCAAATTATGCTATCAAAAAAAGGGCATCATACCTGAGAGTTTAAGAGCCAAAAAGGAGTATCCAACATAGTAGGGTTGAGACCAAGTGGAACTATGAAATAATGAGATCTAACTCCACTAGGCAAGAAGAGAGTAGAAATAGACTAAAACTTGGGGGTGTTCAATATGGATGCATTAAACCCCCCTCTGCCAAAAAATCTCTCTAATAGCACCCCCCAAGAAGGCAATTTTGGCACCTGTCTGAAACCACCCAAGCCATATTAGTAGTGTCAATACTATTAGTAATATTAGTAATTATAATAATACTATAATATAACCCAAAACATTAAATGAGTCTACCTCATCAATGCTCTTGTTTCTGCAATTAAAAATTGTGGGTGATGAGGGCCTCGATTCTTGCTCCCAAATCATTAAGGAATCCATTGACATAAGTATTGAAAATGACCAAGCATTAAAGTCCTAAACCATAAGCATTGATAATAACATTGTACTATTGTGCAATGGCCCCCAATAATAAAAAACCCATCTTGTTATTCTCTTCACTCCCAAAAATTTCCCTGCAATCTCAACCCTTTGCATGCCAATTAAACATTTGGAACAAAATTGGGTCTCAATGGTTGTCAAATGGGTAATAATGGTTGCCAATGGGTGTTCTTACACTTCCAATAAATTCCAATTGATGATTTATTTCTCTCCTCATCCAGATAGCGGGCGGGTTGGCATAAGAATGAGCATACAACCAGAAATATCAAAATGGAAGCAATGAGAACCAAAATAATAGCAAATTTACCTACCAAATACATACTTGAAAACTGATTATCCCAACATTGTCATCTGAAATGCACCAAAATGCCATCGCCCTTCACTTCTGCATAGGGCTACCATATGAGGTAGTAGCAGTTGTAGATGGCACCATCGCTATCACTCGCTGACAATTCCAAATATTCATAGTGTACATATGTACAAATCAAATTTGTTTTGATATGGTGGTTAATTAAGACTGTTTTGATTTTTGTGAAGGTAGAAATAACATGAAATTTTCTCAGTCAATCAAAACATAATAAATATATGATCAATTAAAGATCTTATAATTCATCTATGTTTAAGATTCACATAATTCTAAACAAATAAAATGATAAATTATGACATAAAGAAATAATCAATAATTAATTACAAATGAAAGCTAATAAATCCCCTTCAAAACTAATAATAACAATCTAAAAATATATATAAATTTAAAATGTAGGTATTAGCCACTACATAGCCTTTATCCTGGGTTGTTTTCATGATAATTTATATTCTCATCACTTTATGAGTGGCGTAAAGGTGTAAGATTTTTTTTGGACATTCAAAGTATATTTGGTTTTTTAATCGTAGGGTTATAGAATGTCCATTTGACTAGTTATTTATTTTTATAAAGGTAAAGTGTTACACCTGATGGCATCAAATTTTTATTGTGCAAAAAATAGTTGCACAAATAGACACGTGGTGTTTAAATATTCCTTTTTATATTTTAACATTATCTTTTTATACAATAAAATTGTAACCTTTTATTTAATATTCTTACTAAAAGTGTGATTATGACCATTGCTAATGAATTATAAACAATGTGAAGTACAACATCTAAGCATCAATTTCAAAAGTTTTGTCTCGTATTTATAGTAGATACAACACCTTTTGCCAAGTTTTTCATCCTCTACTTTATTAATTTATATATATTAGTCTTATCATTTTATTTTACATGATTTGAGTTAGTGCATACAAGAATTTCAAAGAATTAATTAAATGTGAAATTAAATTAAATTTTTACTCAAAATAAATTATTTTATAAAATTATCGTGTATTTAATAAAATATTAAATTTAATTTTGATTGTATTTTTTATATTTAAATATAATTTGTGGGATTATTTAAAAATAATTATATTAAAAATCTATTGAGTTTGATTTTGACTAATATTTTTATTTTAAACTTAGAAAATGAAAATAATTTATTATTATTTATTTTTTTAATTAATTCTGATTGATGATTGTAAATATTAATTATTATAATTTTTTTTTATTAATAATAAATTATCACTGGTGATTCCAAATGTCAAATAAAAAACCAAATATAAAATATTTCAAAAAATTTAATATAAAAATTTATTGATTATAAAAATATTAAATTTCTTAATTTTTATATTTAAATAAAATTTCTATAATTATTTAAATATAATTATATTATACATCCTACACTTTATAATTTTAAATATTTTTTTGCAATTATAGAATATATCAAGACATAAGTAATGATACAAATTTTTGACACACACACACACGCGCACGCGCACACATATACTTCTTACTATTCCATTTTTCGTTATATTATCATTGTCGTTTCTCATTTCTTATAACATAATTTAATATTATATTTTTTAATTCTATTCATTTATTCATATTTAAAAACGATCAAACTAAATTCATATTTTAAAAAATAATATTAAAGTGGAGTTTGATTAATTATTTATCAAAGAAATGAGACACTTGAAGTTAATAAAATTATTAAGAATATTATTATCTAACAAACTCCCAAAATGGATCCATAAAACCAAAACTAAACAATAATAAAATTGAACTATATAAATAACTATTATTCTTTATATATATTATTTTTTCTTTACATTTGGCTTGTGGGTATCGCTTTAAAAAAGGAAAGAAAGAAAATATTCAGCTTTAAGACTAGGTAATTATTCATCTTGATGTTGATGCTTTTGACATAATAATAAATTGTGGACCCACTTAGCTAATATTTTGGTGAATATGTCTCCATTTATATTCATAATAGAAATGTCGAATATTTTTATAAGTTTACTTTATTAAAAGGATATAATTTTATGGTTGAATAATATGTGTGATCTTGAAGAATATATTCAAAAATCATATACACGAATCCAAATTTGAAGACTCATTTAATTTTGTTTTTCCTATAATTTTAACCGAATCTTTTACAAATATTGTAAGAGGAATAAAGTAAAATGGTTAGTTGGTTTGAGAAACCTTGTAAATAGTTGTAGTTATATATCCTACATGCTTGGAATCAAATCCAATGTAGTTATAATGAAGTGTAAATGGAATCCTAACTCAAATGAGGATAAAGGCTTCATTTGCTCTCCTAAAAAATAAAATACAACTACATGCTTCATATTAAAACATTTTTTGATACAAGACTTTGACACTATATGGATGAGGGTAGAATAAAATCAATGTAAACACTTTTTGATGTGATGATCTCTTGATAAGAGTTGATAAAATAGGCATCATAGACTTGGCTTATAAGAGGCTTCAATGAGAAGTATAGATAATGAAATAATTAAGAGTACACACACACACACACACACACACACACACACCTCTCAAGGGCACATCTACACATGGGTCAACTCTAAAATATAATAAGAGGTGAAACTCAAGTCATAAGGGACCCACAAGTTAAAGAGATAGTGGTATGGGCTAAATATAACTTAGGAAAATACTCTTAACAATGTTATAAACATTACGAAGGAATCCAGAGTTGTATGAAGGAAACTAATTAGTCAATATATGGTTCTCAAACATTCTAGGTTCAATGGAAATATTATCATTAGCTAAATATAAACAATAATTCAATATATGAGGAAGATCTAAGTCTAGGGATGACCATATGAGGCCTAACACAAGGGCAAAGTGTCATAAATAGCCAAATGTGTGTAAATGGACCAAGTGTGATAAAACATGATAAATAACCAATTAAAATGGTCTTGTATTAATATTAGTTGTCTATAATTATGTGTTTATCTATTATTAGTTCATATTTGGCTCTTATTTGTGTATTTTTTCTTGTGTTCTAGCCCTTTTTTGTCTTGTTTTCCTTGTTCCCCTTTCTCTCTACTATTTCTCTTCCCTTCATACATTTTTTTGTTTCGGACATGCATCCCTAAACCATACAATATATAGTTATATTCACTAATATCGTACTATGTATGGTTCTGGGATGGGCTCTTGTGACCCTTGTTTTGGTTCCCTTATGCCTTGTGTTCCCCATTTTCCATATTTTCCCTCCAATTATGTGTTGACTCATGCATCAATTCAGTCCTAATTTTAATTTAAGAATTATATAAATATATAACTACATTAGTACATATAGGACAATGAACGATACATGCATTGAATGAGTGATAAGTAATTTTATAAATCAAGAGTCAAGAATTTATTAAAGATATATGTTAGAGTAGATTTGGAGTATATTTGAAGCATTTTATTTTTGCGTGCCACTTATTTATGCTAGCATGGAAAGTCATATAGGAAAGTCATAAAGACTAGAAAAAGCAGGCGAAGAGCATGGCCAAATGGATTTCTCCTTCCCCTAGATGAGTTAAATTAAACTTTGATGGTTTTTAAAAAGTAAATCATGAGAAAGCAAGTAGTTGAGTGAGAAAGCAAGTAGTTGAGGGGTTATAAAGGATAATAATGGTAGAGTGATTACAACCTTTGGTAAGAAGTTTTTTTTTCAAACTAGTCACACAGCTAAAGCTTTGACAACTTTAGGGGTGTTAGACTTGTTAAAGAAGTTGATTTAATTAATATTTGTATAGAAATGGAATCCCTAAATATAATTAATTATATTCTCAAAAAGTAAATTCCAAGTTAGACTATTAACAACATTCTTCATGAGACTTTTGATATCATTAAAAAATCAGAAAATTATGATCAAACATACTTTCAGGGAAGGTAATAGAGTTGTTGATTGGTTT
Source organism: Torreya grandis (assembly GCA_037957365.1). NCBI lineage: Eukaryota > Viridiplantae > Streptophyta > Pinopsida > Cupressales > Taxaceae > Torreya > Torreya grandis. The sequence goes on from JARHVA010005796.1 coordinate 1,036,714, forward strand.
GCCAATAGAGGAGTCAAAAGTTGAGATTTCACCAATTGGTATAGTGTTTTTGATCTACCATGGAAGTGAATCAAATTATTGGTGATGATAGGAGTAATATTTGAGTTTTCTTTTATGTGAATAAACCCTCATACCAAGATTGCCTTGTTAGTGTTGGCCTTTGATATTATTATGGATGTTAGTTATAGTAATATCAGATGAATTTTATAAAGCTCTTATTATTGGTTTATGGAGAGCAATGATTGTATGGTAAAGGCTATTCGCATTAGTGGTAAGAAGAATTTAATATTTTGCATGGGAAATGATGATAGATGATGGCACCATTATTTCTAGGCTCGTGTCATTTTGAGCAGTGTCAAGTTCGCACAAACAAAACTAAGGTGATTGTTATTTCCATTTATCAATCGATTCAAGTGTTGATTGTTGATTTCAGCTCTGAGTGTGGAAAGACAGTTTGTAATTATGTTTAGTTTGAATTAGGAAAAGATGAAGTGGGAGGGAATTATGTCAAACTGAGCTTTCTATTATGGGTCATGTTAAGAAAAATAAGGATGTTTGGCCTATTCTTGAGGATGATGGTCTGTCAAACTATATGGAAAGGATTTTTGGGAGTGACTCATTTTTCCATTGACTTTGCCAAAGGATGGAATGCAAGACTTGTAACTAGGAGGGAGGTTACTATATTCTTTTTGAAGAGTTGATCTCTTAGGTAATAGGAATGAGTATTCATGGGAAGAAGTATTATAGGAACAAATGGGATAAGAATGAATAAATGGAGAAATTTCTCAGGCCTAGTGAGGAATTGGTTCCTTACCAAGAGGATTTTCTTCAAGATTCTCTACCTAAACCTTACCATCAAGTGGCTAGGAAATTCATGAAGTACATTATGCTTGAAGGAAGGTATGGAGTTATTTTTTTCTATCACTTTGCCCTATTAAATCATTTTAGGCATAAATTTATTATTAGTTTACCTATTTACTTGTTGATGTTACTTGAACACTCCATTACCGAGATGTATTTGGGGAAACTTCCCTCACCCAATCATTAATCCTTGATTTACTTGGTGTATATCCATGTTAAGTCCCTTGAGGGTGGGACATACATAGTTGTCAAACTGGTTGAGCCTTTTTGGAAAGGGAAAACCATTACTAAGAAGAAGGGGAAGCGACTTGCATAAAAATCCATCACCATTAAAATTCCTGCAAAGTCCCATTTTTCTACCCTTTCTAAATCCCCTACAAATAAATTGTGTGCCTTCATTGTGTTTGATTCTAAGGAGGAGGAATTAGAGGAGGAAATTGATGAGGAAGAGGAGGAGAATGAGATATTAGATAATAGTTAGGATGAGGTGCATAAACCATTTGATTTTTTGAAGGTTGAGTTGAGAAAATATGTTTTGTGTGAAGACTCAAAAGGGAATTGTTGACCTTTTCTGTCCAACAAGCCAAATTATCGATCCCCTTTTGTCCCTGTTGTTCTAGGCCATTTCATTTCCTGATTTTGCATGAATCTGTTCATTTCTACGGACTCTACAGAATTTCTACTAACTCTGCAGGTCTAAATCTATGGACTCTGCAGGTTTTGGATTTCTACAAACTCTGCGAGTTTTAGTTTTCTACAGACTCTATGGGTTTTGGATTTCTACAGACTCTGTAGGTTAGTCTTTGGCACATGGAGAATCAATTCCAGAGAGAGTGCTGGGTTTTACAAGGCTTATTCGGGCTCTTGCCTGAAGAAAATCATAGCAAAAGTTGGCGTCTTTAAACCATTGAACCGATTCAAGGCCTTGGTTCAACGTTTAAGTTCATCACTTCATTTTTAGGCCTTGGTTCAACGTTCAAGTCCATCGAGCTTTGTTTCATCGCTCAAGTTCAACACTTCGAAGGATTAGTCAGCAAAGTTCAATGGGTTTGGTGTGCAACATTGAATTGTTGAATTAATTCAACCACTTAGTTCAACGCTTCAGCTTGGTTTAGCGGATTCCAGTTTAATCGCTTGGTTCACTTGGCATCGGCATGCTTCATTGAATCATTGAACCAATTTAACAGATTGGTTCAATCATTTGGTTCAATGCTTAAGTTCAGTGCTTCGGTTCAATAGACGGTTCAACAAGGTGGTTCAACAAGGAGGTTCAACGAATTGGTTCAAAGGCTAAGTTCAATGGCATTAGCACGTAGTGATTGAACCATTGAACTGATTGAACTGTTGAACCAATTTTGGTTTAATGGGTCGGTTCAATGGCTTGGTTCTAGGGTGTGCCCTACAGCCAGAGGGCAGTGTTAGATCCAAATGCCCTTGTAGAGGGCAGTGCTAGATCCAAATGCCTTTGTAGAGGGCAAGAAACATTCCAAGACAGTCGAAGGTCACAGCGGAAGGCCCTTGCGGAGGGCAGTGAGAGTTTCAAAGAGCCTGAAGAAAAGGACAAAGAGCGGCCAATTCCTGTAGACTTTTGTCTGCGAGAAAAAAGCCTAAAACAAAAGCTCATGAAGCAAAAAAGCCACAAAAAAGGACCTAATGAATTTTTATCGAGGACAGTGACGTCTTGAAAGTCGTCAAATTTAAGCAGACAAACTAGTCGTTGGGTGACGGCCGCGTGAATGTCAAATTTAACACAGTGAAATATTCATTTGTTTTTAAACTGTAAATAGCACCAAATCATGGAAGTATCCCAAGGAAACGTAGCGACTCGCTAGAAGATCGCCCCCGAGGGCTGAAAGAGTAGGAAGAAGACAAAGAGCAAAAATGACAAATCATTCAAGTGGTGAAGGGAAGGTGAGTTATTGCAGATGAGCGATGTGACCTATTTTCTCCAAGTTGGCATTGATCAGGGGACAAACTGTAGTCTATTTATAGAAAAGAGGCACGGCCATGTCTTTACATTAATGCTTAAATGCCAAAGTCAATTTTGGCAATTGTACAACATGGTTCCAGAAGGCCTCTTCTGAAGGATGACATCAATAACAGTGGCTTTCCTCTTCTTGATGTGTTTAGCACACATGGACCACTGGCAGAAAATGAGCACCAAAATCTTTCCCTGAGTGCCAAATTCTCTTCCTCTTCCTATAAATTGTAAACTTCTATTTTGAGAAAAAATCCACTCTCAACCTTAAGGCAAAACTTTGCCCAAAAATCTCTCAAGCTTGTAAGGCAGAGCTCTGCCAAAATTTTACCTTGAATTAGAACTTAGCATTTTTACCTCCATTTTGAGTTTTGCATCTTTAGTATGTGTATATGCATTTAATTATGTGTTAAGTCATTTTCTTAATGCTTTTGCAGAATGATTACAGCATGTCTGGTGCATTTTTGAGTTTCCTTTTACAGGTCTGTCAGAAGTGTCCCTAGAGGAGTATAGGTGAAGTGGATAGGCTGCTACAGTGTGTCCCAGAACACCTCTAGTATTTATTTCCTCCCTATATCTCCATAGACCCTTAACCCACTGATGTAGAAGGTTTTCTCATTTTAGATGAAGTGTATAGGTGCTTCCTTTTGGTGAAAAGTGTATATTCGGGCTCGGTGGATCACATTTTTTGGTGTATCACCTTTTCTTTTTTAGGTTTAGGCTTTGTTTTCAGCATCTCTCTCTCCCTTTTCACCCCCCTTTTTTTACATTTTGTTTTTTAGCAGTAGGAGAAACCAGGGCCTAAATGATACATTAGAGGGAGCTAACCCTCATCTAGAGACTCTCCCCTCCAGCTTCACTAGTCCCACAGGTGAGAGGGGAGTTTCCATTGTTGAATGAAGAAGGCAGGAGCTCAGCCTCTTGCCAAGGGTGCAATCTTCAGTGTCAATAGTTTTTGGCATGCTTGGTGGGACCAATTAGGACAAGTTGTGTCCAAAGAGTTGAAGAATTTTTGGTGTGTTCTTTAATCAACCAACCTTTGGAGGATTTTACATCAACACCAATGGTGACTCTGAGTTGAATCTACTGGTTAAGAAGCCTAGTGCCATTAAGAAATCACTTTTGTATGTATAATTATTTTGTACAAAATAATGGACCTTGTATTCCTTCATATGACTATGATCAAACTCAAGACATTCATGGAATTGCCATAAGCAGCTCTCGTAGTTGCCCTTCAAGGATAAGGGAAATGGACCTGGAATTTGAGAAACAAATGATGGAGATTGACAAATTGGAGGATTAGTATGGATATCAGTAGGAGCTGATGTATAAAGAGGAGTGTTTGTTTAGGCAAGCACAGGCCTTGCAGTCCATGGAGGAGGAGGTAGCAAAATGGAGAAATCCATTTATTCAAGGCAGTCAGCCTTGTGTGCCCCTTCTTATTCTAAATAAATCCCCCTCTTTTGCACTAAATCCTTTCTATTAGATAGCACTTGCTCACTCTAGCTCATCTGATGCATCTACTCTCAATCTCGTGTGCCTAGCTTTCCAACATCAAAGGGAACTAGATCAAACCCCCATGGAGATCAATCTTCTAAATTCCTTATATTGTGAATCTTCCATTGGGGGGAATACCATGAGCCAACACGTCCCTCTTCTAGAGACTCTTCCGGTGCATCAATAGTCTCTTCCTAGCATTCCTCAACCTCCCCAAGTCTTTCAATGTGATGTGCAGATTCTAAGTTGGAGGAAGGAATGCCAGGGACCAGCCCAGAGCCTTCAAGAGGATGATGCTGGTGACCTCTAAGAAAGACTCTTTCAGGATAATCTAGCCAAGCAAATTGAAGATTTAGAGGCTAGGATGAGACTGCTTCTTGAAAGAGAGTTAGAACTTCTAGACCTTGTGGAGGAGCCCCAGGACCTTGGAGAAAATAGAGTTGTTGCCTATTCACAGGAGCAAAATTCCAATTTTGAGATCCTGAACTGGGGGAAAATGGTAGAATCATGGGGTAGGAAGGAGGAAAAGCAAAGGTTTTTTCAAAACCTTGAAGAAGACAAAGCTGCTCTTGCGCATGGTAATGCTGACGACCTCTAGGAAAAGCTCTTCCAAGAAGATCTGGCTAATAGAATTACAGATTTGGAATCTAAAGAGAGATTCCTCAACTAGTGTGTGATGGATGGTTCATACCCAATGACACATTCCATGTCTGAACACACCCCATCTACACACTTCCAAGAGAGATATCAGGCCACACATGATATTGATGAAGTGCTGACCAAATGGAAAGAGGAGAATCATTCGATTCTAGCTCAAGGACTGCATCCTCTTCCACATGGTTGTCCCATTTCACCCCTTCTCAAGGAAGAACCTACTCTACAGGAGGCGAGTGAGGAGTAGAAGATCCAATCTATAGTTTTTCAAGGGGCTATCATGAGCAATAGCAAAGAAGAAATCATCATTGAGGCTTTTTGTGAAGGCATCATCAGTAATGGAAAAGACTCAAGTCACACATACATGCATATGTTCCAGCAATATGAAGAGGAACAAAAGCATGGCGAGCTCTCTTCCCATTTGTTTGATGAACTTCCTTGTTGCTTCGATGAGGAGGACAACTATGCTGAGGAGCCTGAGTTGGAGGAGGATCAGGAATACCTTTGAAAATCTAGAGATCCTGATCATCAAGGAGAAAAAGGAGAGGTATGTCTTCCTGGAGGAATGCCTTGAAAAAGAGAGATTTGAACAGAGAGGTGATGTTATGTGGGATGAGAAATCATTTTATGATTCCATTTCAGACATCACCACATTCATTCTTCTTCAAGAAGGCCAAGAGGGAGTAGAGGATGAGTTTGACAAGATCTCCAATGAAGCAGAAGGAAACGGGTCAAACCATGATGCATTGCAGAGGGAATGTGCATATCAAAGGGCTTATGGTGATAAGCCAACAGCCACTGATTTCTTGGTGAAGAGCACCAGTATGAGGGACCAGCATTCAAAAAGATTCCAAGGACAAGTAGAGTACATATACATCAAAATCATGTTTGAATCTGATCCACTTGAATATCAGCCAACTCAGGTGATAGGCAAGAGGAGCAAGTCACCAAATCTCCTTTTCATTTATCTACTTGCCTAGCACCATAAGTCTTCTTGCTAGGAAGGAAACTTAAGAAATTTTCCCTTTGATCCAGGAGGGAGGCAATTATTCTTGGTTAGTTGTATATAGTAGTTTTCTTTCAGTTTTTTTTCCTACTTTCCCTAAGTGCAGTTTGCATAGGTAGTGTTTTTTAGCCTTGTGTGTTTCCCCTTGTGTCAGGGGATCTCTAGCTCTACCAATTAGAGCACATATGATTACTTCTCGTATTAGCAATCAAACACGGAATTATACCAGAATGATAAAGTAACTAGAAACTTGAGACAGCAAAGAATTTGAGAGACAATACACACTCTTGTATTAAATATTACTAGAAGAAAATACAATAAGGAAGATGCCACTTCTTCCTCCACCTCAAAGGCTTGCCACACCTCAAGACCTTCTTCCCTCTCTCTCTTGCTCAACACAACAACTCTAAAGCCTGAGTTATTATCCCTCCTTGAATGCTTCAGCTGATCTCCTTGACCTTACACCTGTAGATCTCCTTGACCTTGCTTGCTTCAATGCTTTTACTTGCCTTCTTAATTAATTACAATACATGCCTTATGGGTCTATAAATAAGATCCCATGCTTACAAAAATAGAACTCTAGTTACAATAATTAGACACATAGCTCATGACTATAATTAGTCGCTTGACATGCAAACACTCACTTCACTTAACTGACTATTCGTCAACAGCAGTTCCAAAAATACACAGGCGACCGACGCCGGTCCCTGCTAGTCTGGTGCTGTCGACGTCAGCCGACTCCCTGCCATCATCGGTCTCCTTCTCCACTGCATTTGACCGACGTCGGTCATACTGCCGACGCTGGTGGCTCTGGTTCTTCAGCATCCTTCCTTGTGTCTGCAAATAGTTGAAGCTTTTAGCTCCACACCTTAACAATCTCCCACTTGGAGATAAATAGATGCAACTTATACCTGTACCTGTACACCATCTATTTTGTTCCTTAGGCTCTGTATCCCTCTTCAATGTCACTCTTGAAGACCAACCACCATGCAAACCTGTGATGCAATACCTGTCTCTTATGCCACAAGAATTTTGCTGCTCCCAAATTCTCCATGACATACTTCTGAACCAACTCTACCCTTAGCTCAGAAAACTCCCTGTATATGAAACCCTACAATAAGTAACACAATACAGTAACAGGATAATGTAGCTAATATTATCCAACCTGGTAAAGATAAAATACAATGGTCAAACCTCCATTGTTCTGCAGCATAATCAAGACCATATACCATAGCCTTCTGTCTCATGTGTCCATCCACTCTCTTCTCTAAAACGGGAATCCATCCCTCTTTCTAGTGCTTTCTTCCAGCTGACAACACTACCAATAGTTACCTATTTGGTTCTCCAAGGACTCACACTCCTCATCCATGCCAAGCTCCCATTGTTTCTGGATTCTACCTGCATTGCTTCTTCCATCTTCCTAGTTCATGACTATCAGTAAGCAATATAAAGAAGGTGAACAATGAATATGAGGTTCACATACCTTTTCTGACCTCCACATGGGTGTTTGAGACTTATTGATCCACCCAACATCTGTTCCAGTGACCGATATCGGCCATCTCCCAGTCTGCTCCCGACCGATGTCGGTTCCCTGCACTGACCCTGACTGCCGACGTCATTTCCCTGGCCAACGCCGGCATCCCTCTTGTCGACGTCGGTCCTTGTGACCAACATCGAACTTTTCCTACCCGACCTACCGACCCTACTGGTCTGCACATGACCGATGTCGGTATCTGGATGACTGACGTCGGTGCCAAGCTACCGACATCGGTGTCTGTGTGTTCCTGTAAGTGATGAAATTTTCATCCGCGAGCTCTTCTTGGATCAAACCTCTGTCCATGCTGCCCTGCTCAAATTTATTCAGCCCCTGTGACTGATCTCTGTCCTTCATCTCCTCCATAAACACCAAGGCTTCTTTGTTCCTGTCAAAAGCATCAAATTTCCTCTTTCTGTAATGAACTGTATTTATGCTTTCCAAATTTGAACACATACCTTTTGAATCAAGAACTTCCATTCCCTTCCTATTCTTGTGACCAAGCCTATTAGGCCACATCTTTGAATCTACACTAGAAGTAGAATCAGTAATACAAGTAGACAGATAAAGAGTATCTACTTTCTTACCTCTTGCTAGAACAAGTACTCCCTTGGTAACCTTCCAAGAATCTGCTGTGAGGGTTATTGTGCATCCCTCATCTCCCAACCTTCCTACAGAAATCAAACTCTGCTTCAGAATTGAAACATGCATGACCTCTTTCAACACCCATGTGTTGTCAATCTGCGATCTCAGCTGCACTTTCCCTTTGCCAACTATCTGACAAGGCGTACCATCCCCTAAATAAAGAACTCCAAAATCTCCCTGTTCATACTCATAAAACAAATCTCTGTTTGGAGATGCATGAAAAGATGAACCAGAATCTAAAATCCATGATCCTACCTGACTATCCGAAGAAAGTATGAGAGTATCCTGCATCACGATATTTGCATCCTTTGCTTCTTCCATACCTACATGTTGATTCTCTTTATCTCTCAACCAACACTCCTTCGTGTGTCCTTTCTTTCCACAAAACTAGTAGGTAATACCTTTGGACTCAGATCTCCTTCTCGACCTTGATTTCCCTTGATCAACCTTCTCCCTTTACCTTCCCCTACTTTCTGCACTTAGAGCATTCCCTGATGATTCACCTGTGCTTCTCCTGCGTATTTTTTCATTCAAGATCACACTCACAACATCATCAACTTTTAAGATTTTAGAAGTAGATGCAGAATTACTTACTGCCATAACCAAACCGTCCCAACTTTCAGGCAAAGAACATAAAATCAAGAGAGCCTTTACTTCATCATCAAAAGCAATATTGACTGAAGCTAGTTGGTTTACCAAACCATGGAAATCACTGAGATGAGTATGTACCGATCCGCCTTCCTGCATTTGCAAAGTAAATAGCTGCTTCATAAGATATACCTTATTAGAAGCCGAGGGCTTTTTGTATAAATTTGCCAAGGACTTTATCAACTCTTCTGTTGTCTTACACTGTGATAAGCTAGAAATCACAGATGATGCAAGGCTCAACCTTATGGAACCGAGAGCCTTCCGATCAAGAACGTTCCATTCTTCATCCTTCATATCTGTGGGCTTGCATGCAACCCCACCCAACGGTAAGTACAAATCCTTCTGATATAGATAGTCCTCAATCTGCATCCTCTAATGTTGATAATTCTTGCCGTTAAACTTCTCCATTCGTAGCCTACTTTCTTCTGCCATTGCTGAACTCCCACTCAATCAGAAAACCCTGTGAATGACCTGTAATCAAAAACAATACCCTGCTTCCTGCAAATCGTAGCTCTGATACCACTTGTCAGGGGATTTCTAGATCTACCAATTCGAGCACATATGATTACTTCTCGTATTAGCAATTAAACACGGAATTATACCAAAATGATAAAGTAACTAGAAACTTGAGACAACAAAGAATTTGAGAGACAATACACACTCTTGTATTAAATATTACTAGAAGAAAATACAATAAGGAAGATGCCACTTCTTCCTCCACCTCAAATTCTTGCCACACCTCAAGACCTTCTTCCCTCTCTCTCTTGCTCAACACAACAACTCTAAAGCCTGAGTTATTATCCCTCCTTGAATGCTTCAGCTGATCTCCTTGACCTTGCTTGCTTCAATGCTTTTACTTGCCTTCTTAATTAATTACAATACATGCCTTATGGGTCTATAAATAAGATCCCATGCTTACAAAAATAGAACTCTAGTTACAATAATTAGACACGCAACTCGTGACTATAATTAGTCGCTTGACATGCAAACACTCGCTTCACTTAACTGACTGTTCGTCAACAACAGTTTCAAAAATACACAAGCAACCGACACCAGTCCCTGCTAGTCTGGTGCTATCGATGTCAGCCGACTCCCTACCATCGCTGGTCTCCTTCTCCACTACATCTGACTAACGTCGGTCATACTGCCGACGCCAGTGGCTCTGGTTCTTCAGCATCCTTCCTTGTGTCTGCAAATAGTTGAAGCTTTTAGCTCCACACCTTAACACTTTGCGTGTGGGGTAAAAGGTTCATGTTCAATTCTAGGATCTTTTGGGGCTATTGCTAACCTTTGTTCAAGCTGCATTTGACTCTGTGCCCAATAGACTGCAAGCCAACTAGTCTTTAAGCATAACAGGCATGCTTCCCCTAGGAGTCACCAATTTGTTGACCATTTTTTGTCCAACAGGTCAAAAAATTAGTCCCATTCTGTCCTTGTTGTTCTAGGCCATTTCATTTCTTGATTTTGCATGAATATATTCATTTCTACAGACTCTACAAAATTTCTATGAACTCTACAAATCTAAATCTATGGACTCTGCAAGTTTTGGATTTCTACGGACTCTGCAGGTTTTGGTTTTCTATGGACTCTGCGGGTTTTGGATTTCTATGGACTCTACAGGTTAGTCTTTGGCACATGGAGAATCAGTTCCAGAGAGAGTGTTGGGTTTTACAAGGCTTATTCAGGCTCTTGCCTAAAGAAAATCATAGGAAAATTTGGCATCTTTGAACCATTGAACAGATTCAAGGCCTTGGTTCAACGTTTAAGTTCATCTCTTCATTTTCAGGCCTTAGTTCAACGTTCAAGTCCATCGAGCTTTATTTCATCACTCAAGTTCAACGCTTCAGATGGTTAGTCATCAAAGTTCAATGGGATTGACGTGCAGCATTGAACTGTTGAATCGATTTAACCACTTAGTTCAACGCTTCAGCTTGGTTCAGTGGCTTCCAATTCAATCGCTTGGTTCACTTGGCATCGACGTGCTTCATTGTATTGTTGAACTAGTTCAACAGATTGGTTCAATCATTTAGTTCAATGCTTCAGTTCAATAGATGGTTCAATAAGGTAGTTCAATAAGGAGGTTCAATGAATTGGTTCAAAGGATAAGTTCAATGACATCAGCGTGCAGTGATTAAACTGTTGAATCGATTGAACTGTTGAACCAATTTTGGTTCAATGGGTTGGTTTAATGGCTTGGTTCAAGAGTGTGCCCTACAGCCAGAGGGCATTACTAGATCCAAATGCCCTTGCAGAGGGAAAGAAACATTCCAATATAGCCGAAGGGCACAACTGAAGGTCTAGAAGCCCTTGCAGAGGGCAGTGAGAGTTTCAAAGAGCCCGAAGAAAAGGACAAAGAGCAGCCAATTCCTACAGACTTTTGTCTGTGAGAGAAAAGCCTAAAACAAAAGCTTATGAAGTAGAAAAGACATAAAAAAGGACCCGATGACTTTTTTTCGAGGACGGTGACGTCCTGAAAGTCATCAAATTTAAGCAAACAAACTAGCCATTTGGTGATAGCCACGTGAACATCAAATTTAACACAGTGAAATATCTATTTATTTTTGAACTGTAAAGAGCACCAAATCATGGAAGTAGCCCAAGGAAATGCAGTGACCCACCAAAAGATCACCCCTGAGGGCTGAAAGAGCAGGAAGAAGACAAAGAGTATAAATGACAAATCATTCAAGTGGTAAAGGGAAGGTGATTTATTGCAGATGAGCGGCGCGACCTATTTTCTCCAAGTTGGCATTGATGAGGGGACAAACCATAGTCTATTTGTATAAAAGAGGCACAACCATGTCCTTAAATTAATGCTTGAACACCATAGTCAATTTTGGCAATTGTATAGCATGGTTCCAGCAGGCCTCTTTTGAAGGATGACATTAGTAACAGTGGCTTTCCTCTTCCTGATGTGTTCAGCGCACATGGACCACTGGCAAAAAATGAGTGCCAAAATATTTCCATGAGTGCCAAATTCTCTTCCTCTTGCTATAAATTGTAAACTTCTCTTTTGAGAAAAAATACACTCTTAGCCTTAAGGCGAAACTCTGCCCAAAAATCTCTCGGGCTTGTAAGGTAGAGCTCTGCCAAAATTTCACCTTGAATCAGAACTTAGCATTTTTACCTCCATTCTAAGTTTTGCATCTTTAGTATGTGTCTATGCATTTGATTATGTGTTAAGTCATTTTCTTAATGCTTTTGTAGAATGATTGCAGCATGTCTAGTGCATTTTTGAGTTTCCTTTTATAGGTCTGTCAGAAGTGTCCCTAGAGGAGTATAGGTGAAGTGGATAGGTTGTTGTAGTGTGTCCCAGAATGCCTCTAGTAGTTATTTCCTCCCTGTATCTCCATGGACCCCTGACCGACTAATGCAAAAGGTTTTCTCATTTCAAATGAAGTGTATAGGCGCTTCTTTTTGGTGAAAAGTGTATATTCAGGCTGGGTGGATCACATTTTCTAGTGTATCACCTTTTCTTTTTTAGGTTTAGGCTTTGTTTTCAGCATCTCTCTCTCCCTTTTCACCCCCCCCCCCCTTTTTTAACATTTTTTTTGTTAGCAGTAGGAGAAACTAGGGCCTAAATGATACATCAGAGGGAGTTAGCCCTCATCTAGAAACTCTCCCCTCTAGCTTCACCAATCCCATAGGCAAGAGGAGAGTTTCCATTGTTGCGTGAAGAAGGCAGGAGCTCGGCCTCCTGCCAAGGGTGCAATCTTCAGCGTCAACAAGAACTATAAGAGGAAAGAAAGGGTGGAGGATGGGAGAAATGATAGTATCGATGAAAGACTCAAAACCATGGTAATGGACATTGAGCTCCATGTAATAATTTACTGTTGTGGATTATTAAAAATAATAATATGAAAATTCATGTTGGTGGTATTACTAGTGTTCCTAAGTAGAGTTTCTTTTATGAGGGTGAGGGCAGGGTTTCTGACATTTAGAAGTTGGAAACCAAAGTTGAGAATCTAGAGGTTGATAAGAATCTAATGCAAGGTACCATTCATAAATTGGTATAGATGACCAAAGTCAACATTAGAAATTATGTATCTAACATCAATATTCTAAGCGAAATCACCAAAGCAAGCAAAAAGCAACAAAATGGAGTCCGAACAAGTAAAATAGTCAAGGGCATGGATAAAGGAAATACTATGGAGCTAGATAATTCTAAGGTGGAAGACATTGAAAAGTTCCTTAACAATGTGGACAAAAGAATGAAACCTTGTGCTACAAGCACTGGATATTTAATCTGTAAAATCTAGTTTTTATCTTTTTTGTTATGTTTAGTTTGTTTCTTTGCTATGTATAGACATTTACTATATTATTTTTATGTTAGTTGTTTCCTAGTTGTTGGCTTATTTTGACCTTGATCCTATTTAAGGTAATTGGGATGGCTCCTAGCCAAAACCTAAGTTTTACCCTTAATCAAATAAAAGATTAGGCCTTTTATCCACAAGTTGTTTGCAAAAGTGTATTGTGTGTTGTTTTCTATTTTCTCTTAAATAGGGATATGATATTGTTGGATGTATAATATATGCCCCCCATTGATTCTTCCATTTTTTATTGGTTTGTGATGAGTTGTTAAGGTTGCGAAGAAAGATATAAGTTTCCTAGAGATATGTGTAGAATTCAAGGAAAATGATTGAGTTTTCGAAGCTCCAGAGGAGACATGTGAGATTGCAAAATCAAATTTCATAAATTCATAAATTTTTATATTTGTCTTAACATTTTTAGAACTATTCTTTACATTGTTGGGAGTGTACACTCTAAAAAAATTAGTCTATTCATCTCGAGTTTTTTGAGTTTTTCTTGCCTCACCTTCTTAACTTGGTTTATTTTATTTAATTTTGCTAACTATATCTAAAATTGTATCAAATTAGATAGTCTTTAAGTGTCTTCTAAACCCTTTTTAGAGTTATTATTGATTTTATTATTATTATTATTATTATTATTATTATTGCAACTAAAGAGGGGGTAAAAATTTATTAAGAACCAAGAAACAGGGGATTACACTCTCAAATCCTGCTCGAGAAGTTGAGTCAGGGTCAGAATCAGATCAGCAGGAAGCCTATACTGATCATAAATAGCCCAATTTGGCCCGTGATCCGTGGCCCATTTAGCCAAGCGGTCGGCCACAGCATTCCATTCCCGAGGAATGTGTCGAAAGGAAAATAATTCAAAAAGCGGGATTAACAGTCTAATCTGGTTAATAATCACCCCAAGTTTCCAATCTGTGCAAGCGCAGTTTGAGCTGTTTAGCAGGTTAACCACCACCTGCGAGTCTGATTCACAAACAATGCTGAAGATCCCCTGCATACAGCAAATTCTCAAAGCCTCCAGGATAGCCAACGCCTCCATACAATTGTTGGTATGGCATCCCTTATATTCCATGAGTAAGAAACGTATATTACCTGAAGAGTTTCTAGCAATGGCTCCGATCCCGGCATCTCCAGGATTCCCGCGAGCAGACCCTTCCACATTTACTTTGACAACACCATCCACCGGCGGCAGTCAGCACCCAACGCGACTGATCAGGCGTATCCTTTGCAAGTTGGAGGTCGAAGGACGAAGTGGGATGCAGGGGTGCGCGGCCACAGGCACGCCAAGGGAGAGTCAGACCAAAATAGAGGCGTCAGGCTCCTCCAAAATGTTGCACCATTCCCCTTTGGCGTGAAGAGTCTCCTGAAGAGCCACCATAATTCTCCGCCAAAGCATGCTTGTACTTAGGTTGTACTCCTAAAAGAGTCTTTTGTTCCTTTCAAGCCAGAGGTGCCATAAAATAAAAGAAGGACCTGCAGTCCAAGCTTTCTTCAGGAAGGATGCCTTACTGGGGGGCCTATCCAAGCATTGCCAGAACTCGGTTAGGGATTCAGCATGCCAACAGGGGCGCCCCCAGGCGTCCCACCACAAGTGCCAAAGCGCTCTGGCATAGGTGCATTGGAAAAATAAGTGTTCTCCATTCTCTTCACTATCCCAACACAGCAAGCAGATTGAAGGGCCTTGGAAACCATGCTTGTTGAGATTATCCCAAGTGAGACACCACCTGTAGGTGAGAGTCCACAATAAAAAATTGCATTTAGGCCAGGCAACAGGATTCCAGATTTTCCTACCCCAGAGAAAATCCTCAGCTCCTAGTTGCTCCTTAATCAACATCTGATAACTAGAGGAAACAGTGTAGAGACCACTGGAATTGCCCCCCCAAGCCAAGGTATCACCTTCACGCAACGAGCTACAATCTCTATACGCCAGAATCTGGATAAGTTCCTGTCTATCCTCCACAGTCCCCCCTTGCGGCCAGGCCCTCTCCTGCTTCCACATGTATACACTGGCAGCTCCCAGCTGAACAACTTCTTTATAGTGTGCCATAGTGTCCCAACCAGCAAGACGTAAAGCCTCCCACAAGTCCTGCAGATGGGGGTGCGAGAAAATAAGTGGGGGGAAACCATTCCAAGAATCATCCCAAAACAAAGCCTTCATGCCACTATTACAGATCCAGAAAAGTTTGGCTTACACCAGAGAGGCTCCCAGTTTGAGGGTGCTCCACACCATAGAGCCTCTTCCCTCAATGGAGTACCGAGGAATCTCTGTCGGGCACACCCCAGGTAAATATTTCAGCCAAAGAATACGGGCCCACAGCTGGGACTGATTAGTACACCACCTCCAGTACAGCTTTGCCGCAAGGGCCTGGCTGGATAGGACAGCCGACCTTAGTCCAAGACCACCCTCACTTTTGGGCCTACACACAGTGCTCCACTTGATCAAGCTCCATTTAGAGTTCCTAAGGTTGCCACTCCACAAAAATTGCCTGGAGAGCGCATCATATTCACGAAGGAAGTACTTCGGAGCCACCTGTACCATACTACGGTATATGGGAAGAGCTTGGATGACCGACTGAAGAAGCGTCACACGACCCGCCATCGTGAGCCACCTATGAGTCCAATGATTCACTTTCTGCCTTAACTTGTCCAGAATGTTTTGCCAGAACAGCTGAGGCTGGCAGCCCACCACAATGGGAACCCCCAAATAAATCATCGGTAGAGGCTGTGGTTGGAATCTCAATATGGTAGTGATCCTGTGCTGAATAGAATCAGACGTATTAAAGAAATAGATGGAGGATTTTTGCTCATTCAGCTGCTGTCCTGAAGCCATTAAATAAGTGTCCAAGGTGCTCCAAAACGCCTGCACCTCCCTGATATGAGCAAGCCCAGTAAGGATGGTGTCATCCACGAATTGGAGGTGAGTCAGTGTGGCAGCCCCATTGCCCCACTGCCATCCCTGGATCCGACCCTGCGAAGCTTGAGATTTTATGAGCCTCCCAAGGCCCTCAGCCAAAAGAATAAACAGGTACGATGATAGCGGATCCCCTTGCCTAAGCCCGTGGGAAGCCCCAAATAATCTAGAAGGAGTCCCATTAATGAGGATAGAGTACGAAGGCATGGTAACACAGCTGCACATCCAACTAACCCAATCCTGGCTAAAACCAAAGGCCAGGATGATTTTTTGCATGAAACCCCAGTCAACCCTGTCATACGCCTTAGCCAAGTCGAGCTTGATAAACATAGCTCTCTGTTGGGAAATGCTCATAGAGTGGATGGCCTCTGATGCAATCACCACACCATCCAGAATCTGCTTCCCCGCAACAAAGTCCCCTTGTTCCTCTGAAATGATCGCTGGGAGGCATGCTTTTAGCCTTTCCGCTATGAGTTTAGTAATAATTTTGTACACCGTGTTACAGAGAGCAATAGGCTGAAAGTGATCCATCTGACTAACCTAGTCTTTCTTTGGGATCAAGACCAAAAAGGTAGCATTGATCGCTTTAAGCATCTCCTTATTGTGGTAGGACTCTTGCACAACCTCCACTAAATCATGGCAAATGATATCCCAAAACTCCTGAAAAAATTCAGCTAGAAAACCGTCCGGTCCTGGCGCCTTGCCTCTACGCATATTGAAGACCACTTTTTCCACTTCCACCTTCTCAATAGGTTTCAAGAGGGTTGTATTCATATCAGCCGTGACAATGTGCGGAATGCAGGACAGCACCTTATCCTCCTCCAAGTCAGCTAAAGGAACCTCTCTAGAAAAAAGCTCCGTATAAAAATGAACAGCTTCCTCCGTTATGGCAGCAGGAGAAGAGGTACTAACGCCATCCTTGGTCTCAAGAGCTGCTATGTAGTTCTTATTACACCTCACCTGCATCGACTTATGAAAGAAGGCCGTGTTCCTGTCCCCTTCTTGGAGCCACTCGATCCGGGCTTTCTGCTTCCAAAAGATTTCTTCCCGCATTTCCCACTCATTAAGCTCATTCAAAGCAACAAATTCAGCCCTATGTAGCTCTTCAGTCAAGCCTGAGTTCAAAATCTACCTGGTAATGCTATCAAGCCTATCTTGGGCTGCCTTCTTCATAGTATTCATGTTACCAAAATTTGTTCTGTTCCAAACCTGTAACTTCCTTTTGACATATTGAAGCTTCTTCACAAAGGAGAACATGGCGGTTCCATATTCTGGACTCCCCTACCACCACCAGTGGGGCATGAAGGTATGCAGGGATAAATCCCTGAGCCACATTAACTGAAATTTAAAGGGGGGTCTCTTAGGTCACCTGATGAAGTTAGTTGTGAGTTTGATGGGCCAATGGTCGGATCCCCGCCAATCCAAGATTTCAGAAGCAATGGAGAAAGCATGGGACAGCCAGAAGGAAGAGACTAAAAATCTATCCAGACACTCAGAAATGGCATCCTTACCTGATCTTCTATTGCTCCAAGTAAATCTCCCATTTGTGGGTTTCACATCTGAGAGGCGCAGCTGCTCCATATTTAGTCTAAGAAGCTCTGAAGAGGGATCTAGTCGATTTAGCCCCCCCTCTTCTCTTCCAAACTGAGGACAGCGTTATAATCACCACACATAATCCATGGCAGATAGGGACAGCAGCTACGAATATAGCATAAGTGTTCCCACAGCTTCAATTGGTCTTGAGTATCTCCAGGTGCATAGATATTTGTGATCAAAATCGTCTCTCCGGTTTTTGGTGAAGAAGCAATCATGGAGAGTGATGAAATAGTCACCATCCAGTGGATCGGTGTAAGCTTTGCCAGGTCCCAGCAGATTGCTAGCCCCCCAGCACTACCAAGCGCCCCCACACATTGGCATTAGCCAATCTCCCAAATTTTTGATGACTTATCTAACATAGCATCAACTGACAACTTGGTCTCCTGGATACATAAAATATCTGGAGAGTGAGCAAAAATCAGATTCCGCATAGTTTTTTGTTTGGGAACACTATGTAGCCCCCTAACATTCCATGACAACAAAATCATTGAGTGGAATGGGTGAAGTGTTTAACCAAGGTTTTAACCTCTCTAGACTCAATCAGTAGATCTCCTACATGCTTAAGTTTCTCCTGATCCTTTTTGCGCCCTGGTCTAGATGGGGTGGAAAAAGAGACCTTTTTAAAAGGTTTTTGCATTAGCCCCAGGGACTCGCCCACTCCTTTATCTTTCCTAGGAACATCTTTCTCTTTCACCTGGTCAGCGCAGCTGCAATCCTTGTTTTGCTGTTCTAAAATGTCCTCCATATTCTCAGCCTCCAGCCCCTGTTCACTTCCTTTACCTTGTTGAATCCCCATGTCTTGAGGTATAATAAAGGGAATGTTGTTTGCTTCTCTCCCTGGGGGTCCCCCCACCTCATCAGGGGTGAATCCATCCTCTATTGCCATACAATCTAGAACTTCAAACCTGTTAAAACTCAAACCCGCAAATCTGTCCTGGTTTCTCCCCTTCTGGCTGCACCCTCTCCCACGCCGATGGACTTGGAAAAGCCTTCCCTGTCAAGGCTTGGAGCTCCCCCTTGATCAAAGGTCGCCTCTGCCCCTTTTGGGGCGCCTTTCCCTTTCACTACGTTTCTAGGTATTGATGAGGAGGTATCTCTCTGAGATGGTACATCAGCAACATTTCCTTTCTGAGACTCCACCCCACTGAATCTCCCACCCTGAGGGCATTGTCTATGTAGGTGGCCATAAACATGGCAAATTCTGCAACGGAAAGGAATGGCTTCATAATCAACTTGCTATATCCAAGATGATTCCCCTAAGCAAATTTCAATTGATTCTGGCAAAGGATTGTTTAGATTGATTTCTACACAGATTCAGGCAAAGGAAATAAATTTTTTGTCCAGAGACTGATGAGAGACCACGATTGGCAATCCCAGTAATGCTGCAATTTGGCGCAGGATGTCTTCCCGCCAAAACTCTAGAGGCAATCGTGGGAGATGAACCCATATAGGTACACTAGCAGGCAAATCCTCCGCAGAGTTAAATCTAGCATGCCAGGGTTTAATGAACAGCCCTATGCAGTCATAAAAATAGGGTCCCCCTTCAAAAATACGATTTCTATCAGAAATGGAAGAGAAATTTACCAAAAAATAACTGTTGGCAGCCAACATTATGTCAATGTCTCCCTCCACATGCCAGGTACGCCTCATCCAGGCTTCCAAGGCTGGCTACGAAATCCTGAGACCCAAAAATTTGCAAATCAAGGCATGGCCTATTAAGTATTCAACATCCTCTCTGACCGCTGCTTGAGGGACCACCAGGATCGGCCTGTCATTGCTACGCGGGAAACAACCATTTACTTTAGTTATTTTAGGTCGCTCTCCATAGTAAAAAGGGTCTCCATCTTGGGAAGGCAATGCCGCCCCCCCACTCGCCTCCCCTGTTCCAATGCCAGCTCCCACGTCACGTTCACTCCAACTCCCACGTCCAAGTCGGGCTTTGCCTTGCCTCCATTCACAGGCATCTCGCTCTCCATCCCATTATTATTATTATTATTATTTAATTCGATTTAATATTTTATTATATAAAGTTTCTTTAAATCTAATTATATTTGTATAAATAAAAATGTTACATTTAATGTAAAACCACATTTATCATAATATAAAATATAAATACTGATGAGATATGGGTGAGTTGGTAAAGCAGTTTGGTTTCTTCAAGTACCACTTAGCTTCAAATTTTTGTTTGGTATTGGAGGCTAGTTTTAGTGAGACGGTTGTGATTGATCATTAGTATTTTTAGGCCGATTGTGGCCATTAATGGTATTCTTAGCTTCGTTATGGCCGTTCATTGGTATTCTTGATCTGGTTATGGCCATTATTGATTTAAAAAAATGGTATTTATGATAGATGATTACTTGAGAATATGGATCCTCAATTATGTTTCAAATCGATTAAAACTTCGATCAAAAAATGAATAAGATAAAGTATAATTTGATATATATTTATTCAAATAAATATATTACAATGTCACTTTTAAAAAACTACTTCAATATTTGGTGTACGAAGGATCGATCGAATTCAAATTTAATTTCTTTTTTAATAAAAAATTAGTTTTATTTTTTAATAATTGAATATATGATAGCAAGAATTTAGTTTTATTTTTAAATAATTGAATATTTGATAGTTTGATTTCTTTAATAATATGAATTCAATCTCATCTCTTTTTAATACGAGTAATTGATCAAACTCTAATTCAGTTTCATAATTTTTCTAATACAAATTAGTGAAATTGAAATTGAATGATATATCTCATTTTACTATTATATATTTCAATTTCGTTTACTTATTATTTTTTTATTATTGAAGAGTGCCTATATATTAATCAAATAATATATGGTATAATGTTAATCATACAAAAAAAGCTGGGGGAAAAGTCCCATCCCACGAGCATAATCACAATGAGAGCAAAGACACCTCGAAACAAGTCTAAAAAGTGGTCAAAAAATAACCACACCCACAAAAAAAAAGCATCATATCAACAGTTTGATAGTGAAATAGAGAGAGCAAGAAATAGATAACAATAAAGAGAACAATTAAACAACCACAACAGACATAGATGTCAGAAGAGGTGATAAAGCATCCTCCATTTATTCATATTTTAAAAAGATGAAATTAACTTCGTATTAAAAAAAAAAAAAAAAAACATTGAATTAAAATTTGATTAAGTATTTGTACTAAAAATAAATGACATTGAGTTTGTGTTATAAAAGAAATGAGACCATTCAATTTTTTTTATTTTTTTTAATAAAAAGGGTAAAAATATATTAATAAAAGAACAAGAGCATTACAAGAAGAACGGGGGACCGAAATCCCCAAAGGAAAACAACAAGCGCAGAAAAACTAGGGACAAACCCACCTATATGTTGATATGAGACTTCCTATCTTCCTCCAAAATATGTTCTAGATTAAAGCAAAGCTCTGGGGAGAGAGACTCCCAATCCTCATAATTACCAACATTTAAATGCTCGAATGCCCATTTTGCCAAATAATCTACTGCTCTATTCCATTCACGGGGGATATGAACAAACCTAATAGTATCCATGAGCGAGTTAATCCTCAAAATCTACTGCACAATCCCAGCCAATTGCTAATTGACATCTAGCACTTTCCTCTTAGCAAGCAGGTTGATCACGACTTGAGAATCTGATTTGCAAATGATCCTATGCCAACCCAATGCTTGAGCCTTCTCAAGAGCATAGAGAATAACCTGGCCTTCCATCATGTTGTTGGTTTGCGTCCCCTCATGGACCACAAAGAGAAAAATCACCATACCTTTAGAGTCTCTGCCTATCCCACCAGTACGTGCAAGGCAGGGATTGCCCCTAGAAGAGTCATCTGTATTGATCTTGAGAAACCCATTGGGAGGGTACTACCACTGACCGTCCCTATGAATCTTCTCTTTGCCCTATCGACCTCTCCTGACACAAGCTAAATTACCTGCAAATCATTGGATTCCTAGGTGCGCCATCACCTCAGCGTCCTATTTGGATAAAGGGAGACAAACCTCACTCTTGGCCTATATAGTCTCTTGAATCATGCCTACGACTTTTTGCCATTTTTGTTGTGCCATAATCCTCTCATTCTAGAATATCTACCTATTTCTCTCCAACTAGAGCTACCATAGCAAAAAGATGGGCCCCCCTAACCAAACATTCTATAGAAAAGCCGTCCTTGAGGGGGGTTCTCCCACGCCACTCCAAAAATCGACCAAGGATGAAACATGGAGACAAGGGCATTGCCATACGTCCCACCAATAATGCCAGAGTTGCAAAGCAAAGGAGCAATGAAAAAATAGGTGAGCAAAATCCTCCTCAGCTGCTCCGCACATAACACAAATGGATAGGCCTTAGAAGCCTCTTTTCCAGAGATTGTCCCAGGTCAAGCACCTGTTCCAAGCCAACAACCAAACAAAGTAGTTGCATTTTGGCCATGAAAATTTATTCCAGACCTGTCTCCACCATTGCACTTCTCCCCTACCCAATCTCTGAGATAATAAAACCTGAAATCTAGAAGCAACTGTGTAGTTTCCTTTAGGATTGGGAGACCAAGCAAGCTCATCTTCTTCCTGGAGGGAGCTACATCGGCGTTTGGAAAGGAGTTTTAGTAGCTCATCATACTCCTCCTACATTCTAACAACTAGCCAAACCTCAGGCACTTTCCATTTTGTCACCTCCAGCTGTCTGCAGGAAATGTATGATTTAAAGTCACTCACCTGAGACCAACCAGCATCAAGGAATCTTTGGCAAAGGTTCGACAGATTAGGGAACTGAGAAATAATGGGAGGGTTACCGTCCAAGAATCAGTCCAAAAGAGAGCCTTGGATCCCCGCTTACAAATCCAGAATAAGCCTTCCTTAATAAGAGCAGTCCCTTTTTTGAGAGTCCTCCATATCGCTGAGCCTTTCCCAATGAGTGGATAATGAGGAATATCACTCTGAGTGGCTCCCAAATAGTACTTCTGAGAGAGAATTTTGGCCCAGGCCTTGTCTTGTTCATTGCACCAACGCCAATAAAGCTTAGCCACCAAAGCAACTCCATTTAAGTTCGTTTGCCTTAGGCTAAGCCCCCCATGTTGTTTGGGGCTACAAACCATCTCCCATCTAACTAATTTCCATTTTGAGGTCATCAAAGTACCAGCCCATAAAAATTGCCTAGTAACTGAATCAAATTCCTTAACAATTCCCACCGGGCAAACTGAAGCATACATCTGTAAATGGGCAAAGCATGCACCACAAATTAAATTAATTGAACATAGCCCGTAAAAGAAAGCCACCTATGAGTCCAATGATTCACCTTCACCCAAAATTTATCCAAAATATTCTGCGAGGATTCTTTGCATATATAGCCAGCTGTAATAAGAATACCCAGATAAATCAAGAGGAGAGTCCCAATCTGGAAATGCATAGTCTGAGCAATTCGTTGTTGTATGAGAGCCAGAGTACTAAAGAAGAAGATGGATGACTTATCTTCATTGACCTTTTGCCCTGAGGTCATTAGATAAACATCCACCACCCTGCACAAATTAGCAGCTTCACTCATTGTGGCCTTGCCCATCAGAACATTGTCATCAACAAATTGCAAGTGAGACTGCGCCAACAGTTCACCCCCCATCACTAGCCTTGAATATGCCCATCCTCTCTGTTCCTTCTGATCATCCTCTCCAAGCCTTCAGCAAGAAGAAGAAAGAGATACAGAGACAAGGGATATCCTTGTCATAGCCCCCTAGATGCACCAAATAACTCCGTATGTTCTCCATTGATAAACACTAAAAAGGAAACCGAGGAAATGCAGCTCATGACCCATTGGGTCCATTCGTCTGCAAAACCAAAAGCTTTGAGAACCTTCCACATGAATGACCATCTGACCCTATCAAAAGCCTTGGCCATATCTAGCTTAATAAACATTGCCTTATCCTTGGAGCTGGCCATGGAGTGAATGGACTCAACTGCTATGACAATACCATCAAAAATTTGCCTGTCTTCCACCAAACCACTCTATTCTTCAGAAATCACATTGCTGAGCCTGGTTTTTAACCTTTTTGCAATGATTTTATAAACAACATTACAAAGAGATATAGGGCGGAACTGACTTAGCCTATTAGCTCCTTCGCATTTCAGTATGAGGGCAAGATAAGTCGCACTTGAAGCCTTAAGCATTTGCTTATTCCACTGAGATTCTTGAACAACAGCTAAAAGATCCAATTTGATAATATCCCAAAATTCTTGATAGAATTCAGTCGAGAAGCTGTTAGGACCAATCACTTTCCCCTTTTTCATCTGGGAAATAGTCACCTCAAGCTCCCCAAGTGTGATATCCTTCATTAAATTCTCATTCATTTCACGTGTCACCAAGGGCAAAATGCAGTAGAGAACCTGGGCTTCTTTCGGTAATTCCTCATTTGCATCTTCCATAAAAAGAGTAGAGAAATACTGCACCACCTCCTCTGACATTGCAGGAAAGGAATTAAGCCGCTCACCTCTTTCATTGACTAGGACCGAGATAGAGTTACCATGCCTCCTGGCTTTGGATGATTGAAAGAAAAAAGAAGTATTTCTGTCACCTTCTTGGAGCCATTCTATCCGAGCTTTTTGCTTCCAAAACACTTCCTCTTGTAGCTCGCATTCCTCCAGGTCTTTCACAACCTGAGCTTCATCTTGAAGTAAGATTTCAGTCAATCCTTCCTTCCTAATTGTTCTCGTGATACCATCAAGCTTAGCCTATGCATCAGCCTTAGCATGAAAAATATTCCCAAAGCTTTGATGATTCCACTGTTTAAGCTTATACTTCACAAATTGCAGCGATTTAGCAAACATATACATTACCGTACCATGGGTAGGGCTGCCCCACCTCCACCAGTTGGCCACACATTCGAACAATGACTGATCTCGCAGCCACATGAGTTGGAATCTGAAGGAAGAAGAGTGAGGCTGGTACTTTGAAACACTATTCAACTTAATAGGCCAATGATCCGATCCTCTCCAGTCCAAAATTTTAGACCCTGTAGACCACATACCCTCGACCTAGTAGCCAGAAACCAAGAAATGATCCAGTCTCTCAGCAATGAAATGTTGGCTAGTCCTCTGATTGTTCCAAGTAAACTGTCCGTTGGGCCGAATGTCGACTAAATTCAAAACTTCAATGTAATTTTGCATAAGCAAAGTAGAGGGGTCAGGCTTTGTCATACCACCACATTTTTCAGTCAAATCCAAAATAGCATTAAAATCTCTAGCCATAATCCAAGGTTGGAGGGGAGCCAAGCTGTGGACAAAACTAATGTGGCCCCATATAGATTGTTTACCCCGCCAGTCAGTAGGGGAATAGACATTGGATAGAAGAATGACTTCCCCCGTCTCAAAGCTGGAAGCCATCATAGTCAAGGAAAACTTAGAGGACAACCATCCTATGAGGCCGATCTTGCGGAGGTTCCAAAGGCAAGCTAATCCTCCTGAAGATCCGGTAGCCCCAATGCATTGACAGTCCCCTTGTCTCCACAACTTAGGCGCTAATCTGGACATAGCATCTACTGAAAGCTTAGTCTCTTGCAAAAAAAGACATCAGGTCTTTGACTTCTAATCAAGTTGTGAACATCATTTTGTCTAGGGTTGTTGTTCAAACCCCTTACATTCTAGGATAGTACAATCATTTCAAAGGATTTAGAAAGTGAGCATCCAAAGTCTTCACTGACCCCGACTCCACCAAAGTCTCTCCCATTAGTTTCATCTTTTCCAGGACTTTTTTCCTGCCAAGCTTGACCGATTTCTCCCCCCCACCCTTTTTAAGGTCTTTTTGCAAAAGTCCCAAGTGAGGAGAAGATTTACTACTCCTTGCTGCTCCTAATTCTCCAAATTTCCCTGTTAATGATAAATTCCCATCTTCTTTAGAGGGAACAGCTGAGGAAGTCAAAACATCCGATATCAACATCTGCTGGTCCATATCCATGTGCCCATCCGCAACACCCTGTGATTCAGTGAAATCAACTGAAACATTGTTCCCCTGGGTTGGGCCCTCAATTTGTTGATCCAAAATCGTCAACCTTGGGTTCACCTCCTGTTGGTTAAGGTCATCTAGAACTTCAAATCTGTTAAGCGAGTCATCTGCCTGTCTTTCCTTCAAAGACTGTTTGTGACCCTTGCTTCTATATCGCCCTTTAACCGGGATAAAACCATCATTTTCTGGCACCTCACCTGGAATCGGGCCCTTCCCTTTGTCAGTTCCAGGTGGATTACGAGCAGGTTGAACAGGCTGAGATTCAAAGGTTTTAGATTTGGGACACCATCGTTGCAAGTGACCATAAGCATGGCAAAGGCAACAATGAAAGGGAAGAGTTTCATAATCCAATTGTTGTACCCAGGAAAAGGGTCTCGCACTCATTTCAACAGTATCAGGGATTGGCTTACTAAGATCAATTTCAACACAGATGCGGGCATAAGTCATTACCTTTTTTCCAAGGATTGACATTGATGAACCGACTGGCCTTCTCAGGTGGGATGCAAGCAATTGCAGGGTATCTTCATGACAGCATTCCACCGGAAAGCGAGGTAGCCGCACCCACATCGGAACACGGTCTGCCAATTCCTCTGAAGGTATAAAACCAGCATGCCACGGCTTGATAAACAGCCCCACCTGATTGTGAAAGTATGGACCTCTAGCAAAGACTCTGCTATAGTCAATCAAGTAGGTAAAAGTGACCATAAAATAACTGTTGGCTAACATTGTAATATCCATTTCTCCTTCCGGAGCCCATGTC
Source organism: Torreya grandis (assembly GCA_037957365.1). Classification (NCBI taxonomy): domain Eukaryota; kingdom Viridiplantae; phylum Streptophyta; class Pinopsida; order Cupressales; family Taxaceae; genus Torreya; species Torreya grandis. Next base: position 1,063,105 of record JARHVA010005796.1, read on the forward strand.
CTCTAAGCCCGCGCTTCCAAGAACTGGAATGAAGCCCTGAGCCCCAAAAACTTGCAATACAGAGAATGATTTGTATAATATTTGATATCCTCAGCAATCATGTCCATAGGTATGACCAATTTGGGCCTCTCCTTGCATCTTTCCAGGCATCCATTGACCTTGGGAAGTCTCATGCTAGTTGGCCCTTCAACATCACTTGGACCTGGAAACAGTGGGGGGAAAACCATTCCAGCACTCCTCAAGCTCTGGGCTGACTGCTGCACTCCCCTGGTCCGACTGGTGCACTCCCTGGGCCGACTGTTGCACTCCCAATGCCGCCCTGTAGCTGCGACCTGCGCTCTCCCCCTTCGTGCCCTCCTTCCCCCGTGCGCCTTCCTTCTCTCTTTTTGCCATTTTCATCACAGTCCAAGATTACATAGATCAGAGCAACTCTTCTGTCATGCCTCCGACAATCAACTCCTTCATAACAAGAGACCATTCAAGTTAATACAATTATTAATGTCTCAATTTTTTTCTAGAAAAAAATGAAACTAAATCTTTATTAAAAATAAATTGAGTTTGAATTTGATTCATCATCTTTACACACTTCATACATATACATATACATATACATATACATATACATATATTTTAAATTCAAATATAAATAAGATAATTTTGATTTGATTAAGGATTTTGATTTTTCTGATTGTTAATAAATATTTAAATTTTTAAAATGAGATAAGATAATAATATTGTTATTTGAAAATACTAAAATCGATTTATAGAGTGAAAAATAATTGACATCAAATATAAATATTAAAGATAATAAATTTTAAATATATAAATAATTATTATTTTTATTTATATAAATTTTATTATCATCTATATATATATAATCATATTTAAAAATTAAATGTAAATAAAATAATTTTAATTTGTTCGAATAAAAATTTTGATCTTTTTAATTATGAACAAATATTTGAATTTATTAAATAAATTAATAATATTAATATTTACGAAACTATCAGAATTGACCCATAAAACCGAAACTAAACTATAATAAAATTGAACCATATAAATAGCTATTTTTCTTTACATTTGGCACATGGGTATTTAAATATTATTTTTTCTTTACATTGGCGCATGGGTATCGCTTAAAAAAGAAAGAAAGAAAATATTCAGCTTTATGATGCTTTTGACATTATAATAAATTAAGTGTGGACCGACTTAGCTAATATTTCGGTGGGATATTTTTCTGTTTTATTTATTTAAAATTGAATGTAAATAAAATAATTTTGATTTATTTAAATTAAAAGAAAATAGTTTTTTAAATTAATTAATTAGATAAGATAATGATATTAATATTTATGAATAATCAAAATCAATTAATATTATTGAAAAATAATCAAATCCAAACACGTCGTTGATGATTATGTTGAATTTGAAATATATAAGTTGTTATTATTTTATCTATATTATTTTCGCTTTATGTTTACTGTTGTGAAGTTATTAGGTTTCACTTTTAGACTTATGCATTAAAAAAGAAGGAAACAAAATATGTGAGAAGGCCACATGGTTAAGTGGAGAAAGTTGGGGGATAAAAAGGGGTTTACATGTAGACATGTTTTCCCTGAAAATTAAAAAAAATTAACTTCGATAGATTAATAGAGATTGTTACACTTAAAATTTTTAGATGGTATAAAAATATAAATTGTAGCATTTTGAATCTAGTTTCCAAAACACTAAGTTGTTTAAAAAATGGTTAAGTATAAGTTGATCAAACATCTAAAATTTGAAGAGAAACTCTTATTTTTTAAGGAAAACAGAGTAGATTGTCGATCATGTAACCCCTTATTTTTTTAGCATCATTTAATATTATTTGAAACCTTCTAATAAAATTTTAGATAAGATGAACTAGTTTGTGACCTATATTTATTAAAAAAAAAAATCAATAAATATTTTTAAATTAATTTTACAAGTAAATAGAGCCTTAAAACTAACAAAAAATGAATAGTCGGTCGTGTGGCCCTCCTAACTACCTCAAAAAAAAAAAAAAATTAGTTTTTTATATTAATTAGAATATAGTTTAGTTTGTGACCATATAATTTTTTTGGTGTATGGATCAATGAAAAAAATACATAAACATATATAGGCATGCATATGTGCAACATGTAGTGGCCTAAAAAAGTCATAGTTAGAAATCTATATAAATAGAAACTTTAAAATAGTCTTAAAATAAATATATAAAAAATCATATATTTGGAAAGAGGACAGTGTGCTCGTCATCGTAGCAATAATTTTATGAATCATCTCATTGAAATTCATAATATTTTTGGCGATGGAAGTTTAATTTTTTATTTTCTATCAAAATCTCATATTCGACTTTGTGTCTATGGGTCTAAGCCTTTGGCTTGGGAATCTAAGCTCTTTTCGAACTAAAAGACATGGTTTTTGAATTCAAACATACCATAACATGTACATGCAATAACATATACATGCTATAGCACGTACGCATTATATTGATAATGATTTGAGGCTTAATCGGATCCAATTTCATCAGATAATGAAGCAAATATTAGTTCAATGACAAATGCAAGTTTGACATGTATAAGATGTAGTTTTGGGATCAATGAACTACAATGTCATCATATAATTAATGAAATAGTCGATTGGTTTAATTTTGGAGGTAATTAGGATCAATGTGAGCACCTTGAACCAATTACAACTATACAATATGATTTGGGGCTAAATTGGCTATGATTTTATCATAGATTAAGGCAACTAGTCAAATGGTGCATTTAGTGACACAATTTTAAAAAAAATGACACACATGAACATATTTTCAATTATATATGATGTGATTTAGAGTGAAATTGACCCTAATGTTATCATACAATGAACCAACTAGCTGATTAATTCAAACAAGGAGGCATTTATGGCTATTTGAAGCCCATTCAACCTAACTTCAAAAGTAGGATGTGATTTGGGACTAAATTACCTATAATTCCATCATGAATTGATTTAGTTAGTCAATTGGTGCAATTAGAGATGTGATTTGGGTCAACTTGAGCCCTGTGAACTTGATTTATGGCTCAATCAATTGTATATGATGCAACATATGGCTTAATCGACCTTAATTTAATCACAAATGTAAATGTGAAGGTAATTGGGGCCAATTTGAACTTGATTATGAGCATAGGATGTGATTTAGGGCTAAAGTAGCTCATATTTCCTAACATATTAATCTAATTAGTCAGATGTTACAACCCTAAAACCTAAACCCTAATTTTATCACAATTGCAAACATGAAGGTCATTGGGGCCAATTTAAAACTATTGAACCTAACTTCAAGTCTAAGATGTGATTTGGGCTAGAAATTATCTCATATTTACTAACATATTGAGCTAATTAGTTGATTGTTATAATCAGTGATACAAGTTGGACAAAATTGAACACCATGAACCTAATTCTAACCATACATGATGTAATTTTAAAGTCAATAAACACCAATATCATAACAAAATAAACCAAATAGTCCACCAATTTAATCACAAAGGAAATTGGAACCAATTTCAGCCCCTTCAATCTAACTACAAGAGCAGGACATGATTTGGTATTAAATTAGCTCTGGTTCTGTCATGAATTGATCCAATTAGTCAACTAGTGCAATTAGGGACATGGTTTTGGAAAAATTGAGCCCCATGAACCTAATTTATGGCTCAATCAGTTGTATAGTATGAAACATATTGCTTAATCAACCCTAATTTATTCATAAATACAAACATGAAGGTAAATGGGGCCAATTTGAACCCCTTGAACCTAACTATGAGTCTAGGATGTGATTTGAGGCTAAATTAGCTCACATTTCCTACATATTGACCCAATTAATTGATTCTTATAATCAGTGATACATTTTAGATGAAATTGAACCCTATGAACTTAATTTTGATTATATACAATGTAATTTGGGAGTCAATCAACCCCATTATCATAACACCCTATATTAAATAGTCAATTAATTCAATCCTGAAAGAAATTGGGGACAATTTTATCCCCTTAAACTTAACTACAAGAGCATGGTGTGATTTAGGGATGAATTAACTTTGATTCTGTCACATGAATTGATCTAAATTAATGCAATTAGGGATGAGATTTAGGTAAAATTGATCCCCATGAACTAAATTCTAACTATATAGGATATAATTTGGGGATCAATCGACCCCAATGTATGAACATCCTAAATCAAATAGTCCACCAATTCAATCATGAAGGAACATTAGGCCAATGTGTGCCCTTTCAGCCTAATTATGGCTATAGAATGTGATCTAGGGATCAATCGACCTTGATTTCATCATAAATGGAATCATAGAGGTAGTAAGGGGTAATATGAACCCCTTAAACCTAACTTCAAGTATAGGATGTTACTTGGGGATAATTGAACCTAATTCTAGTTATATAGAATGTGATTTGGACATCAATCAAGAGGCAATTACATCACATAATATTCTAATGACATAGTTATATGATATATAACTATATAAATATAACTTGTACATGTTATGTTCACAATACAAAAAAAATATTATTTTAATGACTATTTGTAACCTCGATCAAGAATTGTGTCCCCACTTACATTATCTGCATTATTTTACAGCCTACAAGTCGAGGAAAAAAGCTATCAAGTTATTTTTTTGGAGCCCACTTTCAAAAGATATCAAGTTGTTTTTTTGGACACGTGTCAAATTTTTCTAGTCATGGGTGATAGATATCATTCAAAGAAGAGGAAGAAGTTAAAGCACAAAACACCATAGCAATTACAAATGTTGAGAAAAAAATAAAAGGTACAAATACAAACATTTCACTCAAGACAAGGTAAAAACACTATCCCTAATGAACCAAATGTCATAGATAATGATGAAATTTATAATAATGAATTGAATAATTATGTTGAGCATATTTGGAGTTTCATTAAGGTTGGCCATGGAAAAGGGTAGGATGATAGTGTTGGAGCTTGTGTAAAAATATTCATTATAAAAGAGGAGTTAAAGTTTGAAGATGTTGTTTTTTTTACTAATGTAAAACCCATTTTTTAATGGTGTAAGGAGAAAATGGGCCATGGTGCTCAATAAAATTAGATTGTTCATATATATTTCTAGTTGATGGAGGAAGAAAAATTGGCAAAATATGAGGACTGTATGACCATAATGGGATCAAGTGAGCTCCACTCATTTTGTAGCTCAAATTTAGGTTATTAGATTGTTCATATAAGACACATGGCATGTTTTTATTATGAAAGCATGGAATTTATTTAGAAATAGTGTTAGTCACAAGAGTGGGTGGATGAATGGAGTTGTATACGTCTAATTCCAATCAACACATATTAGGTTCCACCAAATTACAACTCAAAAATATGGCATCATCATATGACTTTGACCATGTATTTGATCTAGTGAAACCAAGTAGAAGATTAATCATTATATTCTATTTATTCTCATTATCTATCTTGACAACATCATTAAATTTTATTTTTTTTGATACAGGGCATATTTTTACAATTATTTTTGATGAGGACAATGAAGAGGGAATAAATTACTACTTATATTAATGTGTAGAATAAAAAACAAATTAACTTACCCAATCATAAATGGTGAAAATATTGACTATCCCACTAGGTTTGTGGTAGTCACTAGAACTTGGCTTCAATAATATATTATAAAATATTTAGATGTATGGTTGTTTGAAGACTTTGAAATACATAGGAAGTTGTTACACTATCCAAATTTGGTTCTTGTAAGAAATATTCAATTACTCAAATATCATGGGAGTCCATTAAGTAAGAATATATGGAAAGTTCATGAGTCAGACCATGAAGCTATTCTTACTACTTTCAATATTAGAGCATATCCTAATGGTTCATTTGATTGAAACTCTAAGATGTGTTGAGTTCACAAATATGGATATATTTAATTTTACTAAAAATTATTGATTTTGTAAGTAGTACATATAAATTTTACTTTTAATTACTTAATAAATTTTTTTTGTAGGTTAGTGGTGCCAAATAAGCTTCCACCTTCACATGGTTGTCATTGTTAGTAAATAATTACATATTCTTGAAGCTAAGAAAAACTTAAAAAAAGTACTTTGTTGTTACAAAAAGAACATTCTTGAGGCTAAAATGGGTACTCCATCTCTTAATCAGGCATCATCAAACACCATGAACCTGGTCCTATATGTTATCCACCACCCTCGATGTGTTTTGAGAACTAGTTTCCTTCCATGAAGCATCAAAGGTAGAGATAACCAACTACTGCTTTAACATTGATAATATTTATCATTAGTGTTTCCAAGATCTTGAATAATTATGAAAACATAAATCTAGATAGATTTGGAGGTTGTGGTCATAGGAACATGTGTCTTTTTCCTATCCATACATGTTCATAGTGATGGACTTGCATCTAGAGGTCCCATAGGTGGAAATGTCAATTAGAGGACAAGAAATTATCTCTTCACTATAAAAAATTTGCATTTTAGGACTAATTACTACAATGTGTGTCATAGATCCATCTCCAAGGTTCTATTTGCATTCTTTAGGCTAAAATTATAGGGATTTGACATACACTTGGGCTTTATTTCAATTTGATAAAACTACTTAAGGTTTATTTTTTACATGCATCTAATGCTAGCCTTAAAAATTATAATTTTCTCGTATTGGGAAGGGTATTATTGAGGCTAAAATGGGTACTAGGTCACTTAATTGGGTGTGATCAAAGGCCAAGAACATAGTTCTAGATGTTATCTACCACCTTAGATGTGTTGGAAACACTAGTTTCCTTCTATGAATCATTGTAGGTGGATATCTCCAACCATTACTTCAACATTAACAACATTTGTTGTCAACATTTTCAATCTCTTAAATAGTTATTAAAAATTGCATCTGTATGGATTTAAATGTTTTGATCATGGTATCTTGTTCATTTGCCTTAATATATGCATTTAAAGTGATGGATTTACATTTGGAGGTCCCAAAGGTGGAAATGTTAGTTAGAGGACAATAATTTATCTTTTCACTGCAAAAATAATGCATTTCAAGATTGATTACTAAAATGTGTGCCATGGATTCAAATCCAAAGTTATATCAACATGCTTCAGGGTGAAATTAGAGGGCCTAAATATACACTTTAGGGTTCTTAATATTTTAAAAAATGAGTTATAGTTTCTATTTAATGTGTGTCTAAAGTTAAACTAAAAATCTATAATTTTATCGTATTGGGAAGGGCATTCTTGAGGCCAGAATGGGTAGTGGTTGAATAAATTAGGCATGAAAAGAGGCAAAAATTTTGGTATTATATGTTATGCACCACCCCAGATGTCTTAGCAATGCTAGTTTCCTTCCACAAAGCACTAAAGGTAGAGATCTCTAACCACCACTCAAACATTGGCAACATTTATTGTTAGTGTTTTGAAGCTTATGAAAAGTTGTGAAAACATGAGTATGGATGGATTTAGATATTTTGGTCATGGTATAATGTATAATTTTCCTATCCATATGTGTTATAATAGATGTATTTACATTTAGAGGTCGTGAAGGTAGAAATGTTAATTGGAGGACAAGAATTTCTATTCACTGCAAAAAAGTTGCATTTAAGGATTGATTATTGCAGCGTGTACCAAAAATTCATCTCAAAGGTTAAATAAATTTTTTATAAGGTGAAATTATATTTATTTTAAACATGTGTGATATTTATTTTAGTTTTTGAAAAAAATTATGATTTCTATTTTATGCATGTCTGAAGTTAGCCTAAAAAAATACAATTTTCTCATATTGGGAAGGGTGTTCTTAAGATTGGAATGGGTAGTGGGTTACTCAACCAAGTGTTATTGGAGGAAAATAATATTAATTTATTTTATACACTAAATTATAAGATTTTTAATTTCCGTTTTCCTTCCACAAATCACCAGAGATGGATATCTCCAACCATTGCTTCAACATTGACAATATTTGTTGTCAGTGTTTTCCAGCTCCTGAACAGTTATGAAAACACACATCCAAATGGATTTAGAGGTTATAGTCAAGGGATAACATTTAATTTACCTATAAAAATGTGATAAAAGTGATGGATTTATATCTATAGGTCATAGAGGTATAAATGTTAGTTGAAGGACAAGAACTTGTCTCTTCATTACAAAAAGTTGCATTTTAGGACTGTTTATGGTAGCATGTGCTACAGATTCATATCCAATGTTACATAAACATGATTTTGGTTTAAATTATATGGATTCAACATAAATTTTAGAGTTATTTTTCCTTTTGAAAATGGCTTATAATTTCTATTTTACATGAGTGTGAATTTATCCTTAAAAACTTCATTTTATCATATTGGGAAAGGCATTCTTGAGGCCATAATGGGTAGTGGTTCACTTGATCAAGCATAATCAGAGGAAAATAACCTAGTAATATATGTTATTCACCAAATTTAATTTGTTTTTAGTGAAAATTTCCTTCCATAAAGCATCAAGGATAGAGATCCCCAACCACCACTTCAACATTGACAACATTCGTTATTAGTGCTTCCAAGCTCCTAAACAGTGAAAGCATGCATCTAGATGGATTTAGAGTTATTGGTCATGGTAAAACATGTAATTTTCCTATCTAAACATGTTATAATCAATGTATTTGCATCTGGAAGTCACAGAAATAGAAATGCTATTTGGAGGATAAGAACTTGTCTCTTCATTGTAAAAAAGTTACATTTTACGATTGATTACTACATTGTGTGCCATGGATTCATATCCAAGGTTCCATAAATATGATATAAGGTGAAATTATATGATTTTTACATGTACATTAATGTTATTTTATTTCATGAAAATGACTTACAATTTTTATTTTACATGTGTCTAAAGTTAGCCTTAAAAATTATAATTTTAAGATATTAGGAAGGGCATTCTTGAGGTTAGAATGGGTAGTGGGTCACTCGATCGAGCATTATCAGAGGAAAAAAACTTGGTTCTATACATTATCCATCACATTGAATGAGTTGGAATTTATATTTTCCTTCCATGAAGCACGCGAGGCGGAGATTTCCAACCACCACTTCAATATTGACAATATTTATTGGCAGTGCTTCCAAGCTCCTGAATAATTGTGAAAACATGCATCCAGATGGATCTGTAGGTTGTGGTCATGGGATAACATTTAAATTTATTGTATATATGTGTTTTAAGTGATGTATTTGTATTTGGAGGTCTTGAATATGGAAATTTTAGTTGGAGGATAAGAACTTGTCTCTTCACTATAAAAAAGTTATATTTCAGGACTGATTACTTTAGTGTGTGCCATGTATTCATCTCCAAGGTTGAATCAACATGATTTAGGGTTAAATTATATGGATTTAACACTCATTTTAATATTCTTTCATTTCATGAAAATGACTTACAATTTATTTTTTACATGCATTTGAATTTAGCCTTAAAAATAAAAATATTCTCATATTGGGAAGGGCATTCTTGAGGCCAGAATGGGTAGTGGGTCACTTGTCTGGGCATGATTGGAGGCCAAGAACCTAATCCAAGATGTTATCTATGACCTCCTACATGTTTTCATCACCATTTTACTTCCACAAAGCATTGGAAGTGGAGATTTTTTACCATCAGTTCAATGTTGATAACATTTATTGTCAATGTTTCCAAGCCCCTGAATAATTGTGAAAACACACATTCAGATGGATTTGGAACTTTTGGTCATGGGAAAACATGTAATTTTCATATATATGAAAATTACATGTTTTCCCATGACCACAAGCTCCAAATCCATCTGAATGTGTGTTTTCACAATTATTCAGGGGCTTGGAAACATTGAGAATAAATGTTATCAACATTGAACTGATGGTGTATATATATATATATATATATATATATATATATATATATATATATATCATAAGTTTAATGTTGATAAAATTTATTGTCAATGTTTCCAAGCCCCTGAATAATTGTGAAAACACACGTTTAGATGGATTTGGAGCTTGTGGTCATGGGAAAACATGTATTTTTCATATATATGTTTTTTAAGTGATGGATTTATATTTGAAGGTCCCAAAGGTGGAAATTTTAATTATAGGACAAGAACTTGTTTCTTCACTACAAAAAAGTTGCATTTTAGGGACTGATTATTGCAACGTGTGCCATGGATTCATTTCCAAGGTTCTATAGATGTGATCATGGGTGTCATTAGATGGATTTGAAATTAACATGAGGTTTCTTATATTAATAAGGTCATAATAGGTACTCTATCTCTCAATTAGGCATGATCAAAGGCCAATAACTCAGTTCTTGACATTATCTTCCATCCTAAATGTGTTAGCAGTGTTAGTTTCTATCCACGAAGCTATAGAAATAGAGCTATTAAAATATCCTAGAAATAAAATAATATATCACTCCCTATTCATACATGAGTATGTTTATTTTTCTCATTTTTCATCTCATAGGGAAGGATTTGGTATTTAACAGGAGAGCTACCCTCTTTGACAACATTCTCATCCTAACATTATAATAATAACAATTTTTTAATGTTATATCCTTATTATGTGGATGTTTTTCCAAACAAATCCTACTAATATTATTTGAAAATGTAAGTGTATACATATGTTGAGTGGATTTTCCAAATAAATCCTATTGAGAAGAAGGGAAAGATAAAGAAATTTTTGTCCAAGGATATGGGCAAGAGTTATTTCACTCATTGCAACATGTGTGGGCATTGACATAGAAAATGTTGGAAATTTCAATCACAACTCCACCCAAAAATTTTTAAGGGGAATTCCAAGAAGGAAAAGGTGTCTAAATTTAGTAAGGAAGAAGTTATTCCAATACCTACAAGTCAAGAGATAGCAAATGAATAAGAAGAGCTACCAAGGAAGAAGCCATCGATGAGAAACAACCCATAGAGGAGTCCCCATCACCATTTCAAGTTGGTAATGGTAAGAAGTCATTATTTTTTTCATAGATAGAATAATTTCAAAGCTAGTATGTGGTTTGACATGTATATTTAAGAATCACTTCAAATTTTTTTGTGTGTTACATTTTTGAAAGAATAAATAATGAAATTGACCCAATTTGCATGAGAAGGTGATGATGAATTTCTCTCTTCAAGGGTGAATATGGAGAATTTTTCCAATATATTTGATAATCATAAGTTAGAGAAACCCATTTCATCAAAGATTTTGTATCATTTTTAACATTCTCATATTGACATATGATGAGAAGAGAAGAAAAGGCCAAGTTGACTGTAGTGGAGAGGTAGAGAACAAAGTTGAGGAAGTGAAATAGAAGAGTTATAACCACCAAAATATTCCAAGGTCTTAGGAGACATGATAATTAAAATATTTCACCCAAATAATATATAAATTAGGTTCTTCACACCCTTGTCAAAGAGGTTGGTTGGATTGTCAAAGTAGATGGCACTACTTATAGAAATGTGGTATCTATATAAGTTTAGTGAATGAAAAAGGTGAATAATAAGTGTCAAATGATATTAAACTAGTGTACCAAGGGTATCCACATTAGAATAGTGACAACATCATATCAAATATTTAGACCATCCATAATTCAATAAAGGATCTTATATATTAATTATCTCTAGAAATCAATCAAAGGATAACATCTTAAATATTTTAGCCCATAGATCATCAAATAATGTAAAGATAGATAGAAGATTTGGCATATCATATCAAAGTATCATGTCCATAAAAAAATCAATGAAAGAATGAAATGTAATCAACAAAGCTAATGAGGATGACAAGATTGTCCACAAGTACCCAAGCATAGTACCCCATTCCAATTAATAATCACAAATAAAATCATAAAGTCTTGTATCATAGTCATGAGAGGTACTTCACACTAATTTATGACTCTATCT
>JARHVA010005796.1:1080000-1087500 GCA_037957365.1 Torreya grandis
TTTATAAAAAATCACATAATGTTCATCTAATTTTCATAATTAAATGTGTCAGTGATTGGAGTATCTACTTTGATTTATTGTATTGATGACAACACTAGGTCAAAAAATTAAACCATCAATGCTTATCATAGCAAATAAGAACCCATTGAAGTCCTATAATACCCTTCACCACTTTGAAACATAATGGTATGCTTGTAATTGTTATTTATTCCACAAGAATTACTAATTTTAGGTTCTTTAGAACTTACTTATTTCTTGGCTTAAATAAGTGAACTAGTGCCAATAATGAGGGAGAAGATTCCATATTGCACAACTATGTATAATCCTCTTACTATAGCTATATCTTTAATCATAGTTATTTTTTTGTAATCCCACTCCTACAAAACAAAATATAGGAGCACCAGAAGAGTTTTAACTATAGTATCCATGATTATAAGAGGCAATTTTGGTAGTATTAATTTGAGAGTTTACGTTCTTTCTGTGTGTAGAAGGTGGGAAGAGAGATGATATCTCTCCTTTCCTCCAATTGATGAGTTCTCCCAAAACACTAGATGTAGTTTTAATTTATATAAACCATGTAGTTATAGTTTATATAAACCATATATTGGTTTTATTATCAATAATTCTTCCCCTTCTAGAAATAATTACAAATTATGATGGAATCACAAAACAAGATATTAATTTTTTATAGACATTTTTTTCAAGTATGTTTGAACAATGAGGCACCTAGGTCAATGTTACATCATCATTAAGGTGGATTCTTAAGTCACTGATCCTCTTCCCTAGCTTTTTATGGTCTCCCTAGGGACCTATATGGATATTTTAGCTATAAATATCAATTTGTATAGATATATTAATGCTAAAAAATGAGAAAAATGTGATCTCAACATAGGGGTTGTTTCAAGGGAAAATGTTCATAACATGTACATTAGACTTTTTTAGAATAAAAATACCTCTTATTATTTCTATCATAATTTACAGTACTATATTTGTCTTTATTGGGTTGGCCAATGCAAAATTTATATATAACAAATGCCTCTTGTATACATTCACATGTTATGTATAATGTCCTAGTGTGAACCAATGTACAAGAGCTCATCAAGCCAAGGTAATAAGTTATCATTTCTAAAAGTAGCTAACTGCATCAATGAATAGTCTAAAGTTCTATTTTTTCCAAATTTTATAAATGATTCATCTAATGATAGTCACTAGTAGCATCTCTAGAGTCCATAACCATAAATATCTTAAGCTCTTTTTCACTTTCAAACTACAATTGGAAACCACGATGAAGACTAGAGTATGACCATACAATAAAGAAGAGATAGAAACCATTTGAATAGGCACCGTTTAATAATAAGATATGCAATAATTCCTCCTAGACAAATTATGATCCCACTATATTTTCACATAAAAGATCAAACGAATCTATAATCATTAACAACTAGTAGCAAACACTCCTAACTTTGAAATAAATAGGCCTACAATGTCTAATTTTAATTATTTTTTGAAGTCTAAATTTGAATTTTTCAAAGTGAAAACTAATACATCCTGAAACATATTTGGGAGTATCTACAGGGCTTTCAGATTTTATTAGATGTATCTAGAAAGGATCATATATGGATTCATTTTCTAGTAGTGTCATATCAGCATCTTGGACCTTATATAGTAATATCCATCAACATAGGTTTTATGATATAATCAATTTTATCATGAGATATGATTCTATACAATTTTTACGTGTATGAATAAAGCTTGACCCTTAAAACACCAATAATTGACATTAAACCCCCATTCGTAGTTGGGTGTAAAATATATTAAAACTCTAAAAACTCTCTATAACATTTTTAACTTACCATAATATAACATGTGAAACCATAAAATAAAACATTTAGGGCTCATTTCATCTACATAGTAATTTATTTAAGTAACAAATAATATTTGCCATTTTAACATGCATAGATCAAATGGCCACCATTTTACCATAATTTATTTTATTTGAGTAGCCAAAAATGGATAAAATTTCACCATATTTTAGTTTTGATAGGGTAAAGCTACATAGGTGTGGGTTTTTATTGAATATTAGGCTCACTTGAATAATTTCCATAGTCTTATTGTGATGTAAGTGCGACTGTGAGATAAATTGCACATACTTATAGATGTACAAAAAAATGTTTATTAGTGAATGTTATAGTAATAGTAATTCTTCAAGACGTGTTATAGTAGTACTTAATTTTTATTTTTTAATTTTTTCAATCATCATGGTATAAAATAAGAAAGGGAAGAATCCATTTTATAAGTCACAAATGGACCCTAAAAAGGGGTGTGATATTGACTTGCATACCTATATATTATATTCTTTGATTATGTATCAACCTAGTCTTGTGCACTTAGAGAAATCAGAGCTTGATTGTTCCTCTTAGTTATATACATGCCTTGATTCCATAAGCCTCAAATCTTATCTATCTTGTGCTGCTTGTTCTATCTTTTAGTCTGACTAGCCTTATATTGATGACATAGACATCCCATTTTACCCAGAATGCTTAAAATGTACTTATCTTACACGTGTACAAGTTCTAAGCATGTGTCTGCTCTTCTTCTCTTTGGACATTAAAATCTAAGACATACAATAACATCGATGTTACTATCCTGACCTAATGAAATTATATATCTCCCTAAATTAATCCAATTTGAAAATGAAATGTATCATAAGATTCAGCCTAAGTGCTTTAATTCAAGTTATCTCTTGATAGGATTGGTACAAATACAATATCAACCCTCATTCATTCTAAACCTATGAAACCTAGTTATCAAACAAAAAGAACACTCAAGAAGCACTCAAGTAGCTAAAAGATTTCCTATTCTAACCTATTTGATACATTTAAAGGAATAACCCAACTATAGTTTTGAAGTACTAAAGTAGTCATAAGTTCATGTTTATCAAATTACAAGCTTGGTTACTACTGTACTTACCTTACACATATTACATGATCCACACACATGTCAACATGTAGTGGAAAACTACATGAGTATGAGGTACTCTTATAGAGTATTAGCTATGTAGGTAGTCCCATTCATAGTGGGGTTATTTAGGTCAACTTGAAACCATGTGCCCACTAACCCATTTTTCCCCAAGGTCACATTGGAGATGAAAATCTTTGACTTTTCACTAGGAAAAATAATCCATGACCTAGATTTGAATACACTAAAGCGAAGGCAAAGCCAAACCCATAAGCATCTAGGTGGTCACAACCTATTTGATTAGATATTTCATATAATACTATCATCGATTTAATTATCCTAGGCTAATGAAAGTGTCTAGAGAGATAGAGGCACTAGACCTAGAATCTGGTAATTGATCTAGAACTATCTTCCTACCTACTTTTTGCTTGTACCAAATCCAACATTGTGTTATCATCATAAATATATAAGTAGTTTATTTTATGTAATTTATATATCTAACATAGTTTTAATTTCCATTAATATACTATCTCAATTCAATAAATTCATCATATGGTACATCTAAGTTTAGCATTTTAATTGGCCTACTATAGATCTAATATTCACCCTTGTGCCCTATCAATTATATATACATAAACTATCTAACCAAGTAGGATTCCATAATAAAAATTAGGGTTAAAAATTTGGTGAATTTTACATGTACACATTAATCCCTAGGCCACTTAGGGTTTTCAAGTTGATGTACTATGTTTTAAACTTTAAACTTCTCATTTATGAAGTAATGGAAAATGTTAGTGTTAAAACTCGATTCTAAATGAAAGATGAAGAAGAATTATTTACTCATCTAAAAAATAATAAGGAATTAATAGATTCATTTTTTTATGTTACAATAAATTAAATAAGTAAACAAGATAATACCAAGGATACCTCACCTAGTAATGGTGAATCTGTAGAAGGTACTATAACTCAACCCACACTACAACTTAATACATCTAATGGGGGTATGGGTTATGTGTTCCAACCTTTGTTCCTTGAAAATACTATAGATACATATATTGTGAACTTACCCATTATTTTAACACAAATACTAATTTTAACTCCTATTACTACTCAAAACATGTTTCTAACCCCTTTGGTGACTACTCAAATTGATAATCAAAATCCCACTAGGCCTAAAGTTCAATCACTCCAATTTGTAAATTCATTACAAGATAAGGTTATAAACATTGAAAAAAAAAGCTTCAAAGGCTTCACATGCTATAAATTCATAAGATGTGTTTCATAATCCCCTTACACTTGAGATCTCTTTACACCCTTTATCAACTAGATTTATAACACCTAAGTTCACATTTTATGATGGCAAGGGTGATCCTGAACAACATATTCAAAACTTCTATGTGGACTTCCTTGATTATGTTTCTAATGATAAAATTTTAACCAAATTATTTCCAAGGAGCCTCAAGGAATATGCTTTGGGGTGGTTTTATGACTTACCATTCCAAGGCCTGAAAGCATTTAAACCTCTTGCAGATCAATTTTTTGTACACTTTTCTATTAACATTATTGAAAGGGTTTCTTATGTTCAAATTAAAAAGATCAAACAAGGAACCAATGAAATAGTCAATGAATATGACTTGAGATATAAGACAATGCTAGCCAAAATGACCAATCCTATGGTTGATAAAGGAATTAAAAGACATATTCAAGCAAAGTTTACTTGCTCCTTTACATGAGTCCATTATTTTCAAAAAGTTTAAATATTTTGATTACTTATGCCATGTTGTATTAGATTGTCAAATTAATCTTATGTCATTAAATAATCTCAAGTATGTAGAAAACACACCAACTACATCTACATCTAGTATAAAGTTTATAATTAAACCAAGTTATAAGGTAAAACCACTTGATCCTAAAAAGGAAACAACCACCATGGTTAACATAGTTGCATAATAGACTAATTGGTTTGTCCTATCTAATACACCAAGGAGATAGTTTACATGTTTACCTAAGCCTCATGTTTCATTACTCCTATGGTTTCTAGAGTGTCATATTATATCTCTCCCTCCTCCTACAAAAGTTGATATAAATAGACCTTTGCCCAAAGGATATGATGAAAATGCTTATTATGACTATCACCAATGCCCTATGCATTTTATGAACAAGTGTTTTACTTTAAAGCATAAAATATAGGACCTCATTGATGACCACCATATTACATTTGACTATCCTCCTAAAGAATCTAGTTCATAATCTAGTGATCACCATAAATAGAAAATATTTAATAATCATTTGCAAGACCATTCCAAAAGGAACCAAAAGTTAAAATGACATATAATTGATATACTAATCAATCATATTATGGCCACCAACGGTCATTGGTACTTACATGAGATATACACCTCATATGGGTCAAAAAGTACCATTTCTTTAGATGATAATTAAATTAATGATGATGAATCTAATCTCAATTCTCTATTCATTTAAGTATACTTTGATAAATGCCCCATTCATAATGTTATGATTGATAATGGTAAAATCAAAAATGTTTTTACCATGTCATTACTTATACATTTGGTTTATACTCATCATGATTTACACCCCTCTACTAGATTAGTAAGAGCATTTGATGGGATTTCCCAGAAGATTCTTGGTGAGATTGATCTACATTTATAGTTTTGTCCTTGACATGTGGTTATTAATTTCTTAGCTACACCTTATATAGGTGTCTTTGACATGTTTTTGGGATGACCTTGGATACACACTCTTTGAGTAGTACCTTCTATAGTGAATAGGTGTATTAATTACATTCATGCCAATTAGGTAATTATAGTTTTTAGTTTCCATATGAGCATCCTCTTGAACAAGATAAATCCATACCAAGATAGTTAATTATCAATAATGTTAAGGCTAAGGAATCATAAAAGGGTAAGTAACAAGAAATTCCCTTTACTAGGTGGCTAGTACTTGAGTGACCTTTACATCAGAGACAGATAATCGGTTCCATGGAATCCTCATCTTTTATGCACCATATTGAGATATCCAAAGCACTTAAACATATTCATACTATTTATATTCCAAATAAGCCATATAGAACACAAATATGGGTTCCATGAACCCATATTCCTTTTATTGGTACTTCATGACCTCATAGTCATATTATACATACACTAAGCACCACATATACTAAAATGATGGATATTTTACTTATACATGTTCCTTGATAGTACCACTAATGTATGACACTAGGATCTAAGTGGGGAGATAATTATGATCACCCTTTGTATGATTTCATAGGATTATCTTGTCTCATATCAAAATACCAAAAAAAAAAATCAATAAAAAACATTCAAAAATCTAAAAACATTTTTGTCTCCTACATGTTCTATTCACTCCTTGGAATCCATGTGTTATTTTCATGTCAAGAACTATCATATCATTTGATCCCACATACACATACACATGCATACATAGATATATGATACACTTATGGGTGTTGGGATTTTCCTCTACTCACATCACCAGTATGTTGGGGGCATCCATCATCTATGATCTTAATACACACAGGTTGTATGATTCGATGATCACTCTACACTATCATGTTTGAGCTTACATATGTACTTACACATGACTATTATCTATGATTATACATTACACATGGTACTTGATATGCTATGCAATTGACATTTTTTTCTAGCACATTAGATCCATGGGACACTATGACATGTTTATGTTGGTTTCTTATGAGTTTCCTTTACACACTTCTTGAGTGTTTTGCCTTGCTATTATCTTGATTTTTCAATCATTTGCATATGATCTATTTTATGCAACACCTATGGCTATGTTTACATTCTTAGACATTAAAATATGTCATTGATCATTATATGGACATTTGAATATGTCATTCCTTTATTTTTTACTCATTTAACTAAGTCATGTCCATTCAATTTCATGGCATTTGATCACACCCCTTATTTTCATTCTCTTTGGACCATTACCATTTTAGTGTGTGCTTGTTACATAGTTGAAATTATATTATGACTATCTAGATGTTTTCATGATATTTATCATGTATCATAGGCCTACATCTAATAATATTAGTTCTATGTGCTTCAATAATACATTTACTTAGACATGTTTCATTTTATATGTTACATGGTTACATTCATATATTTATAGTTGTCTTAACTTTTTGAGGTGAGCTAACTACTAGGTACTATTTTTCCCTCACCTCAAGGGGGGTATATTAGTGGGGGTATGTTATGGTGACATGGATTACACATTTTCACAATTATCAAATTTAGTGAGGGCCTACTTTGGAAGCATCTTCTCCACACTCACACAATATATGGTACTTACACTAGTTTTTAGATTTAGTGGGGGCATGTCATATGGACATGGATTCCACACATTCACACTTTTTAGATTCATTGGGGACATGATTTGGAAGCATGTTCTCCACACCTACTCAATATTCAACATCTCAATTTTATAGTGTGGACATGTTTTGAAAACATGTCCTCCACATTGGCACTTATATCAATT
>JARHVA010005796.1:1092500-1098697 GCA_037957365.1 Torreya grandis
TTAAGAGTAGATTGAGTCATTATGTCAAGTGGAAAGCATGAGGTGGCAATCTTAATGGTCACCATCCTATGTGGGTTTTAGAGTTATAGAGAGAGTTTCTTGATTGAGAACTAATTATGAAGCATTTTTTAGAGTATATTTAATAGTATAAAGGTTATATAGTGTTGTTTGGTTCAAATTAGAGGCATGATGAGGAGAAATAGGGTATATAAGAGTGGAAAAGAAGAAGGTCTACCAAGAAAGTAGAATGAACTGTGTAAGTTTTTATTTTCTATTGAACTAAAGCTTCAAATCAATATATTAGCAATGGATTTATTATTTCTATAAATATTTTGATAATATCTTCTTAAATATAAGTTGCTTCAGATTTGGAATTGAGAATGATTAGACCCTACATTGTATACAATCCTATGTGTCATGTTGATCAATAAAACTCTATGTGTTTGTGATCTGTCCATGCATGGAGTGGTAAATCTTAGATGAAAATTATGAATTCCTTGGTGAAATTATTGGTAAGTTTTTTATTTAATCATATAAACCAAAGGATGAGTCTTTGCAGTCATATATATACCCTGTTTTGATAAGCACAATCAATAACCTATGTGTATGCATGAGTTGATCAACTTAGAGAAAATCATGAGGAACGTGGAGAAGGAGACATTTTGAAAAGTTATGGAATGGAGAGAATCCATGAATGAGTAGGTAAGAAACTTTGGTGAGTCTTTAAACCTTGATGCAAAACAAATAACCCCTTTTTTTTTGTAACAGTCTATGACTAATTAGAATGTGTACTGAGCATGAGTTCTTTGCCATTAAGGGGTCTTGAAATTGATGATCAAGGTTGGGGGGATATTAAGTTAATCCTTGGAATGTGTTGAAAGTACTTATTATACCCTTTGATTTTTTTCATTGTATGATCTTGCTCTAAATAGAACCTAGACCTATAGAGAGTCAAATTCCTATCACAGTCAAATGATTTTTGAGTAGAAATCAAGGATAGTAGGTTGAATCATATTTTATAAAAATTGATAAAGTTGTGTAGGGTCTATACAGACCTAATTCATGTGTTTTTGGGTTTTAAATCCTTATATAGTGAAAGTTATTCCTTTTATAGGCTCTCAACGTATATAGTGGTGTAGAAACCCTAGATCCAGGGTTTGGTGCATAAAATGAGTTCTGACTATCAAAAGTTGCTAATTTTTTTTAGAATGGTCTTAAATTAAATTATTAAAGTGAATCAATTTGTTTTATGACTATACATACCATTTTTTATGGACTTTTGAGGATTGAGTTAGAATATGCTTAGAAGAGACTTAGTTTGGATAGGCCAAAGAAGACAAGGGTATGTGTGTGAAGAGTGAGAGTGAAAAAAGGGTTGAGTAAGATATAAGAGGATAATGGATACCCAAAAAGGTAATTATTTTTCATTTTTTTTACTATACTTTGCTCAGACCAAGGAGGTTTATCCATTAGGAGGGCTAATTGAGGATCCAAGTAAGCTTATAGGTACTAAACTTTTCAAAGTAACCTAATTTTAAATTATGTGTGAATTATAAGCATGGTAAAGGGTACTCAAAAATGTATTTTATTTTCATATATGAGTTTATTTATGAAATATAATAGAGGATTTTCATTGAAAGAGGGTTAGTAGGCTTTGAAGCCAAGAAGATTGATTGTTGAGTGAAAATGTAAGATATGAGGGATAGAGATGGGTTGATATGGTTTGAAATCATGTGATATAATTTTTCAAGTGTTTTAGAACTTTTTATAAGTAGGTGTTTGAGTTTTAGTCCATTTTAACAAGATTGACCTAGTGTTGGCTAAGGAAGACTTACAAGTTTGCAAGCGAAAAAAAGAGAATTACAGGCTAAGGGAATAAATCTACATAATTTAGTATCAGATCCATCTAGATGATCTAGGAATAGGTTAGTATAATAATTAATATGGAAATTAATGCATGTTATATTTTGATCAATATCTTGCATGTAATCAAGCAAGGAAGAAGTAACACATAGTCTTATTGAGAGACAATAGATAAAGAAAGGTATGAGAAGATTTATGGTTGAATATTTATTTTGAATGTATTACTTATGTATGTGATAATTGAATAAATAAAATAGAGAAAAGTGAAGTGGCAGCCTTAAATCAATACGAGCTATTGACAAGCTCATAAATAGAGCTTGGAGAAGAGAAGATAGTCTAAGTGTGAAGGACAAGCAGTGGAAAGGCCCAAGTGAGGTCTGAGATAGAGAGAGTGAAAGGTTCCAAGTGTTAACTAAGAGGAGGTGGTCCAAGTGAGACCAAAAAATAAATGAGAGAGAGTATGTACCCAAGTGAGGTACTTAAGATGAAGATGAAAGGAGAGCTAGAAAGGAAAGTGAAATATAGGTTCAAATATGAAAGCCATAGTGAAAGAGAGATGGACAAAGAGATAAAGGAAATGAAGAATGCATTGGCAAGGATGGAGAATGAACTATTACATATGTGGAGTGAATATAGGATTTGATGTGGAAATAGGATCATGAAAAAGGTTAAGTACAAATTTATTGAAATAATGCAAGAGAGAGAGAGAGAATCGACAAGTGATGGAGCATTTAGAGAAGCAGTTGAAGAAGATGGAAACACAACTTACCATGGAAGAGGAGAGAGAGGCAATAGAGCCTCAAAATTTTCAAACTAATATTGATTTTTCATGGATGAACATAGGTGAATAACATTATTGGAATGAAGAATATGAATGGACAATAGTCCATAAGGATGGAGAAGTTGATGAATGAAAAAGTGTAGGTACAAATGAAGGTGAGGTGTTTTTTCACCCTAAAGATAGTGAATCTCTTGATGGAGAAGAGTGGAGAGATGATGAACATAAAATAATAAGTAATGTAAATAATAGGAGATTATGTGTTGTATAAATACCAAATAGGGTTGTTTGAACATTTCATAGGATCAACTAAGAATTAAGAAGCACATGAAGTGCTTGAGGAAAGAGAAGAATAGGTAAAGGAAGACGAGACTAACTTACTAGTCCCTAAAGAAAAGATGCAATGTGAAGAGATGGTGGGTTGGATAGTCAAAGGAGCAGCTATAATCAAGAACAACATATATAAGATGTACATGACAAGATTATGAACAATCGAGAGACCTTGGAATGGTCCAAAGAGGAATATAATATGATATGGAGCAGGTATGTTGATGAAGAGGCAAAAATAACAATGTTAGAGGAAGAAATAAAAAGATAACGGAAATTCATGATCAATACCATGAATATTGAGGAAGATCATGAGAGAAAGCAAAGAAATAAGAGTGACTATAGGTACAAGCAGTAATATGATTAGTTACAAAAGCAAGGGCAAAAGATCACTTGGATGAGGAAGTAGAGGCATAGGTGTGGTAGTAAGGAGCACACACATTTGTATGAAAACTTGAATGAAGAAGCATATTGGGGTCAAGTTATTTTCTCTCCTTGGGATTATGATGTAGGGGCATCTTAGGAATGCCCAAAATTGAACTTGGAAGTGATTTGGTGTCATGACAATGAGTCAAATTAGAATTTTTAGTTTTCCCACCTTTTTCTTAATTTGAATTTTCAAAACTTGTAAGGAAGGATTGAGAGTGTTTTAGGTTGTAAAAATGAATTTTGATGTTATGTAATTATTGATAAATTATTTAATAGACCTTTATGGTCTCCTTAAAGGTCTTAAGAGTAGATTGAGTAATTATGTCATGTGGAAAGCATGACGTGGCAATCTTAATGGTCACCACCCTACGTGGGTTTTAGAGTTAAAGAGAGAGTTTATCGATCAAGAAATCATTATGAATCATGATTTTGAGTCTATTTCATAGTAGAAAGGTTATATAGTGTTTTTTGGTTTGAAGTAGAGGCATGATGAAGAGAAACAAGGTAGACAAGAGTGGAAAAGAAGAAGGTTTGCCAAGAAAGTAGAAATGACTGTGTAAGTTTTTATTTGCTATAGAAATAAAGATTAAAATAAATATATTAGTAAAAGAATTTTTGTGTCTATAAATATTTTTATAATATCTTCTTAAAAATAAGTTGCTTCATATTTGGAATTGAGAATGATTAGACCTTGCATTATATACAATTCTATGTGTCATGTTGATCAATAGAACACTATGTGTTTGTGATCTGTCCATGCATGGAGTGGTAAATATTAGATGAACATTGTGAATTACTTGGTGACATTATTTTTAAGTTTTTTATTGAATCATATAAACTAAATGATGACTATTTGTAGTCATATATATATATACCCTATTTTGATAAGCATAGTCAATAACTTGTGTGTATGTATGAGTTGATCAACTTAGAGAAAATCATAAGTAACATGGAGAAGGAGACATTTTAAAAAGTTGTGGAATGGAGAGAATATATGAATGAATAAGTAATAAAATTTGGTGAGTCTTTAAATCCTGATGCAAAATAAATAACCCTTATTTTCTATAACAGTTTATGACTGATTGGAATGTGTACTGTGAGTGAGTTCTTTACCATTAAGGGGTCTTGAAATTCATGATCAAGGTTGGAAAGATATTTAATTAATCCCTTGGAATGTGTTAAAAGTCCTTATTTGACCCTTTGATTTTTTTCATTGTGTGATCTTCCTCTAAATAGAACCTAGGCCTGTAGAGAGTCAAATTCCTCTCACAGTGAAATGATTTTTGAGTGAAAATCAAGGATAGTGGGGTTGAATCACATTTTTTGAGGACTGATAAAGTTATGTAAGGTCTAGATAGACCTAATTCATGTGTTTTGGGGTTTTGAAACCTCATATAGTGAAATTTATGCCTTTTATAGGATCTTGGCCTATATAGTGGCTTAGAAACCCTAGATGTAGGGTTTGGTACATAGAATGAGTTATGACTATAAAAATTTGCTAAAAATTTGTATTCAGGTCTTAAATTACATTATTGAATTGAATTAATTGGTTTTATGACTATAAAGACCATTTTTTATGGACTTCTAAGGATTGAGTTGGAATATGCTTAGAAGAGACTTAGTTTGGATAGGCCCAAGAAGAAAAGGGTATGTGTGTGAAGAATGAGAGTGAAAAAAGGGTTGATTAAGCTAGAGGAGGATAATAGATACCCCAAAATATCATTATTTTTCCTTTTTTTACTGCACTTTGCTCAAACTAAGGAGGTTTGTCCATTAGGAGGGCCAATTAAGGATCCAGGTAAGCCTACAGTTACTAGACTTTTCAAAGTAACATAATCTAAAATTTTGTTTGAAACATACGCATGGTAAAGGGTACTAAAAAATGTATTTGGTTTTCATATATAAGTTTATGTATGGAACATAATAGAGGATTTGCATTGAAAGAGGGCTAGTAGGCTTTAAAGCCAAGAAGATTGATTATTGAGTGAAAATGCAAGATGTGAGGGATAGATATGGGTTGATATGGTTTGAAATCATGTGATATAGTGTTGTAAGTTTTTTGGAACTTTTTATAAGAAATTTTTTGAGTTTATTCCATTTGAACAAGATTTCCTAGTGTTGGCTAAGGAAAACTTGCAAGTTTGCAAGCAAAGTGAAATAGAATTACAGGCTGAGGGAGTAGCTCTACATCACTTATGTATGCATACACATAAATTTAGGATAAGTATATGTATATGAATTATATATGTATGTATATATATATATATATATACACATACACATACATATATACTCACATGTATATACACTACACACTGAGACATACATACATATATATAAATGAACATATATAATATATATACACACATTCAGGGCATCTAATTGATTTATATGTTTTTCTATGGATTTAATACCTTTTTTTAATATATCAAAAAACTAGATTAATAAATATTCATAACTTAAATCACTATAAAAATTGAAAAAAATAGTTCATTACATTAGTGAGGTTGGAATAAACCTCACCATAAAACCATGAAGAATTTATTCTTCCTTGATTACTTGCAAACCATCCAAATACCTAACTATAAAAACATTATTCAAATATTAAAGAAATAAAACATAATGTCCCTTTATATTTTATTAAATCACTAAAATATTAATATAAATGTTCTTCAATCATTAATTACAACCCTAATTGACTAATAAACAACATCATGAGCCAAAGAGGACAAAATCATTCCCAATAATGAATTATGCTTAAAAAGAAAAAAGAACAAGTGTGAATCTTAAGCATAAACTA
>JARHVA010005797.1:0-2500 GCA_037957365.1 Torreya grandis
AGAAGTGAGAAGTTGATTAGGGAGGTGTTATCATAAATTAGGGTTGAATCCAAATACATGGAGATGTTTTTCAAGATTGGTAATACATTTTCATGATGAATATGAGTTTTAAATATCCTTTTATATAGAAAAAAATTGCCCTTAAAGTTGACTTATCTTGATCAGTGAGGTTTGTATATAGAGAGGTCCAGAGACATTGAAACTTTCTCAAAGAAATCATCTCCATACCTTTCAATATTCCCCATTATGGAGTTAGCTCACACCTCCCATTATCATTGCAAGTTCCTCATAAAATAATTATAATAAATTGAATATCCATATTTTATTGATGAAGAACCAACATCTTTTGAGCCTCAACCTACCAATGTGCATACCATTGAATCCATTTGTCCTTCTTACAAACATTCCATTGAATTCTTTATATATGACATGATTAATGATGAAATATTTTTTTACATCAATGATCCATAAATATTAATTAAAATAGCCATTAATACTAACCTTATTTATAAAGTTTTAGTTGATAAAGGGTCTGGGATTAATGTGACATATTTTTGGCTCATCCAATGAACTTGGATATAATAAGGATCATCTCAAGTAAACCTACCTAACCTATCATGGATTTGATAAAACTAATCAAAAGACACTTGGTTGTATTTGTCTTCCCCTTATAATTATACCTAAGACTATTTGAACTAAGCTTATGGTCCTTGATATGCCCCTATCTTACAACATACTCCTAGTCTAACCTTGAACTCATAGAAAGAGGGCCATCACCTCTTCCAATAGCCAATTAATCATGATCTTACATAATGGAAAAAGGTGTAAACATGAGGCTGATCGTAATCCTTGGGGTATTCAACTTCCCAATCCTGAATCTCAATATCACATTCCTAGCATTACAATAATTAACAGTGCTCCCTTAACTAAATTCATAAACATTAATCCAAACTTACAGGTCACTCTTTATGATTCAGATGATGATGAACCTAATGACTTACAAACATACTTGAAACACTACTAATCTACCTCCTTACATCTCAAAATGGCTTCCTCCTTCCTTATGAATTTATGATCACACTATCCCTCTCATTGATGAGATATTTGATTTCCCCCTCCATGCAATGCTTAATACATTTCTTACCCAAATGATGCCTTCACATGAAATGATTATGAAGTGGCCAAATTATTCAAAGATATTTTAAACATGTCTCCATGTAAATTTAGTGATCTATGAATCTCCCCTTCTTAAACTCCTCTTGAATCTCAAACATGTACCATTTATCCAACCTATGATGATAAATACATCATGGCCCAAGATCAATCCTAAGACTTGGATGTTAAATATTATTAGAAAACTTTAACCCAAATTCATACTTTCAAGCATGGTGTTCATACAATTTCCACTAATTTTGAGTTAGCTCCTAAAGGTCATGTACCTCCCATTAATTCTTCACTTATAGATACTCCTTGGATGGTAGAACAAGTCCTACCTTCTGAACATCCAAAAATTCCTACATTTTCTATACCACCTATAGATCTACTCATTGCATCTAATTATTCCCCCATCAATGAGATTAATGACAAACAAATCTCATCCCATCAACCTACTCCCCCTAATATTGAGAGTACATTAGATGCCAAGGCCACAAATATACATTAGATACATTTTAAGTATGATCACCATGGTAATAGAATTCTTGATCTTGAAGTATATGTTGAGTATTATGATCCTCTTCCTTCTTTACCTAATGATGAATCCATTCTTGAATTGATTTATGCCGAATAACCTCAACTTCCTCAGAAACATCACAAACTCAAGAATTTCAAAAAAAATCCCTTTATTTCAATAACTTAATCTCTATCATCAATCCTAAATCCAATCCAATTTATTATTTACATAATGCACCATATAATTTCCAAGATGGAAATGTTATGCTTATCGAACAAACTAGTCAAATCAAATATGGTACTCTATTATGGCCTCAAGTAATTACAATCTCTCATAAACTCACACCAACTAATCATGATAAATTTTTCTTATTTTTTGATAAATATATTGAGATCTTTGTGTAGTGCTAAGAGGACATGCCTAGTATTGACCCCAACATCTTGGTGCATAATATTATCACTTACCATGATGCCAACCCATGTGACAAAAATAATGGAAATTTCCACTAGAAGTTTCCTCCTTATGCCATAAATAAATTATCAAAATTCTTAATGCTAATTTTTTTGAACCTATGGACTATTCTAAATGGATTTGTAACATAGTCCCTATTTGAAATAAGGCCACCATGGTTATTCAAATTTTCAATGATTTTCATAATCTTAATCTCTTTTATCCCAAGGACAATTTCCCTCTACATTTAATAGATGCCATTGTTGGTCCCATAAATGGTTATGAAATGTTGTCTCTTTTGGATGGTTTCTTAGGTTATAACCAAATTCACATTGCCCTTGAAGACCAACATAATACAACTTTCACCATGGAATGGGG
>JARHVA010005797.1:7500-60000 GCA_037957365.1 Torreya grandis
CCTTGTTCTCAACTTTGGCTTTTACTTCTTTTGTAGATAAAATTTGCACAACAAACTACGTTAACATGTTTTCTTACATTTCCCTCATTATTATGATAAGGAATCACACTCTACTATAATTGTATCCCTTCTTTTTTGGCCTTTTGTTAATTTTTTTTGTGAATTTAAGTAATTCAAAATTTTTTGTGTTTCATTCTTCTTGATTTACTTTCCTTTCATTACACATTAGATAAACCAAGGTCGAATTCAAGATAACACTTTTATTTTACCTATATTAACAAGACTCTTGGAGAACATGCTCTTTGGGTTATCTCTCTTAGCAATCAAATCCCAAGTATTCAAATTAAAATCATCTCTAGAACCCATGTTTGGTTTTATGAATCTATATAGAGGAGGAATAGAAAAATCCATCAAGAAATTTAAAATCCAAATCATTTGAAACAAAAGGCAATGATATACCAAAGGTAACATATAAAATTTTAAAATTTAAATCACACTACAAGATGTGATTTCAAGCACATATCCTATTCACAATTTAAGCTCAAAATCCACAATTATACTTATGATAGAGCCAAGGTCCATTAGGGTGTTGTAGGCCAGTAGATGGAATAGGAGAATTCAACAAACTATATGGTGCTACCTACTTTATCATGCAAGCACCTAATAGTCATAGTAGATTGATGCATTTGTAAGGGGTCCTAAAGAATGGGGAACATGTTGTGAGAAAGTAGGCCCATTTTACTTTTCATACATATAACCTTCATGGGATGATATACACACTTCATTTATTGACTTAAGACTTGTGTGGCTAAGAGAATTTCTTTAGAGTCCTTAATATCAAAAGTCTTCTTATTTTTACAAACCTAATTTGAGTGTTTTGATTTTGATAAAGAGAACCTCTACCTTGTTTTTTAGTCCTTCATTATCCCCTCCACCCATTTCTTTCCCCCCCTTGATATGATAGTATGATTTTAAATTTGTTTTCCATTCTTCTATATTCCTTCTTCTTCACATCTTCAAAACATGCTAACACTAATTTGTTTCAATTTTATCTATCTTTATAACAAAAAAAATGCTTGAGAAACTATGGATTATTTTCTTTCCACCATGGCTCTACATCTCTATACTTGCTTGGCTTTATTTTACCATTTATTATTTTTATACTACCCTTTTTGTTGAAACCTATGCTCATTTCTACTTTCATGTACTTTTTCCATTATTGAGTGAAATTAGCTTGTTACTGCTCGCTCACCAATGTTGTTTTACCATTTTGTTTTCCCATCTTTGTTTAAGTAAGGATTGTTACTGATTTCACATTAATGTTTGATTACCATAATTTTTGACATTTATCCTTAGTTTGAATTAGTGAATTTGTCTCTCTTAGGGTTTACTTGTTTAAGTTTTTTAGTCTGTAGTAGCCTTGGATTTTTGGTTACCTAATTTACTCTAAATTTTGACTTGGTAATTTGGTCTAACATAGCACTTGTCACCCTAACTTGTCAAATTTACAAGTACATCCCATTCACATAGCATCAATTATCTTGGCTTTCCTATGTTTGTTTCTGCTTTAAAATACTACAATTTTTTTTAGCTTCAATGTTATGTGTTACTATGTTCTTTCTCAAATCACCATCCCATGTTGTACATACATGAAACATGATGATATTTGAGTGGGGAATATATATACACATAATATTTTTAAAATTTATCAATTACTAATGATTTATATCTTATAGGAACTCTTTGATTCTCAATCTCTCTGAGTGCATGCCTTAAGGGGTGCACTAGAAAATGGGTGGGCTAACCATTGGTGCTTTGAAAGATTATTGTCCCTTATTCCCACTTATCAATCCAACCAAATATTAATAACATTCCCATAAGATTTGACTCCTCTTTTGCACCCTTATCTAGTCATTTAACACATTCATTAGCCCTTCCTAAACTAAAACCCTTTTTGATGGTTTACATTACTTATTTAAACCCATCGACCTTGTACTCTTATTGAAATTTTTTTATTAAGGTCTAGGTCGGCCCTTGACAGACCTAGTCTATGACCTAGTTTATTTTTGCCAATAATAATACCAGGTCAACTAGTTCAACCTTATAACTTTTGGAAGAGACTAGGGTTAGATCTATATGTAATAAAAAAATGCATCATGTCTATAAATCAATCTTGGATCAAAGAAGATAGAACATACTGAAAATTGAAATTAGATTTGTTAATAAAGAAAATGACCAATATGAGGATCCATTAGACCTTATTAGGGGATCACTTATCACAATAAACTATGCTAAGGAGGGTTCTAAATCCTCTAGACTAACACAATCATGCAATAACCTTAAGGGGGTCCTAAGTTTTGATATTTCACTTATTCTAATAACAAGAAAATAAATCTAATATAGTGCTCACCAAATCTTGTGGCACAAAAGTAGGGGTTATAAATAAATAAAATTAAACTAAACATGCATAGAAGACATATTCACATCAATGTATACAAAATCCAAATACATGGAAGAGAAGCATAACTACATTATTTATCTACTCTTACAAAGGAAAAATAAAGTTAGAAATACTTACCTTTGAAGATAAACCCATTGAGCCTCAATCTCTCCCTTCCCCAAGGTGATTTGAAAGAGGTTATTGTGGTATGTAAGGATAACAAAGATAAATCAAATCTAGGATACATAACCTATCTATGCATCCAAAAAACTTCTTCACAAGACAAGATTTATATCTCAAAAGAAAGTATGAAACCTTAAGCTTTATTCTTCAAGTATAATGGTCAATAAGAATATATTAATTTTCAATTATTATTCTTTACTTCTCTATTCTCAAATAGTTAGAAATTAACTTGTATATATAGGTGGATCTTACCCTAAATCCTTTTGAATATGTTGGCTATACAAGGTTGACCCAATTGACCATGTATGTTTTTGGTTGATAATTCACTAGGTCCTAAGCTATGTTGGCCAAAGGGATAATAATCTCCAAAGTAAAAAAATACCCCAAAATAGTACGGGTTCAACCTAGTCAACCTTGTAGAGTAATCAAAAGTTGAAAAATATATAGGGTTGACCTAGTTGACCTAGAACAACCAACTACCAAAAGGGTGATGAGGCAAGGAATAAGAGGATAATTATGTAATAAATGATTGGAATGGGTAAGACTGAGAATAATAAGCTTATGGTAAATGGTTTAGGAGATAAGTGTGTAGATGGAAAGTGGTAAAAGGGACAACAATCGTATGAATCACCAATGGTCTGTCCACCCATTTCCTGATATACCCTTTAAGATATGTATTTAGATATATTTAGACTCGACAAGTTCCTATAAGATATAAAGTGTTAGTAAGTGATAAAATTTTGAAAATATTATGTGTATACATATGCCCCACTTAAAGCTCATCACATGTTATGTAAGTATAACTCGAGATGGTGCTTCAGGAATAGAACACGATAACACACAATGATGATGCTAAGTAAAGTGTAGTAATCAAAAAATAAGATAAAGGAAAGGACAAAATTGAAAAACACATACGTTTACTTACCTTAGTTCTATAGATAAGTAAGTAGACTACAAGAGAAAGTGAAGGCATCCAATGTGAAGAACACTAGGTGAACCTATAGAAATTAGTGAAAAAAATAGCCAAAAATTTAAATTTTTGGAATATAGGCATATGATAGTGAAAGAGAATTAAGGAAAAGATATGAGGGTATTAAGAAAAACTGGCAAATCAGGATTGTTAAGGCAAGGTTAGAATATTAAAGGAAAATGAATGACAAAATGATGGTAAAAGAATGACAAATGAGTGTAAATGAATGACAATGATTATAAAACATATTAAATCATGTTGGAAAGTATGTAAAACATAAATGATAATTTAAATATTAATGCAAGAAAAAATGAACAAATATATGCAAGAAAGTGAAAAGTAAGCTCATGTAAGATAAGCATGTCAAATCAAACATATACAAAAATGTGAATGATTGAAATATGAAATATAATTGAAGATGTGAGACAAACATGAATAAGTAATACATAAATAAAAACATGTAAGAATGAAAAATGTCATATATAAGTGAAGCCCACAAAAATCAAACAAGAACATGATGGAGAAATGAAAATAAAAAAAGATCTTAAAGGATGAAAAAATCATAATTAGTGCTTGTTTGAAGATATAATGTAATAAAACACAACCACTTAATGACATGAATAGTATGACAATGAGATGATGTGGTAAATAAATGGTGTAAGGGTGCAATACATAGTTGCTCAAACATGTTGTTTTTATCTAAGGATAGATAAAACTAAAACAAAGTAATACTAGCATGTTTTTAAGAGGTGAAGGAATAAATAGAAGAGGGAAAAAAAATTTGGAATCACTTGATTGTCAAGGGGGCAAATAAAATGGGTATAAGGGAGAATAAAGGAAAAACCAAGGTAGAGGAACTCTTTATTGAAGTCAAGACACTCAAATTAAGTTTGTCAAAACAAGAGGACTTTCAACCTTAAAGACTCTGAAGAAATTATCTTAGCCATACAAGTTATAGATCAAAAAATGAAGTATATATCATCCCATGAAGGCTATATGCATGATAATTAAAATGAACTTACCTTCCCACAATGTGTTCCCCATTCCTTACCCTTTCTAGAGTAGTCAATTTACTATGAATATTGGGTACTTATGTGAGAAATTAGGTATCACCATAGAGTTTTTTGAATTCTCCTATTCTAATCTACTGGCCTACTACACCCCAATGGACCTCGAATATATATGAAGCCAAATATGGAGTTTAATCTTCAATTAGAGATAGGATATGTGTTTGTAATAATGTATTTTAGTGTGATTTGACTTTTGAAATTTGTATATTACCTTTTAGATATCATTGCCTTTTGATTCAAATGATTGGATTTAAACTTTTTTTATTGATTTTTTTATTCCTTCTCCATATAGATTTGAAAAATCAAACATGGGTGCTAAATATAACTATCATTTAAATACTTGGGATTCGGTTTCTAAGAGAGAGAAACTTCAGAGAGCATGGGGTCTAAGAATCTCATAAATCTAGGTAAAATAAAAGTGCTATCTTGACTTCAAACTTATTTTATCTAATGTGGAGTGAAAGAAAGGGAAATCAAGAGGAATGACACATGGAACAATTTAAATCACTTTAAATCACAAAAAATGTGACAAAGGGTAAGGATATAATGATAGTAAATTGTGATTCCTTATCATAAGAATGAGAGAAATGGAGGAAAACATGCTAGCATAGATTATTGTGTGAATTCCATATATCAAAAGAAGCAAAAGCTAAAGTTTAGAAAAAAGATCAAGAACATGTAACCATTGTAAAATGTATTCTATAAAAAGAATGAAAATATGGTAATTTCATGGGGAGGGTTAGGTATTATCGATGGTCTTACACTAAAAATCTATAAAAGAAAAACCCATGAGGGTACCAAATATTATGTATGTGAAATAATAAAATGAGAAAAGAAGTAAAGGTGGTATTTTTTGAGGAGGGCTAGGTCCTATCCATGGTCTTATACTACCAACTCACAAAAGAGAAACCCACAAGGGTGAATGCTAAATAAAGGAAAAAATAATAATAAAGTTACTAAGAAAAAGAATAACATAAAAAAGACAAAAATAAAATAAAATATATGAAGACAAAAATGAAAGCAAAATGATAAATGTAATGTGTAATAAAACCAAAGAACATAAAGGAAGATAATGATGCTTATAAATCAAAAGTAAAAGAAAGAAAGTGCACAAAAATAAAGAAACACGAGATAAAAAGAACAAGTAAGATCTATGCAAATGTCTATATTAAAGAAGAACATGTGAAATACAAGTCTATAAGTCTCTAAAGGTTTCTTTAAGTTAAATTTATTTATTATTATGTATTATAGAATAAGAGTGGGAATCGTAAGATACCCCAATGGGTAAGTGGATGTAGGGATGGGAATCACAAGATGTCCCAAAGTCTAAAGGGATATGTGGATGGGCATCGTAAGATGACCCAACATATGAGGTGGATTGAGGTAACATTGAACTATTAAAATGGTTTGCATTGCATTAGTAGGCACATTTATAGATAAGCAAATTTGTTGGTTTGTTAGATTTTAAGGAGGCTGAGTGTGACATATGATGTGTAAGAGAGGTATGAAGACGTAAAGGAGGTAAAGTAGAACTATGTATGATATGTTTTGGAGTAGGAATTTGAACTAGGTAATCTTTTGGTTTATGTGACATAAGAGGTTGAGATTCAATGGATGCAATGACATGTTTAAAATTGATCATGTTAGTTATCTTTTCCTTATTGGTGTAGGAAGAAAGATCAAATGTGGTTTTGATAACATTAGTATATGAGGTATAGGTATGAGATAATTGTTTTTGATCATTAGGTACTTGATTTCGATGTGATTTTGGTTCTTGAGATTGAATTTGAGAAGCTTTAATATAGTCTTGATAATGTTTTTTTATTAGAGTATCAAGATTGAAATGTGGACCAAGCAAGGAAAAAAAAGAAAATGGAGAAGATCATGATAAGACTCATGAGAATGACCTATAGAATCATGCCACCAAAATTTTTTATCAGGATTGTACCATTTAGGAGGAGGTTTGGAAGGGTCAAAACTCATGGGTTTAGAGGTTGGCAATTTATTCTTAATTTATTCTAGATTCAAGGGTGGGTGGGTTATGTTAAAATAGGTTAAATTGGATGATCCATTTTGAAGTTGGGGAGGATTAAATGAATAAATGTTATGATAAAATGATTGGAAAGGTGATTTAGTAGTTTTTTGAGGTGTTTTACATTGATTCATAATCAAATATTTCCTTTTTGCTTGGTTTAAGGCTTCATTTAAAGTTTGAGGGAAAAATTCAAACTTTGTATTGAAGGGGAGGTTTAAGAGCAGTGACAAATAGTTTTAAAAGAGTATCATCATTCATGTTATGATCCACTTTATGAGAGAGAGACTTATCATTTGATGAAAGTGTTAGTAGATTCATTAGGAAGTTGCTTGACATTGATGAAATGTCTAAGGTAATTTTTAGGAAGGTCATCACATTGGAATTCCTTCACTAGAGCATTGATTAAATCCTATAGTTGTGAGATGGAATGTCTAGGAATTTGGTTGTACCACTCAAATGCATCACCCATAAATATTTTGGCTAAGATATTAGTGGTAGAAAAGGTGTTAGTTTGGACCCATTCTTTATAGATATTACCAAAAGACTTAAGAAAGATATTAGGTTCCTTAGTCTCATTATATGTGATAGTTGGAGAAATGTTTCCAATGTATATGGATGCAATGAATGAGGCTAAAGGTTAATTTTGAAGATGTTGAAGCATTTTGTTATGCATTGGAGTTTGAGGGATGATATTGTCATTGGCATATATAAAATGAGGAGGAACAAAATTTTGATTTGGTTGAGACATGATGAATTGAGGTGGTTGAATAGTCATGTTTAATAAATGTTGTTGCATGTTCATCATTTGAGATTGATTGGTTATTTTCATGATGTTCATTTGTTGAACTACTTATGCAAGAAGTTGATTTGTATCAATAGGTGGATTGGAAGGTGGCGTATTAGTGTTGATAGGAAGAGGATTATTAATGTTGGTGGGAGAAGGATTATTTGGAGGTGGAGGATTCCCAACATTGGTATTGGGAGGAGGATTAGGATGAATGACCTCAACTAAATTACATTGTGTAGTGATTGGTTTTGGATTAGGAGAAGAGGAAGGGATAAAGTGGATAGTTTCATCTAAAGTAATAAAATAAGTGAGGTTATTATCTAAATCCTTGATTATACAATGTTATTGACTAAGGGAAGGATGAAAAGATGTCATTAGTATGAGAAAATATTAGATAAACACACAAGAAAGAGGTGAAAAATAACAAAGAGCTAGGAAGTGATAAAAAATAGTATAGAGTCGACTGGGTTGACCTAACACAAAAAATAGGGCCTACAAATTGTATAGGGTTGACTAGGTCAACCTAGTATAGTGAACAAAGGTTGGAAAAAGAGTGAATAGGGTCTAAAAATACTACATAGTCAACTGGGTCGGTCCAGTATAGTGAATAGAGGTTGGAAAAATGTATAGGGTTGATTAGGTCGACCTAGTTTAATAGATAGGGAAAATTAGAGAGCCTATAATAGATAGTGAATTGAAATAAGATATTTTTTAAAGTATTTTGAAAAGTAAGAACTAAATGGAAATGAACAATTAATTTTATTAACACTGACCAATTCAATTGAGGCACACAACACAAAACATTGTACCAATGCTCACTAATGCAAGATTTTACAATATAAAATACAATTGAATAAAGAGAAAGAAATAAACTTGGAAAGTAAATAACTAGATAAATGGCTAACCTAAATATTTATAATATTATTAGAATATAGTTTTAAATGTGATGGAAATTTGGCTATAAGTAAGGAACTTGAAACTAAACTAAGGATAATTTCAAGTAGTTTAGGCTAAAAGGGATATGTAGTGGTAATGATATAGGATTGGTATTGGGGCCTACCCCCTCACTTAAAACACTACATTGATAAGGGTTTCAGGGGCTTATCCATAATATACCATTAACCATGCTTTATAATTGACTAGAACATCAAGTTGGTTTCCCCTTTGGTGATGAAATCCAAGTAGGTTGGCCTTGGTTAGTCAAATGTTAAAATGTTTGTTTAGATTTTTTGATTTGGTCATGTTTACATAAAATAGAAAATAGTGAAACTAAATGATTAATTGAAAACCACATAATTAAGATATGTGATCTATTTTAAGCATGTAAGCAATAAGAAATAAAGGTGTGAGTTAATTACTATCATATAAATGTTAATTCCAACATTAAAACAAGGTATATTGTCAATATAGTCAACATTGTATGCATATAATATAGAATAAGGTTGATAGGGTGGATCTTATACTACAAAAGCAAGATTTAAAAATGAATAGGGTCAGTAGAGTTGACCTAGTTATCTAGACAACACACATAATACAAAACTGGGTTGATAGAGTTGACCTAGTTGACTATACAAAGGTAGTTTTGAATACTAAAAACTATGAAAGGAAAGACTATAAGAAAAGAGAGAATGGATATAAAGGAACCTTGATGGGTTTGAAGATGTAGATAAATGAGATTACTATCAAAGAACCTTGATAAATGCCTATAAATCTTATTAATAGGGTCAACTAGGTCGACCAAACTTTGTAGAAGCCTGTTGTTGAGTGCCTAAAATGTATATGGTCGATTAGGTCAACCTAGTATGATGAACTTGATGTTTGAAAATGTACAAGGTTGATTAGGTTGACCCAATAGTCTGGACTAGAAGTTTGAAAGTGTACAACATCGACTAGGTTGACCTAGTATGTTTTTTGTACATGATGAAAAACCTACACAAATAGAACTAAGTCATCTTGATGTGATTGTGTCTTAAACCTAAGCACAAAATTTAGAACTGGGTCGATGCAGTCAACCTAGTATGGAAAATATATGATAAAAATAATGATAAAATAATTAAAAATAAGTGAACAGATCCTGCAAGGGTTAGTTCACATCAAGTTCACTAGAATGTATGCAATTAAAAATGCATCATGTCTATAAATTAATCCTAATTTAGAGAAGATAGAGCATACCTACACTTTTGATTGATAATACATTTGTTAAGCGAGAGCATGGAAAATATGGGGATCTATTAGACCCGATTAGGGGATCACTTATCATAATACACTATGCTAAGGAGGATTCCAAAGCCTCCAGACTAAAACAATCATGTAATAACCCTAAGGGGGTCCTAGGTTTTTATATTTTGCTTATTCTTATAACAAAAACATAAATCTAATATAGTGCTCACTGAAGCTTTTGGCACAAAAGTAGAGGTTAGAAACAAAAAAAACCAAATTAAACATACATAGAAGACATATACTCATGTTAATGTATATGGAATACTAATTCATGGAAGAGAATCATAACTATATTATCTATCTACTCTTACAAAGGAGAAATAAATTCAAGAATACTCACCTTTGAAGATGAACCTGTTGAGCCTCAATCTCTCCCTTAGCTAAGGTGCTTTAACAAATTATTTTTGTATGTAAAGATAACAAAGACAAATTAGCTCTAGGTTACATAACCTTTATATGCATCCAAAATAATTCTCTACAAGACAAGATCTATATCTCTAAATAAAGTATGAAACCCTAACCTTTATTACTCAAGTATAATGGTCAATAAGTAGATGTTCATTTTCAATTATTCTTCTTCACTTCTCTATTCTCAAATGGTTGGAAATGAACTTGTATATTTAGGTAGATCTTACCCTAAATCTTTCTAAATATGTCAGCTATATAGGGTCAACCCAGTCAACCTTGTATGTTTTTGAGAGATAATTCACTAGGTCTCAAGCTATTAGCCAAAGGGATAACAAGCTCCAAAGTGAAAAATACCCCAAAACCGTATAGGTTTAACCCAGTTGACCTAGTACAATTAATTATCAAAAGGGGGATGAGGTAAGGAATAAGAGGATAATGATGTGATAAATGATTAGGATAGGTATAATTGAGAAGAATAAGCTTAGGGTAAATGGTTTTAAGAGAAAAGTGTGTAGATGAAAAGTGGAAAAAGGGAAAACAATCTTATGAATGGTCTACCCACCCCTTTCCTAGTGCACCCCTTAAGGTGTGCACTCATAGAGATTGAGACTTGATGGGTTCCTACAAGATACAAAGTGTCAATAAGTGATTAAATTTTTAAAATATTGTGTATACAAGATCTACCTATATAAACACATCTATTTTTCTATTCTTAAAGAGACAACAAGAGTTAATTTTTCATTTGTTCTTCTTTACAATCTTCTCTTTTGCCATTCTAATTAAGGAGTCTTAGCTTAGGGTTTATACTTGTAGAAGAATATTGTCTTGTGGAGAAGTCTTGGATGATTTGGCATTTTTTAGTGATTCTTAAAAACCATAAAAACCTCTTTCAAATCACCTTTGGCCAAGGGAGAGATTGAGTCTTGATGGGTTTGTCTTCAAGGTAAGTATCTCTAACTTTGATCCTCTCTTTAGTAGATAAAAGTAGCATAAGTAATGGCTTTTTAATATATTTATCTCATCATGCATTAGGGTCTTACCTATACATAGCTTAATTAAGATTATATTATGGATGTTTATTTTTATGTATACCAAACCCCACTTTGTGTCACAAAATTTGGTGAGCACTAGATTAGACTTTGCTTTACTTATTATTAGTTTAATGAATATGAAAACATAGGACCTAGTTAGGGTTATTGCATAATTTTACTTGATTGGAGGCTTTGGAACCCTCCATAGTGATATTATTTTGGTAATATATCCTTTTATTAGGTTTATTAGATCCATCTTGGTCATGACCCTAATTATCTAATATATCCCCAATCAGAATCTGAGCTAGGATTGATTTATAGATCTACTACATTTCCCATTGCATACAATACTCAAATCATATCTGGCCAAAAAAAACCATCAACCACATTTTCTAATAATTTAAATTAGGTTGAGTGAGTATGTTATTCAAACTTATATGGTCACTTATAAGTATAAATATTTGGCTAATGAGATCGTGTCTCCACATTTGTAATGCATGTAAAATCATGGATTATTATAAATCATGATCCCATACTAAATCTAATGATCCTTGAGCTTTCTTAATTCATAGGTGATATATTTTCACTCTTGAAATAATAATATATTATTACCTTCAAGAGATACATATGTGCATACATTAAAATATTTATCCATGTCTAACATCATTAAGATAAGTGATATTTTCAACAAATTTTGAAATGTTTATTGAACTACTCAATCCATATAAACTTATTTCCTTTCTTCAAATTTTTTTATTTGGGGCTCAAATTTATATAAATTTTTCATTAATCTCAAATAATACTTTGCTAAGCCCATATATATGTGCACTTTTTTCACATTCCATGAAACTAACCATCTTTTATCACACTAATATTTGTTGGATCCAATGTGACACCATTCCTATAAATAGGGTGGCCTAAATATTACATTTAATTTTGGAAGAATGTGCATCTAAACAATTTATCATACATTTAAAAACTTGACTTAAATGTTATTTATGATCTTATTTATTCCATTAAACTACCAAAACATCCTCAAGGAACATGAACAAAAATATGTCTCAATACTTGTGAAACTCATTGTTCATGAGACTCATGAACACTCTTGGTGAATTTGTAAGACTAAATGACATTTAAATGAAATAATAGTGACAATTAAGAGTGAAAAAAATGTCTTCAATATATCACCCTCATTGATTCTTAACCAGTGGTAAACATTGGCCATTTTTGGCCCACATACCAAGTTTGTGCCTAAATAAACAAGATGAGTAGAGTTCTAGAGTTTCAAAGGTCAGAATAATAGTTTCATGAAAAAGTATAGTGGAGGGCCTACAGGCCTTGGAAATGTAAGTACAAAACCTTCTTGGGATAAATCTTTACTTGGAAATTATTTCAGGGTTTATTTTGCTAAGCTAAATTCCTTTGGGACCCTTTTTTGGCTAAGTGTTGAATTCTTTCAAACAAATTATCTAAGATAAAGTTTTGAAAGGCATGAATTCTTTCAGATAAGATGAAGACCTATTTCTTTCAAGGAAATTGTTATTCAAAAATTTCCTTGAAGGCCTATTTCTTTTAGAGAAATTATCCACATCAAAAAAGGCTGTGTCATTTCTTTCAGGAAAATTGTCCGAATAATTTTCCTGAAGGGTCATTCTTATAACAAAGTGTCCCAAAAACTTTTTTCTTAAGGGTATTTTCTTGGAAAAGTGAACCAAATATAAATTTTGAAGGATCATTCTATAGGAAAGTGGTCCATTTTCAAAAGTTTTGAAAAGTCAGTTTTCAAGGAAATAGTCCTAAATAATTTACCCGAAGGGTATTTTCTTCAGACCAAAA
This sequence comes from Torreya grandis, assembly GCA_037957365.1. NCBI lineage: Eukaryota > Viridiplantae > Streptophyta > Pinopsida > Cupressales > Taxaceae > Torreya > Torreya grandis. Next base: position 20,481 of record JARHVA010005797.1, read on the forward strand.
GGTCCAAAGAAAAAGTACCAAAAGGTCATTTTTCAAGAAAATGGTCCTATAAAAAAGTTTCAAAGGGCCTTTATTTAGGAAATTGCCACAGATAAAGTCCCAAGGGGTTTTTCTCTTGATAAAGTGCCATTTACACTTTTCCCAAAGGGTCATTTCTCAAGAAAATTGTCTAGTTCAAGGGTTCTAAAGGTTTTTTTTTCAAGAAAGGTGCCCCAAAAAAAATGTCCAATAAAAGGTCCAAAGGAATTAACCCTCAAAATTTGTGATCTAGATAGTTGTGCAAAATGTCATTTTAGGCTACAAAAAGTAGTTGTTTAAATTTAAAAAGTTTAAGACGGGCACAAAAGTATCAAATTCAAGCATAGAAGATGACCATTGGATTTTAAATATGCAGTGATGGTCATGTGAACATCAAATACATTCATGTAGATGTCAAAGTTAAAGCTATGGAAAATAGCCATTTATATTTAAATAGGTTCAAGATGGATGTTCTACATTCAATCTGAGCAAATATTTAGTGGCATGCATGAAGTCAAGAAGTCAATAAGATGTTCAGCCATGATAAGTAACTATTTGGGTACAAAAGGTCCTTAAAAGGTTTAAAGTTGGTTGAGATATAATGGTTCATGGGATCCCTCATACTGACATGTGAGATCTAATAATCTATGCTAGATTCAGATAGGTCAAAATGTCCTAAATTAAAGCCCTTAAAGATCTACAAACTGGACATGATCCAATGCTGCAAGATCATCAAGCTAAAATCCAATGGTGCATGTTCACTAATAAAAGGGTGGGCCTAGGTAGATCTAATAGAGTGCATTTTAGGGTATAAAGCTAGATCAATAGTATGTGAGTAGAGTTGAAGAGTCAATGAGCTAAGGAGATACCATGTGGCATAAGTGTGGGAGCTAGAAGACTCATAGTGTATCCTAAAATCAAATGCATGTTTGACATTTGGTGTAAGCTTAGACAAAAGTTGACAAGTCATGGGAAAGATCAATGGTTAGAACTTGATCATATAGATAGAAATTGATGGAGTGAGATGAGTCAATATGTCAATAAGCTGAGTCAAATTTTGATAGCCAATTAGAACAAAGTCAAGCCCAGGGTTTTCAACAGAGGTTGAGAATCCATTTTTGACCAAGGGAAACAAGGTTTTATAGGGTCATCTCTATGAAATTAAAGCTTTTTTAAACACCATGGAGCATTCAATATGATGCACTGAGGTATAATACATATAAAGGACCACCATTGGAACTAATATGGACCTCTGGTTCAACATTTTTATGGCTTACAAGGTTCATTCTTGTGACTATGTTTGAATTTTCGAAAGAAGGACCTATGTATGGTGAACTCTTGTCTCCTATAGAGATAAAATAGGTCTATTTAGACCTATCTGGATCTAGAAAAGGGGCTATGGTCTATAGGTCTTTATTAATATGGATAACTATCAGAAAACCAATAACCTTAGATTGGTTTTCCATCTATAGGTGGGACCTATGATCCAAATATGGAAATAAAGTAGATATGTGGTTAATGAAAAAGGGTTTCATCTATCCATGTGGCTCCATCATCAACAAAGTAGGTACAAACCACTCTTTATGGCATGACACTATCAGTTTCAAGATTTGAGGTTTTGATCCTCATGAGCATGTTAAGTAGAATTAGGGTTCTAAGGTGGTGAAATGGTAGTGGGAGAAGAAATTAAGTGCATTTATTTTATTTAAAAAAACCTAGTTATCATGGAATAAACTCTTGTACTCTAGTAGAATCTCTCATCCAATGAGAGGAGCTTAAGGATTATTGAGATAATAGGAGATCTATTTGTTGATTAAGACACACAAATAGAAAGAAATAAATTGTTGCCACCTTACTTATTGATCATGATGACTTTCCTCCACTATACGATGCATTGTCCCCATCTCTCTTTCTTTTTTTTTGCTATATAAAGAGGCTTTAGAGCCAAAAAATAGATCCTCTCTATATTTTCTCTACTCCCTCTCTTGGGCATGACCAAACTTTGACAAGATGGAGAATGTAACCTCTTGAGATGAATACAAGACTATTTTAGATTTCATTGTTTTATCATAGTGTGCATATGTTAGATTTCCATGTGGTAGATTTTTCTCCCTTGTCAAATTATGATATCACCTAGTTACTAGTTTATCTTGTTATGTAGGTCATGTTTAGTATTCTACATCTCTTGATTGAATCTTGTATTTGGATACTATAACTGGTTACTATCTTAATCTAGATCTCTCCATTATTTCCCTCAGCTTAGATCATTTGGTGAACCTCTTCATGAAACACTAATGTATGACATCTATTTGAAATCCTATATCTAGTCTTGTGCTTGTTTCATTAGTGTTTAAGAGTCAAGTAGGGTGTATCAACCCATAATTTAGTTGCATCACCATTGTTAGCTTAGGTATCCCTTTCATGTTTTCTCTCCCTCCCTCCCTCTCTCCCTTTTCCTTGGTCATTAGTAGGTTTTAGTAATGGGAATGAGCTAAAATGATGCATCAAAGGAGCTAACCTTGTTAAAAGTCCTAGAGGTCTGACCCCATTATAAGATACCCATAACCTTGGGTTAGTACCATGTTGAGATAGATTTGGAAGTAGGACCTAAACACTTTTGATTCTATCTAGGGTTCACTCTAGATCTCCAAAATATTTAGCATGCACAGTGGGATGAGGTCCAAAAGAGTGGAAAGATCTTAGTGTGTCTTTCCTTTGATCAACTTTTGAAAGCAAGTAAATTAACACCAATGGTGACTCTAAATTAAATATTCTAGTTATGAGTAGACCAGGTATGTCTCTTTGAAAATTTTATTTAGTTCTTACATCTCATTTGACATATGGGGTCAATATGAATATTTATGGTGAATATTCCTATTATCCATCTCCTTATCAACAACTCCAATATGATCCTCATGATCCATATGAGCCTAATCATCCCTACCAAGATTTATGTTAAAGTTATGAGGAGCCTTGGCAAGTTTCTCATGATCCTTATTAGCAAGGAAATATCTCTTACCTTCCTCATGATCCTCACCAACAATATGAGGACTTGTTTCTATCATATATGCCAGAATACTGCCCTGATCCTTATTATGGATAGTAAGCCCATCATAACACTCCTCCTCATCAACCCTACCATGAGCCATCTATACCAACACTTAAGAAAACCTTTAAAATACTAAAAAATCATGCATTAGAATTATTATCATAATAATATTATGGTCAAGATTTTCCTACTCACCTAATTCATCATGTGAGAGAGTAATTGTAGTGAATAAAAGAATAATGGAGATCTGTTGAGAGATCAAATTAGAACAATATCATAGGTGAGATGATAGATGTAGGTGGTTACATTCAAAAAATTAAGGATAAGATAAAAGGCCTTGAGGAACAATAGGTCCAACATCACCAATCTTATGTGTCTTCATATATACCACCTCATCCTTCTCATGTACCACCCATTCATCCCTAGGAGACCATTCCATGTAACCATTTGAATGTTACAAGTTATTTATATGGTCCTTAGACCATTCCTTCTTAGAAATCTATCTAAGAGAGTTGTCAAAGAAATAATGAGATTGTTGTTGAACAACCTACTGTTAGGGTTCAAGACTCGATTCTTCCTCAATAACCCCTTATGAATTAATTCAAGGTTCTAAGTTGGAATCAAGTGGTGAAGTCATGGGGTAAGCAAAGTGAGGAAAATATATATTTGAGGACCTAAGATAAAGGAGGATTTGAGCCTATGGAAACCTCTCTCAGCACTCCTTAATAATATTCTTATGTTCCTTATCGTCATGAAGCTAATGATCACCTTAAACAGAGGATATTCCAAGAGAATATAAATAGGAAGATCAAAGATTTAGAGTTGAGGACAAGGAAAGAGGAGGAGAACCAAAATCAAAAGGTCAAATCAGAACCTTTATATTTTCCATCTTGGAACCAAATCATGTAGTTAGACAAATCTAAAGCTACTCAGCCCCCATCCCTCCCCCTTCAAGAATCTAAGTGATTTCCATCTTAGAAATCCATCCAGAGTAATATAAAAAATAAGGAGGAAGACATGAATATCAAAGATAAGCAGTTGAACTAAGGAGGCGTTACATATGTCTCATCTCTCTTGGAGTCATCCCAAGAATATCCTATGCCACTCCTTTAAGAGGTAACTAGTGAAATCCATTTTGAACTCATAACTAATAATGATGGATTTTAGAGTCAAAAGAAGAGATCAATATTGGGACACTACTTGGCAAGAATAAGAATGTCTTAGTATTTCATAATGTCAAAGAGGATCAGATACAAGAGCAAATGTAGGTTGGAAATGAAATCCAATAGGAATAAGTCTTAGATGTGCATCCAGAGGTTGCTTCTCAAGAATTTATTAATCACATATCAGTTGTCCAAGATCAAGAGTTTTCTCAAGACCTTATGGTAGCTAATATAAATCAAGTATAGGCTCATATTTATTTATGTATCCATGAGGACAACTCACACAACACCATTTATAAATTATAGAGTATTCATAAAGAAGAAGACCATTATAAGTAGTTGTACCATGATTTCATAAGTGAGATTGGTGAGTTTAAGATGGTAGATTTGGATATTGAGATAGTAAAATAGGCAAGATCTTTTGAATATTCCATTAATGCTTTAGAACATGAATAACACCATCTTGATAACCTCATACATTAAGAAGAGAAGACTGAATAAGTGGTGGTTCTAAATTACAAGGAGGATAAAGATGATTGGTAGCTACAAATGAAGCTGTTTCAAGAGCTCGAAGATCTTGCTCAAGTTAAGGATCAAGTTCTTGATAAGGTGGACAAATAATTTCCTATAGAAGATAATGACCAAGTTTGGGAAAAATATGTAGAGCTCATTGATGAGCCTAAAGATCTTAAAACCAAGAATAAGCCTATTCTTACGAAAGACATAAACAACCATTGGAGGTTGCAATTGAGGAACCTTATGAGAAAGCTAAGATTATCTGTTACACATAGATAACCTATTTGAAGCTACTTGGTTCTCATTAAGCATCATGCTAAAGAAGCTTAAAATTTAAACAAATAATAATTAGGCATCAAGACCAAGGGCCAAGGATCTGAATGCTTTATTCAAACCCTCACTTCATGATGCAAAAAATTTGTCAAACTTTCCTTTTAATCTAGGAGGAAAGGTACATATATTAGAGAATAAAACATAATTCAGATAATAAAGGAAAATAAACCTAATAATATAAATGTATAAAATAAAATATGAGTCATCTAATAAAGATGTTATTATCTAAAGATATGCCATAAAAGATGTGAGAGCAATGATAAGTATCAATTGAGAAATAAAGTGTTGTATGTGAGCATTGCACAATCCACAAAAATGGAGCATAAGGAGCATGCACCAATAGGATGTATAGAGGCATCAAGGAAAATGATGGAAAAGGTACATGGTTAGGATTATGTGAGGCATAAGTTTCAAATCTCAAAGGAGAGAGATGAGGATAAGGACAATTTTCAGTTCAGCCTAAGATGTCTAGGGGATTAAAAAAATGTGTAAAAAAGTAAAATTATTTCACACTAAAGAGGAAGGACACATGATGAGAGTATCATGTAGGATGTGAATATCCTATGTAGGGGATTAAATAAGAATATGAGGAAGTATATAAGGTAAGTAGTCTATTTTCCTATGGAACTAAATAATTTTACATCAAGGCAAAAATGAGAGAGAAGTTTGTATATGCCCACTTACATCAACACCCAAGTGATAAAAGATAAAAAATATATGATATCTTTTCACATGATGAAAAGGATAGAGATATGAATGAGAAATCATGAGAATTAGGAGCCACTTGGATAAGTGTTGAGTAAGGTGATAAGGATTTGGTTTGTCACTGAACAAAGAGGCAAAATACTCACTATGCATGATATCAATAAGTCATTTGAGGAAGGTAGAGAGGTAGATCACAATCAACCTATTGTTGATGAGGTGAGAACAATTTTATTTTTTCATGAGATTAAGATACTTCCAAATGAATAAGTAGAGAAATATCAACCTTAATTTGACTTGAGGTGACTAAAGGAATTATCAATCTTAGCGTGGAATAGAGCACGTGATGGAAAAAGGATAATAACAAGGACAGAAAATAGGATTAGCATGCAAACATTCCATAAATTTATAATGAAGTTCATAAATGGTAATGGAGATAAAGTTTATGTACTTTCCATAAAGGAAAATCAAATTAATAAGTGTGTAATAGGAAAGGATTGATGGAGGTTCAAAAGAAGGGTATCAAGGAAAACCCTTAGTATAGGTTGACATATATAGGTGGGATTGGATAAGTGCATATGAGATATTTGTATGGTGCACACATGAATAAAAGTGTTCAAAACACTTGGTAGAGGTAGACAAATAACTATAGGAAGAATGAGAAGATGAAGAAAGTGAGGATAATGGTTTCATGATCCAAGAAGTATTTATAGGAGAATGTGTTGAGCATGCATGCCAAAAAATAGGGATAATTAGGAATTTTAATTCATCATACCATCCCTATAAATAAGAAAACATTAAGGTGGTGCAATGAAGATGTATAAATTTACTCAGATGATTAATTGGAGATAAGCTAAAGTAATTTGATATGGTTTTGGAATAATAAGAATTCACATGAAATAATTAAGTGAATATAAACACTATGAAAACATATTTATAAGTAATGAATAAGAGTATCCCAAGAGGTGTTTTGGATCAAAGAGACACTAAGGAAGTGCATGGAATAATTACAAAAGTATAGGATTATGCTAAGTATATATGTGAGATATATTAACAAGTGAGACAAAGGATAAAGTGAAACAACATATGATTCAATGAGTGTGTGGATGAAAGGCAAAGAAACAAGGATTTAGAGTATGAGATCTAGTGTTGGCACATTTATGCAAGGATATTTTTACTAGTGGGATGTATAATGAGATGAATATGAAGTAGATAGGTCCATCTAAGTTATTGTACAAGTTTTTTAATAGTACATATGATATTTAGTTACTAGAGAAAATTGATATTTCACCCTTTTTTAATGTGACAAATTTGTATGATTTTTATAATGGGAAACCAAAAATAGAAATAGATAAATTAGATGTAAAAGTACTATATTGGAAGAAGCAGAACCCTGACAAGGAGAAGGAATATATATAGGCTATATTTGAATCTAAGGTATTGAAATATATGTGCAAGAAGTCATACAAATAATACCTAGTAATATGGATGAACCAAAGAGTTTAAGAATAACATGTCCAAATCCCATAGAGATTGGTTGATATAGCCATACTCTCAAATATTTAAACTTGTGATTCAGAGCATATTTTAGTTATCTAAGGTGTCTGATGTAATAAAATCCCAACTTCAAGGTTCATATTATATCACCACATAATTTATAAGTCCAAATGTGTAAGGGAAGGGGAAGAGACACAACAAAATTAGACATACAATAAAAAAAATTATGCCATGAATCCAATCAAGGAATTGAAATACATGAGAATGAAAAGACTTAAGAAAATTCACATAATGAATGAATATATTTGGAATGCACAAGAGGAACTTGATTGATGTACATGAAATACATTGAATAAGAATTAGTTTTTTTAGGATAACAAGGCACACAAGACCATGAGGAACTCTCAAATAAAGGACATGCACAAGGGGTTAGTAAAATATTTTATCACTCAAATTTGTTTTAATATGAGACATGTGGACCATATAAAATCCACCAAAGTCCTAGTAATAAGCATTAAGGATGAATTATTTTAAAATATAGAAGGTTGGAGTGACATAAATAAATACCCATAGATCTACTTTAAAAAGTAGTTGGGAATTGGATGGCCAAACATAGAGGAGACTATGATTCTAGAATAGGTCTTATGAGTTGTATAAATCAAGGATGTTATGTAAAGTCTAAAATAACTAAAGGTTTTCAAAAATTTCATGAAAGTGATGTCTAAAAACTTTTAATGCATAGTATCTAGTGATAATTTGTGTGGAAACATTTTTATACATAGGAACCTTATAGGGCCTATAAAATTTATGTATTCGATAAATTATGGAGGATAGGTTAGAACTATTTGGGATATTTTATTGATATATAGACATAAAATGAGATATTTTGAGCTAGATGAAGAGAGCAAGGCCCATATCCTTGAGCACTGTATATGTATTAATAGCCTAGCAAGCTTATAGATTAAGCTTGGAAAAATTAAGAGTTATCTATTTTATTACATTAATAGAAAATAATTTTGCTTCCTCTTTGAGTAGTTGTGAAAAAGTTAAGTTTTTTTACCCTAATTTTTATTTAAGAATTAATATTTTATATAATAATTTTAAAATATGAAATAAATAATAATGCTAAATATATATAATTATTAAAAATTTTGATTTGGAAACTTACTAAATATGGAAACCTTTTATTTTTAAAATACATTAAAATCAAATACACTTGATTTAAATCTAAATTTATGTTCACTATTTTTGATGTCTAAAAATATGAGCCAAAAAGAGAGTGGACTTTGATAGTGTGTGATCAAAGGTATAATATAAAATATGTTTTAGATAGGAACACACTTCATAGATATAATCATAGGCTAGTTATGTTTGTTAACTAAAAATTTGTTACTATTGTCTATAGCTGATGTTTGAAAGTGAAAAGTAGAGAAATACATAAATTTATCAATGATAGATTAGAATTAGAATCAAAATCTAATAATATTCATAGATAGGACTATGCTACCCATATAACAACACAAGTTGACTACAAAATGGTATGTGTTTATTGTGAGGAATTTGTACATATTTCACTATCTATACTTGTTTTCATTGATAAGGTTTAGATATTTAAATTCTAAATATGTAGTATCAATAGGATTTTTTCCTCTTATTTTTCCTTGGAAGCCCTTGGGGTCTTCATGATAGCTATAAACCTACAAAAAATATGTGGAGTGTAATGGGATGAGATAACTCCAATCAACCTATTAATGATTAACCACCACTTACCTATCTAGATATTCCAAAGAAGGAATCAAATAACAATTAGTTCTCCCACCTAGATTGATTTTGCAGTTGTGCTCCTTGACTATATGTAAACATCTAGAAATATGATTTTTATACTTGATAATGATATCTCTTGAATTATTTTGAGATGATTTAGACATGTATTATAGTTGATCCTTATGATTTATATTAAATTGAAAAATAATAAGGAAGATTTTATCAATATGAAATAGTGTATAAATGCTCAATAGTTAGTGCCAAGCTATCTAGTTAGGAAGTATGGGAGAGAATAATGAATGGCCTTTGATGTATATTTATATAAAAGCTTTTAATATTTTCATTTTGCTGACCTGATGAATGTGTAGGAAGACTAAAAGATTATTTTGAAAATTTTAAACTTGTTATTATTTGGTGCAGGATGTAATCAATCTAGGTGGATAGGTTCATGAAAGTGGACTTATCTGGAGAGATTATAAATAGTTTTCTTGTAAGTGGAAGCAATATGAAGATGAAAAAGAGGTTTAAATTGATTTTTTTTTACAACAATGACAATGAATAGAGGATACATACTGCATATAGATAAATTTATTAGAGTAATGGTAAATAAGAATCATGTATTAAGGTGCAAGTCATATGGTTTAGGATGTGTCAATATTTAGAATTTTATATACTTGTGACTGGATGTGTATGTCTACATTCACCCCCACCATTTATTCTAGCAATTGAATTCCTAGAGTAAAAGATAAATAATTAAACTTGAATGTGTATAGGACACTTTATGTTTTAAAGGATAGTTCAATTATGTAAGACACTCATTTTTTCAAACCTTGAAACAACACATGAAGTAGTCATTTGTTCATATTTGAAATTTGAAAAATCCAAACTTTGAGAATTGACAAACATGAAAGGAGAACAAGGAAGGATTAAAATTTGTATGGAGATGAAAAAATTATGTTGTAACCTATAAAATATGGTGAAGCATTGTATAGTTGTCCCCTTTATTGAATCACTTAGATATATGGTTCCTTATGGTGAACTAATATAAAATTAATAGTGATCAAGTCCAAATTTTGGATAACTAATAAAACTCTTCAATTAGAAAGATATCTAATCCAAATCTCATAAATAAAGAAAACTACCCAATGTATTAATCCAAATAAAGTGGAACCATAATGGGTTTGGTATAAGTGATGTCAATAACTTTGAGTGTTACTAGATTTAAACATACATCCCCCATTATAGAATATAAAACCACATAATGGATTTTATAAAAGTAATGCCAAGGTCATTGAGTGTCACTAGACTTAAACATACATTTCCCATAATATAATTAATCAAACTGATAAAACACACACACACACACACACACACACACACACACACACACACACACACACACACACACACACACACACACACACACACACACACACACACACACACACACACACACACACACACATTTGACTTGCATGATTGAAAGAGAATGAATAACATTCATGACCCCATCATGATTACGTATCCAATAGATTTGGAGTGAAATAATAACTTTTTTCATTGAATTTTTAAATTGTTAAACTTTGAAATTGTGCATGATCAAGTATGATTCCATTTGTACTTTGAAAATGTGTATGGATAAGTATCATGCCCTTTTTAACTTTGAAAATTTGTATGAAAAATTATCATGCCATTTTTAAATTTGAAAATGTGCATGAACAAGTATAATTCCCCTGAATATGCATTAAATTATATACAATGGCATGCATATATATGCTTGTATTGTGAAACACGTAACTATTTTATCACCTATTTTGTATTTGAAAATGTATATTCATTCAAGTATGTATGATTATATACCTTGAGTTTTGTAAATTGAGTACATATTCATGTCATATTCCCCCATATTTTGTATAATTGTTCTAATATTTTTCATGTGATTGATTCATGAATCATTTTAAAATTTTCAAATCTTATAGTCTATCATAGAATTTTATATTTGTATTACTTTTGATCTTTTCTTAAAATTGTATTTTTGTATCTTTGAAACATGTATTCTTTCCAAAATTTGATTTTTATATTTTTGGATACTTGTATCTCTATGAAAATAACTCTATTATTCTCCCTTTGGATATGAGGGATGTATCATATAAGTAACTCATCTCAAAATAAGAGTTAAATAATTCAAGTGATAAAGATATAATCATGTAAAATTATGTGATCATGTGGATAATATGTCACCATAGTAATGTAATTTTCATTGAAAATTATTTGAATATGAGGCATAAAAGTCTCATTTATAGATAGACACATTGATTAAGGACATATAAAACTAATCATCTATGAATTAGACTACATATTAAAAATGCATGATATGTATCATGACACCACTAATCAAGCTTCAAACATATAACAAGCACAACACACAATGTCATGAAAATTTCATATAATGAGTCTAAGGGCCACATATAATGTAAATAGACATGTCATAATAAACAAGGCCAAGTGATTGACATAAAGGACATTAACAATGCCACAAATAAGTGACATGTCCAAATTAAGCACATAACATAGGGACAATGGCCACAAGTAATGTAAATGTTCAAATTTTGCTCATAATAAGAAACAATCTCATAGAGATATTAATAAATTGAATTACCAAAAAGCAAAATAGCATAAAAAATAATAAATCAATGTATATCCTATCATTCCAGAAAGTAAATATCATTGAATGAACACACAAGTAAAACTATTCTACACTATCCATATGTGTCAATGTTATATCATATCAAAGTAGCACATCTATGTAGCACAATGTAAGATATGATTAATTATAAATACACTTATAAAATATGTGGTTTGGCATGGCATTAGAGGTCATAGATATATATATAACCTATTATAGTATAATGTGTAGAATAAGATGCCTCTACCACTAGGTTGAAGGAAATATAACATCAAATAATACACATAGATATGTATGTCTTGAATCAAACACATATATTATGAAATTCATGTGTGTTGAAACAAAAATTTTACATTTGTTAATATATGTAATAAAAAATATATTTAAAGTAGTAAACTACTGGCGTATGTCATGCTTAGGTCCCACTTATTTTTTTATTTGAATTTTATTATATTTTTGAGATTTTATTATTTTATTATTTTAATTTTTTTGATAATTTTGAAAGTGACTTAACATATTATCCCATAAATAAAATAACCATGATGCATTCCTATATCATAGAGTTGGAGAGTGACTTTCCCTTGGATGAAAAGAACTATACAATCACTTAAAAGTGGTAATTGAGACTACCTATCCTAACTTAGCCCTAAACCTATCCTAGAGCCTATTATCACACTTATCTAGCCTTTAGGTAGGATAGAAGCATCCATAACCATCCATAAAGTAGTCATAAACCCTCATTATTATATCCTGACCCTTCGTGCCTAGTGTTCTACCACTTAGATAGTAGCACCATAATAAGGAGAGTAGTGCCACATGGTGCTAGTATCCCAATAATGGTGTTAATTTCCTTTCCCTCTATTTTTAACAAATAAATATCTTTCAAATCTAAAACCTCCTAGGTTTGTATTAGACCTCTTTTAGCACTCGTACAAACACTAAAAAAATATAAATACATGACTTTTATCCCTCTAGATAGTAGATGGAAATCATATCCAAAATCACATTCAAACTCATAAAAAGTTTTTCATAATTAAGGTAATTAATCCTATTCTTCCCTACTTCTACATACTACCATATACAACAATCTTAAGCTCAGATTATCTATATTTATAGTCTCAAGCACATTCAAAGAGCTCAAGTCTACTATCATACTAGATTGACTTGTAATTACACTAGCACTTAGGTGGGTAGAACTACATCAAGCTTTATCCCTATTTAGAATATTGGTATGTAGATAAATCTCATCATAGCGGGGTGTTGAGGATGTGCAAACTACCCCACTAACAAAGACATTTTTTATATTGTATCAATTGGATGCCCTAGTAACATGCAAGATTAGGTTTTTCTCAAAAAGTTAATCAAAAAAGGCCATATAAAAGGTTTCATAACTCATGAACATAGATATAGACCTCCTAGATCAAGACAAAGGTGCACCCAAAAGCTCGAGATAGTCCTACATAGAGGACACTATTACCAATATAGAGACACTACCAGCACATTTGTAATAATGGTGTTACTATCTAATTAAGGTGTTATTATCTAAGAGGGGTTCTGACATTGTAATCATGGTTTTGATAATTAGGCCAGACTATACCTTAGTTTCCAACCTCTAGATCATCTATCTCAGTCATTTTCTAGCTAAGTTATCACTTGCATTATTTACTGATATTTTTATAAATGTCAAAGTTAGTCAATTATATAAAAAAATTAGTGGTTATATTTATTTATTATTATTACCCCAACTTATCATACTCAAATCTTAATAAACATAAGATTTATGCTTTCTAATTCCTAAAAGGTTAAAATATTTAGTGAACTCAACTTAATTTGAGCATATTATTTTAAAACCCTAGTGCACCATTATGGATTCCCTTCTTATATTCAACATCTATTCAATTTTTAGTTTGTAACATATCATCATGATTATCATGATGGATGCCATTTTCTACTTATGGTACAAAGTCTTGTGGTTTTCTTAGCATGCTTATTACTAGACATTTGTATAAAAATGCACATGTATGTCACTCCCCTATGGATCATGTCAAAGCTAAGATTATTTTAAACATTGGTCCTCCCTATTGTGAGTCCCATTATTATGAGAACCATTGTTATATATCTCACTTTGAGTTACCTAGAGTTATTAATCAAAGATAGAGGGATCAGAGGAATCCTTTTGTTCTACCTTCACCTAGACTAATTGATTATCTTCATTCACAAGCCACCTCTACTACCCTCCCTTAGAAAATAGTTTATCCCATGGTTAAATATATTATTAGATGGAATAGTGTAACAACCCTATTGGGTTTTACTAGAATAGAGTAATTTTTAAAAATAAGTACACATATTCATCTAACATATTTCACCACAAGAAATCTAAGTGAACTTTAACTAGATTTATTATTTTAGATAACCTTTATAAGGTCCATAACTAATATATTTAGCTAATCATGACAATGATAATGATATATTAAAACATGAACAATATTGAATAAATAATAAAGAGTGCATTTATTTCATAATAATAATATTACAATTTTAGCCATAACTGATACAACATTACAACTGCTACTGTACATGCATAAATGAATAAATAGTATAGTTTAAAAAATAATAATGTCTCAATAATAATAATAATAATAATACATTGATAAAAAATATCCATAAAGTATGCATCTCAAATGAACTTAAGTATCCATCAATAATCTCAAGTGTAGTCTCTAGTGTAGTACTACTACAAGGAGGGAGAACATCATTCGAGTGCTTTTCCACACCAACCACAAACCATTGATCCCACACACTATCTCTCAATAAGGAAATGTCCCTCCCTTAACATATGGGTAGATAATGATGGTGTGGAAATCCATAGTGAAATTAGAACCCATGTGTTTTAAGATAGCTAATACATGATGTATACCATAAATAAATCCATTCTAACATGATATCGCACATACATATAAAATATATCAAACACATGGAATGGAAATGTTTAAATGTAAACATTACTTTGGATAGATTTTTCAAATAGTTAATGATCTCTAAAATTAGTCAATTTTATACACACAACTCAAATGGATTACACCTCATCTTGCATTAATGATGCTAATTAAGCTAATAGAATCTACCACATTAATTAATTAGGGTCATGAATGTGAGATTTGGTTATTTATATAATAATATAAAAACCAATAGATTCAGATGGAATATTACTTATTAGTATATATAAAATATACTATGTAAAAAAATATAAAATACATACATTTAGTCCATCAAATATAATGAAATGAATCTAAGATCATCTAATTTATTACAAAATGATAAACATAATCATATACAATCCTTAATAGAAACATACCATCTGAGTAAGTATCATATCTACACTATAGGTTACCTAATATCAATATGTAACTCAATGTTATTTCATCCACATATCATAACATTACTATTATAGGCTCAAATTTTACCCTTGGATAGGATTCTTCAGGCTCTCTCCAATTGAGATATACGATGGGATTAACCCTAGACTATGGGTAACCTGTATTGGGATTGAACCCCTAAAATATTTTGACTTCCTCTTTGATGCTCACCTAAACTAAAGTTAAACTAATCATTCATATTGAAAAGGGTTATACATGGGATAAAGGATCCTAATAAGGTTAACTAGGTGATGCACCAAATTTAAAAGGGAAGCTCCCATAATCTTGAACCCACACTAGATCTATAGAAGATAGTACTATCTTACACAACCTCAAGATAAATATAATTAAATAAGTATTTCATAGAAGATGTTTAGAGCACACCACTTATCTAGACCTAAAAATAACATTAAAAACTCCCTAGATAAGGTCAAAATGGAGGAAAATTAATGAGAAATATTCTCCTTCACACAATGCCATCATGCATAACTCAACAAACTAGATCTAAGGCAAGAGATAGGCAAAGAAAGCCTCATATTTCATTAAGAGGTATTTATTACAAATGATTGATAGGGTCAAGCCTAATCAAGATGAGTATACTTTTTAGTATCCCATAGAGTTCCCTATCTCCCAAAAATATGAAAAAAGTGTAAAATATGAGAACCTTTACAAAGGAGAATAGAAACAAATAAAATAGGAAAAAGGGGAAAGAAAGAAGAGGGAACATGCTTCAAGAAAAATTAATGAGCTTCTAGATTTCAAGGGAATGCTCCACCATGCTTTAGTCCAAAAAATATGTAATCCATCATGAATAAGACAACTAAATCTCTATCCTTTATCTTCATGCCATCTTCTACATGGTTGCTTATGTATAAAGACAAAATCCTTATATCTATGAACTTGACTGAGATTTGGTTATGTCTGCTTTAGGTGACTATCTATCAAGAGTATGGCTAAGGACATTCATTCATTGATTACACATAGCTTCTTCTTTCTTTGATAACTAGACCTAGGTCTACTATAGAGAAAAACTAATTTAAGATTATTGATTTTCCTATAGTCTATATAGATGGCACTCTGCTTGATGTTTGGTCCCTTTCACAATAAGTTGCCACCCTTTTGGCCTATATTAAGTCTAAAATACCTATTTTAATTGTATGGATCTTTTCTAGCAATGTTTAATCCTTATTATTTATATTGGTCTAACTTGGGTTGAGCTCAAGCTCGATTCCATGTATTTTTTGCTAACTCAGGTCCATTCATTTGATTTTCTTGAGTTGAACTACCCCATCAACCCTAGTAAAAAATATCCTAACTCAATCCTTTATTCATTAGTTCTCGACATACCAACTTGGAATCTATTGACTTTGAATCTTACTCACATCATCACATCTCCTTTGATAGGTTGAATGCATGCCATTAGATCTTTTACTCAAGCTAACTCATTGTTGACATTTGGCACTTATGCATTTGATTATTGGATCTGATTGTTAGTCTATCTAATCCTACACTTATGCCACATGGTGGAATATAAGCCTCTTGACCTTTTGAATCTTTTAATGTGCCATTAATTATTAGATTTGATTTAGGTTCTTGAGATATGGACACTTTTTAGACCCACATTTAGTTGAGGACCCTTTGATAGTTTTTTGAATGCCAATAGCTATTTTATGAGGACCAAATTTGACATATACACAAATGTCTTTGGAATTTTAAATCCAAAGGATTAATTTAAGGGGACCAAACTTGACATCCACATGCTTATCATGGGATATTTAAATCCCAGTAGCTATTTATTATACTTGAATTTGACATTTGTGAGACTGCCCTAGATCTTTGGATCAATTTTGTTGAAATAATTATCCGATGTAATTATGTATTCAAGGAAATTATTAGGAAATAATTTCTCCAAAAGAATATGCTTATTTGGGACTTTTATCAAGGGGATATTTTAATTGAGCCTTTCATATCAAAAAATTTATTCAAAATAAATGACTTCAGATTTTGAAGAGGGCCCTTTGGTTTCAGACATGTTCCTCAAAATATTTGCCTTGCACCTTTTGAAAGAAAATTGTCTTTAGGCTTTGTATATTAGATAAAATGTCTAAAATAAATTGACCTTCAGGGAACATATCATGGGATATTTTTTAAGAAAGCATTATGTCCTTAGAATTTCCTTTTCCTTTTTGAAATAGCCCTTTTCCCTTTGAAATTGCCTTTAAAACTCTTGTAATGTGTCCTTATGAGAAATTTTCTTGGTCACTTACCAAAAGAAAATACACTTTGGGCTTTGTGTTTGGATCACTTTCCTAAGGAAATACCATTTGGGAAAATGTTTTGGCCAATTTAATTTAACAATATACCCTTCAAAACTTCTGTATTTGACACATTGGAGAAGAAAAAGTACCCTTTAGAAGAGTGTTTGGGACAATTTCCTAAGAAAATACCCTTTGGGAAAAGTGTTTGGGACACTTTGCTAAAAAAGTACCCTTTAAGATTTTTAATTTAGACCTTTTGATGAAGAAATATCCTTCAATATTTTTGAATGGACCACTTTCTTAGAGAATGATCCTTCAAGATTTTTATTTTGATCAAAATGTTTGAAACAATTCTTGACACAACCCAATAGCCCTGAAACAAATATCCTAAAGGAAATAACACTTAGCCATTTTTGTATGCAAATAATCTCTCTAAAAAAAATAGGTCTTTGGAAACTTTGTCTTGGATAAAATTTTCAAAAGGATCTTCAATACTTAGCCAAAAGGGGGAATAATTTCTCCCAAGTAATTTTGAAATCTCTAACACTTAGCCAAAATTTGAAAAATTTCCATGTATAAACTTAGGCTTTTCTAGACCTATTCTTAAAACTATTCATCACCATGAAAACCTACTTGGATCCTCTCCATTTTGCATTATTGGACTCTTTTCTATTAATTTTATGCATTTATTCATCAAACCATGTAAGATATTTGTATTTGGGGCAAAAATTTCCAACATCTTTGGTAACTCAAAGGGGTTGCATGCCTGTCTATGCAAGAGAACCCAAACCATGCTGCCTTTTTTAGTCTATTGGGCATAGAGTCATAAGTCTCTAGAACTGAGATGGTCTAAAATATGATATAAGGATAACCCTTTATGGGAATTCCTCTTTAGACAATAAGGACCAAAAACAAAACAATAAAGGAAAATGCATGCAGGCACTTGTAAGAAGAAAAAACAACTAACCTACTAAATAAAAGAAAGTGTAAGGGAACTTAGAAAAAGGCATAAAAACTAATCTAAAATATACAAGTCCTTTTTAAAAACTATTCCTACTAGATCAAAAGGAAAACTTCTAGTATCATCCACTTGTAATAAGTCAGGATGGAAAATACTTTGCTTTGGAGGTATCATAATTGGTGGATCAAGTAGCTTGATCATCAATCCTTTTGATGTGATCCCCAGTGGATGGAATCAAATGAACATATCTCTAATGTAGAATACATATCCAATTCTTCCAATATTGATTCATATTGGACTATGGGAGCACTTGCTTTCTATTTCTCATCACTCTTGATAAAGTCCTGCATGAAGGCTTAATTTGGGCTCTTGGGAGAAACTACACTTGATTTAATTGGTGCTTCAAAAAGACCATGTTATTCTACCTTTTCATTATGTAAATTAGGAATCATAATTCTTAGATACACATTTTCATGGTTTTTTGGAAGGACATGTCCCTCAGCTTCTTCAAATTCTTTGGTTATGGCATTGAACCACTACCATAACTCTTCAGGCTCTTCACTGGTATTTTCATCAAATTGAATCACTTGAGCATTTGAGATGTCTCCTTCATCAACCTCACTCAATATTTAATTTTGATTTTGAACTAAAAATGAGGTTTGATTTAACCATCCAAAGTGTTTTATTATTTTTTGAATATTGAAGTTATATTCATAAATAATAAATGTTAGGGGGGAATCTAGAACATAAATGCTTTGATACCACTTGTCAGGATCCTACTCCTCAATAAGAGTATATATGATTACCTTGTATTAGCAACTAAACACGAAATTATATGAGAATGAATAAGTAACTAGAATTCACAAATGACATAGAATATGAGAGACAATACACAATCTTGTATTAATACTCATCCAAAAAGAAAATACAATAAAGAAGATGCCACTTCTTCTCACACATCTTAGAGGCTTCCCACACCTCAAGGGCTCCCAGTAATTCTCAATCAAGAGTTCACTCTCCTACCAAAAATGGTTCCAAAACACAACTCAAACACAGAGTTGGTGTTCACCTCCAACTAGTTAGTAATAACACTGCCAGTACACAAGTACTCAAAGTACTTCAAGTATATCTCCCATGAACTTGCAACAACCTGCAACTCAAATGATCTTACTTACACATGTAGATCTACCATGAACTTGTAACAACCTGCAATTCAAATGATCTTACAATTGGAAGGATCTACCTTGCCTTCCTCTATTGCTCTCTTACCATGTATAACTTCTCCCTGATCTTGCAACAACCTACAGATCAACCTGTTCTTACAATTGGAAGGATCTCTTCCTTGCCTTGATCCTTAATTACAATACATGCCAATGGGTCTATAAATAGATCCCATACTAAAAAATAACTTAGACTTCTAATTTACAATAATTAGACACACAACTCAAGACTCAAAATAGCCTTTACATGCAAACAATCGGTTCAACAAACTAACTATTCATGTAACGAACAGTTCTAGAACTGCACAAGCGATCGATGTCGGTCCCTATCTACCTAGAGGTGACCGATGTTGGCCGACTCCTATCAATGTCGGTTTCCCTTCTGTTCACCCCTGACCAATGTTAGTCAGCCTAATCAACGTTGGTGATTGTGACACTCAACAACCTCATCCATGTTTGCAAATAGTGAAGCTTTTAGCTCCACAACCTAACAATCTCCCACTTGGAGATAAATAGCTGCAACTATACCTGTACTTATACATCATCTAGTTTGTTTCCTAGCATTGTATCCCTCTTCAAAATCACTCTTGAAGACCAACCACCACAAATCCTATGGTGCACCTCCTATCATCCAAATCACCTACCACATCCGCATCTACAAACCCATGTAGAAAAGAAATTGACCCTGCATAGCATGTGCACCTACTGCTAGTCCCTCTCAGATATCTGAGAATCCACTGAACTGCCCTCTAGTGCTTCTTTCCTAGATTGACCATGAACTTGCTGACAATACCCACTGCTTAGGCAATCTTAGCTTTAGTACATACCATGCACTTAACCTCATTATGTGAATCAGGACACTGTTTAAAGAACTATCCAACCATCGGTGTGCTAACTGGTTTCACACAATCATCTGGAGACAAAATCAACCTGTGACCTTCCATGTCTCTATAACACACTCATGCCAAAGAATCTTGCTGATCCCATATTCCTCATGACACACCTCTGAACTAAATTTACCTTTAGTTCAACAACTCTCTACATATGTGACCCTGCAACAAGTACACAACATACAGTAACAAGATAATGTAGCTAATATTATCCAACTTGGTAAATAAAACACAATGGTTAAACCTCCATTGTCCTGCAGCTTACTCAAGACCATATACCCTGGTCTTCCATCTCACGTGTCCATTCCCGCTCTTATTTATCCTGAAAATCCATTCGTCTCTCAGTGCTTTCTTCCAGCTGGAAACTCCACCAAAAATTCCCATTTGGTTCTTCTCCAAAGAATCACATTCCTCATCCATGCCAAGCTCCCACTGTTTCCTGGATCTACCTACTCTACTTTTTTAATAACTTCCTGGTTCTTGACCATCAGTGAGCAACAAGTAGTGTAAAGAAGGGAAATGACAAATTTGAGGCTTACTTACCCTTTAAGTCCTCCATATGGGCACTTGAGACTTCTTAATAGCTTGCTATCCACCCAAAATTTGTCTCAATGACTGATGTCAGTCACATCTCAATCTACACTTAACTGACATCAGTTCCGTGTGACTACCTCATCACCAACATCGGTTCCTCCTTGACCGATGCTGATGTTTATTTATCCCTGAGTCACTGATGTCAATCTGCACATAGTTGATGTCGGTCCCTGTCTGGATGCCAACGTTAATTTTCTAATTGACATCGGTCTCTATGTTTTACTTGTGAGCGATGAATTTTACCCACAAGCTCCTTTTGGATCAAAACCCTATCCAAATCAACCTTGCTTTGCTTAGAATTATTTAGCCCCTTGCGTTGATCTCTGTCCGTCATCTTCTCCTTAAAAACCAAGGCTTTCCTGTTCTTGTCACAAACATCAGATTTCTCAAAAAATGTCACTTTCTTTTTTTGCATACAGAAATCTCGATCCATGCTTTTCAAATATGAAAGCATACCCTTTGACTTAAGAACATGCATCCCCTTCTTATTCATGTGAGCAAGCCTATTAAGCCACATCTTTGAATCTACAACTGAAGTAGATAAACTAGAAGGAGAATCAGTAATACAAGTAAATAGATAAAGTGTACCTACTTTCTTACCTCTTGCTACAATAAGTGCACCCTTGGAAACTTTCTAAGAGTCCACTGTGAGAGTTATTGTGCAACCCTCATCACTTAATTTTCTAACAAAAATTAAATTTTGCTTCAGGACTGGGACATGCATGACCTCCTTCAACACCCATGTGTTGCTTGTCTACAATTTGAGCTTCACTTTCCCTTTGCCAACCATTTGACAAGGCTTATCATCCCCTAAATAAATTTCTCCAAAGACTCCCTGGACATATTCATGAAAAAATTCCCTATCTGGGGATGCATGGAAAGAGGCAACATAATCTAAAACCCAAGATTCTACTTTATCTAAGGAACATACCAGAGCATCCTGTGTAAAAAAATCTGCAACATCCACTTCTTCATGTCCTTCATGCTGATCTCCATTCACCCAACAATCTCTCTTTAAGTGCCCTTGCTTTCCACATTTCCAGCAGGTTATTCTGCCATACCTGGATTTGGATCTCCTGCCTATCTTTGACCTTGATCTCCCATGCTCAATCTTCTCTCTTTGCCTTCCCCTACTTTCAACACTCAAAGCATTCCCTGATGATTCACCTATGCTTTTCTTGAAAATTTCTTCATTCAAGATTACACTCACAACATCATCAACTTTTAAGATCTTTGAAACAGACGCAGTATTACTAACTGCCATTACCAAACCCTCCCAACTTTCAGGTAATGAGCATAAGATTAAGAGAGCCTTAATTTCATCATCAAAAACAATGTTGACTGAATTTAACTGGTTTACCAAACCATGGAAATCACTAAGATGACTATGTACAGATCCACCATTTAGCATTTGTAAATTAAATAATTGCTTCATAAGAAATACCGTATTCAAAGCTGAGGGTTTTTCATATAAATTTGCCAAAGATTCCATCAACTGTATCACTGTCTTAGCCTATGATAAGTTGGAAATCATAGATGATGCAAGGCTCAACCTTATAGATCCCAGAGCCTTCTGATGAAGAACCTCCCATTCTTCATCCTTCATATCCATGGGCTTGCATGTAACCCCACCCAACGGTAAGTACAAATCTTTTTGATACAGATAATCTTCTATCTGCATCCTCCATAATTGATATTTCTTGCCATTAAATTTCTCCATTCCTAGCTTACTTTATTCTGCCATTGCTATACTCCCACTCAAATAGAAACCCCTGTGAGTAACCTGTAATCAACAAACACTAACCAAATTTGATACAACCTATTAGTAACCCAACCAAAAGCTCTGATACTAATTTGTTAGGAGGGAATCTAGAACATAAATGCTCTGATACCACTTGTCAGGATCCTACTCCTCAATAAGAGTATATATGATTACCTTGTATTAGCAACTAAACATAGAATTATACCAGAATGAACAAGTAACTAGAATTCACAAATGACACAGAATATGAGAGACAATACACAATCTTGTATTAATACTCATCCAGAAAGAAAATACAATAAAGAAGATGCAACTTCTTCTCACACCTCTCAGAGGCTTCCCACACCTCAAGGGCTCCCAGTAATTCTCAATCAAGAGTTCACTCTCTTACCAAAAATTGTCCCAACACACAACT
The DNA here is from genome assembly GCA_037957365.1 of Torreya grandis. Lineage (NCBI taxonomy): Eukaryota > Viridiplantae > Streptophyta > Pinopsida > Cupressales > Taxaceae > Torreya > Torreya grandis. Next base: position 43,725 of record JARHVA010005797.1, read on the forward strand.
CAAACACAGAGTTGGTGTTCACCTCCAACTAGTTAGTAATAACATTGCCAGTACACAAGTACTCAAAGTACTTCAAGTAGATCTCCTATGAACTTGCAACAACCTGCAACTCAAATGATCTTACTTACCCATGTAAATCTACCATGAACTTGCAACAACCTGCAATTCAAATGATCTTACAATTGGAAGGATCTACCTTGCCTTCCTCTATTGCTCTCTTACCATGTAGAACTTCTCCCTGATCTTTCAATAACTTGCAGATCAACTTGTTCTTACAATTGGAAGGATCTCTTCCTTGCCTTGATCCTTAATTACAATACATGCCAATGGGTCTATAAATATATCCCATACTAAACAATAACTTAGACTTATAATTTACAATAATTAGACACACAACTCAAGACTCAAAATAGCCTTTACATGCAAACAATCGGTTCAATAAACCAACTGTTCGTGCAACGAACAATTTTGGAACCGCATAGGCAACCGATGTTGGTCCCTATCTGCTTGGAGGTGACTGACGTCGACTGACTCCTATCGATGTCAGTTGCCCTTCTTTTCACCCCTGATCAACATTGGTTGGCCTAACCGATGCTGGTGACTATGACACTTAGCAACCTCCTCCATGTTTGCAAACAGTGATGCTTTTAGCTCCACAACCTAACAATAAAGGGGCTAAGCAATGTAAATCAGTAAATAAATATGCTAGAATTAACCTACTAATTTGTGTAAATAGATTATATTTTTACTAAAATTAGAACTTAGCTTATTATACCTAATATAGACTAAGATAATTTTTGATACTAGAGGGGCAAGACTAATAAATAACAAAAAATAGGTCTCTAGACTTCATTTCTTGATTTGATAGGAGTGTTAAAAATAAGATACCCTACTATTTAGCACTGTAGTATTATTATGATGTTGTTTTCCTAAGGTTGAAAGCTTTTTGGGTTCTATTTAGAATGCTTGTGTTACCCTATCACTAAAATTTTAGAGTTTAGGACCTCATGTAGCTCATTGTGTGCCTATTTTATTCTTCAAAAATCTTAGGAGCTTCTGGTGCTTAAACTTGAATGCAAACTTAGGAAAGAAAGAGAAGGGGTTAGTGTGTAAAGGATATGTTGGATGCACTTCACAACCCATGTGTGGGCACATTACCTATATACCAATACTCTAAAGAGGGATCAAGCTAATGTAGTTCTCCCATTGAAGTGATTGGTGCAATTTGTGTATGATCAATGCAACTAGAATGCAAAATTAGATGTGCTTCAATTGGTTGAGACTAGAGAAATGACTTGAGTAGGCTTGAAATAATGTTGGAAGGCTATATGCAAATAATAGGGAAGAGTGCTTGAGTGTACTTGCTTGTATTCTTGCATATTTCTTAAAAATGAATGCTAACCCTTTTAAATGGAATTTAAATGGCCTTTTATAGGGAAACTAATGATCGTGGGTTCAATGATTTTGTATGAGGCTAACAAGGAAAAATATAAGGAACTAAAAGAATCTGACTGTTGGAGGTAAAAGTAAACTTGGACAATAGTGTCAAAAATAGGACACCCTAGGTTTTAATGCTCCTATCCTATTTGGGCACTATTATCCTAAGAGGATGAGACGTAGGGGGATGGATCTAGGATTAAAAGGGTTACCTGGGTATGAAAGGGATAAGTCTAGAAAGATTTGGATGACTAGTAATTAGTGAAATAAGTAGCCTAGAAGGGTTATGTGAGCCAATAGGAGGACCTATGGATTAGGTGTCTTATCCATATTGAAGTTGTATAATTTAACATTTTACATGACTACATTTTCTCCTCCTTTATTCTAGTGATGAAACAAAGTGAAATACTAGGATAAAGGAAAATAAGAAGCATACATGAGCTTACCTGTAAGGGTAAAGCTCATGAAGCTATGAGATGCTAGATGTGCATAGAAAGAGCACACTGTGAATTATGAAATTGTAATGAAAAGATTAAGTAGATTAGTTCTTACTAGATACACTATATCTAAAATAAGAATGTAAAATATCTAAGCAAGAGGAAGAGAAAGGAATGAATACACTCACTAGGTATGTGAATGAATACAAAACCTATTGTGATGCTAAAATGTGTTGGATGATGCTGAGTGTGTGTTGAATCAAGAGTAACATCATGAATGGAGTTGAGTTCTCAGTTCCTCAAAAAGTGGATCAAGAATGTAAAGGCTATCCCTTTGGCTCTATCATCACCAACAATTCAAAGTTAACAAATCATGCATGTGTTAATCAATGTCTAGACTATGTGTCTAATCCCTCTGAATAGGTGGCTCAAGAATACAAAGGTTAGCTAGACCTTTGGCTCCATCTTTGCCTCATGAAGTGAAGATATGACATGATAGCAATATAGAATATATGTCATATAAGATGGCTCATGGATCCCATGGATGTTCTAATGTGGTATGAATAGCTTAAATAGATGCTAAAAACTAGGCTATTTTTGGCCATTTCAAAAGATGGAGATATGCTTATATGAAAGCCTCTCTAAAACTAATGAAAAATGCTTATGTGAAATCCAACTCAGGAACTTGGGTACTTAGAAATCTAAACTTGTATGAAATTTTAACTCAAATGTGATGCCAACCACCTACAGATGCAGTAAGGCACATAACTACTGAGAATGCCTAGAATAAACTGAAATTAGAAAGAAAAAATATCAATGTGCCATGCACATTACCCCCAATCATTGATGTCTAAAACATGGATTCTGATCTAGAAGTTATGCCAACTACCTAATTTGAATTTAAAGTGAGAACCATCATGCCATGCATGATAACCCACTGCATCTAAGAAAACTGTATTGAAATTGTTGAATTTGACTGATCTAAAAGTACAAAAGTATCCCTAAACTAAATTATGTACAAGCAATGCATAAAAATAATAGTTATACATGGAATCTGTATAGATGCATAATGTTCATTAGATTTTTGAGTTTATTTCCTTCAAATGAGGCTAGATGTTACACTTTAGGGTTAATATTTTCATTAATGATGCAAGGACCTAGCCAATTTGGTTTGAATTTTCCTTTGGTTTCTTTTATTGCGTTAACATTGTGAAGGTTCTCTTTAAGAAAAATATCATTAACTTTGAATTCTTTGATGTGAACTCACTTATTGTATGAATATTAGATACATTATTGGTAGATTTTGAGGTGTTCTACAACTTGAATACATATATGATCTAACTATTTGATCTGGTGTAGATGCTTTTCATGATACTGGTCATTAGTGAGAATATATTTAAGGGAAACATGAAGAGATATAATTTCTAATTCCAATTGTAGAATGACTTCTGTGCCATAAATGAGTGAATAAGGGATAATCCCTATGGGCATATGGATGCTGGTGTGGTAGGCCCATAGTGCAAAAACTAGTTGATTGTGCCAATCATCACCAAATTTAGTTACTATTTTTCTAAAAATGTTGTTAATTATTTTGTTAGTGGCTTTTGTTTGACCGTTTCTTTATGGGTAATATAGAATGGCTAATGTGTGTTTAATTTTTTATTTGGTATAATTTTTTTTGATAATTTTATTCTTAAATGATGTTATGTTGTAAAAATAATGGTTGTAGGTAGGCCAAAATGTGAAATAATATAAGTCATGATAAAACTAAAAATGTCTTCACCTATGGTAGATTGAAGTGGAACAACTTCCACCCATTTGGTAAAGTATTCTATAGCTATGATTATGAACTTATGTCCATCCATAGACTCAGGGTTGATATTTCCAATGAGGTCAAATCCCCATAACATAAATGGCCATGGAGAGACAATAGGTTGTAATTGTTGTGATGGTGCATGTTGTAGGTTACTATGTCATTACCATTTATCACATATCTTTACATATTGTAAACATTTATCTTCCATGGTATGCTAGTAGTACCCTTGCTAGAGGAGTTTGTATGACATGGATTTTTCATTAAAATGACCACCACACTCACTGTCATGTATTTAAGTGAGAGCAATTTTGGCTTCTACTAAGGTTAAGTACCATAGTAAGTATCCATTAAAAGATCATATAAAAAGGTCTCCACTAATGATGTCATAACGAAGTGCTTGTTTTTGTAATTTACATTTGTCATTTCAAGAGAAAGTGTCTGGTGTAATAGATTTGTTGATAAAATTATAAATGTTAATGAACCATTCTGGGGTTACAAAGCTTCATATAGTAGCTAAAATGTAAAGAGAAATCAAATATGCATTGGATATTGATGGTGATTATAATCATTTAATTGTAAAAATTGCTTTATCATCATTGATATTAGTGGGGATGAGTGATGCGACACTGGTCATTGCATCTACATGTCTATTGTCTTTTTGGGGAATGCCTTTAATGGAAAAATAATCAAATTGGGATGATAGACAGTGTACCATGTTGTGGTATGGGATAAGGTATTCTTATTTTGTTTGATGAACATTGTTGACTTGGTTGACCACAAGTTGGGAATCATCAAAGATTTGAAGAGATTTTATTTCAAGGGATTATGCAATGAACAATCCTAAGATAAGTGATTCATATTCCACTATGTTGTTGGTGTATGAGAAACTTAATCAGTATGCTATGGGAATTGTATGGTTAGAAGCATCGATAAAGACAATACCTATCCCTAAGTCAGATGCACATCAAGAGCCATCAAATAACATTGTCTAGGTATCTGAATGAGTAGAGTAGGTAGTGAAATCATCTCTGAATGTGTCACTTAAAGGGTTTGCATTTGATAGTGGTGCTCTTGCCAAATGGTCTACAATGATTTGGCCCTTTATCAAAATTTTGAGGACTATTTTTATGTCAAATTATTTTAATAATATAACCCATTTGGGGATACAACTAGAAGGATGTGGTTTGGCTAGTAGGAATTTTAAGCGGTCTACTTTTGTGATAACATGAGTCTCATTGTTTACCATGTAATGTTAGAGTTTATGTGTGGAAAAAACTAATGCGAGACATACTTTTTCTATTGGGGAATATTTTTTTCATAATTGACCAATGTAAAGTTGATGTAATAAACTACTCATTCAATATTTTGATAATCATGTTGTGCTAAGAGTGCCCCTAAGGCATGATTTTTTGCTGAGAAATAAAGTAATAAAAGCTTATCTAGGATAGGTGGTACTAAAATGTGTGGATTAAGGATATATTTATTGATTGTGTTGAAGTTTTTTTGACAAGATTAATCCCAAATAAATTTTGTATCTTTCTTTAATAAGTGGATGAAGGACTATGTTTTATCAGTAAGCTGGGCTATGAAATGGTGGATTGTTTTAATCTTACCTTGGAGGGATCAGAGCTAATTTAAGTTGGTAGGAGGTGACATATTGATAATTGATTTGAATTTATTAGGACCAACTTTGATGCCTTGCTAAGATATGATGAAGCCTAAGATTTTGCCTAATGTGACTCCAAATACACATTTTTTTGGGTTTAATCAAACATTATATTGTCTAAGTCATGCAAATATGTTTTGTAAATCAATAGCATGATGTTATCATTGTTTGGATTTAGATAGTATATCATCAAGGTAATATTTGATAGTATGGTGAATTAGGTCATGAAAAATGTGCATCATAATACGCTGATATGTGGCTCTGGTGTTGTTTAATCTAAAAGGCATGATAATGTAACAAAATGTACCCTATGGTGTTGTAAAATATGTTTTTTCTTGATCTTCTTTAGTAATTTTGATTTGATTATAACCAGAAAAACCATCCATAAATGATAGCATTTCATATCCAACAGTGGAATATACTATTATGTCAATATTTTGTAAAGGAAAATCATCTTTGGGGCATGCTTTATTTAAATATTATTAATTAGAACAACATTGAATTTATGCATTAGGTTTGACTATGAGGATTATATTATAAATCCATTCAGGATGTGTTAATGGGTGGATGAAATTAGCATATAAGAGGTATTGGATTTCATCTTTGACTAAGAGAGCCACCATAGGATGCATTTTTCAAATTTTTTGTTTGACTGGTTTAGCATCAGGGTATAAAGGAATCCTGTGGGCTGCTATAGATGTATCAATTCTTGACATATCTAAATATGACCAAGCAAAGAGTTCTAGAAAATTTGTTAATTCTTCACAAATATCTATATCCTCTTCCTTATTTAGAACAATAACTAATAAGATAATGTGGGGATCTTTGTTGGTTCCAAAATTGAAATTTATTGTTTCTTCATTAAGTAATGTAGAATGATCGAGTGTATATGGAGTTATAGGGATAGTATTATTTGAGTTAACTAATATATCAGGGGAAGAATCTATACTTTCTCCAAAGTATGCTTAGGCATTTATGTGTTTTGGAAATTGGGTTTTATAGTAACAAGAAGGGAGGCCTTTATATGCACTAAGGAATTGCAAGAGGGATTCATCATTAGAGAATTTATCTAATGTAAACATGTCAAGTGAGGTCATGTTATTGATAAGATCAGTGTAGATTAATGATAATGTGGAAGTGTTATTAATTGCATTGTCAGTGCATGCAATTGGTGGACAGAATTTTATGTGTTGTGAAAGGGTGGGATAGGATTTATCCTAATTAAGGCAAAAATGGTATCCTAAACTTTGAAATTTATGTTGTGTGGATGCCTTGATAGGATTAATTATTCCTTGTTCATATTTCCCAAGTTCTTTGCATTGATATCCCATCTTATTAAGATATTTAAGTGTAAAAGGTGATGTGGATTTGTAATTTAGTGCTAATGTTACAATAGGGCTTGAAATTTGCTGATTTTATGTGTGGTCTAAGGGTGTATTGTGAGTAATGGGTTGTATAGGTATGCTACCTAGATTAAAGTATGAAATATAGTTTTTTAGAGATTCAACTACTTGGTCATATTTAAAAGGATCACTATCTATTGGAAATGTGTATATGTAACCTTTTTGAAAAAATTTTAGACAAGCATGGAGGGTGAATGAGATTACATAAATATAATGAATCTAGGGCCAACCAAGTTATAGATTATAATTAAGGTCATTTGGCATGACTTGGCAGGTTGTTGGCAGTGTCTTGGGCCCTAGGGTAAGATTGAGTGTTATTTGACCCATTACTTTTTATGGAATGTTGTTAAAACCTCTGATGTTCATATTAGAATGGTCTAAATATTGAGGTTATATGTTAAGATGTTTAAGAAAGGATATTTTACAAATATGAAGTCTTGAACCATTATCTACTAATATTATTTTGACTTCCACATCATTAATTCGTAATTGAATATACAAAGGTAGATTTTGTTTAATGATGTATTGTGGGGGTAAATCCTCTTTTTCAAAAGAGATGTGCTCTTCAATTCATTTCATTATGTTCAGTATGGATGCAACATAAGCTGGTTCAGTGGAAATAGGGATTCTAGTATTGTGAAGGGATGCATGCATTACATCTTTATAAATGTTTGATCATTGAAGAGCTTGAGAATATAAATTATGTCTAAAGGGGAGCTAGTATAAGTAGTAAATCTATGGTCCTAAGTATAATCAACCTGTCTATCTTCATAAACTTGGGTGATAGCATGGACCACATGATCTACTATAGGCATAAAGCTGGTAGTAGATACGAGATAAAATCTAGACGTATCAAGTTTGAAAGGAGGGATAGATATAATCGCTAGTGTTTGTTGACATCTAAAAATGATAGGGAGATAATCAAAAATAGATAATGAGTTATATGCATTAAGGTAGAAATCATGAAAATGGAGTGAAATGCATGTAATTTGAGTGATTATTTGTGTAAGGATATATTTATAAAGAGTGTGTGATAGGCAAGATAGCAAGTAAGTGATCAAAAATATGACATTGTGCCTACATGCATAGAAAATTTTGATATGCAACATAACATTTTTATTTGTTGCACATGATGAATCTGAACACTTTTCCATATGATAAATAGAGAGTAAAGGGTAAAGAGCATGATTTTGTGTCCAAATGCATAAAGATCTTTGAGTGGTAACATAATATTGCTAACATGTTGAACATAATAAACTTGAGGATTGTTCCATAGGAGATATAGAGAGTATGTGAAAGGCATATGGAAATATCATGCAATTTGAGCAATAAATATTGTTATATCATCCATTTGTATGAAAATTAAATGTGAGATGCATAAAATGAAACTTTTTACTAACATACGATAGAATTCATCATTCATGTACATGATAGGGCCCATTATGATTTCTTTGTTATTTATAAGAAATATAATAAGAATTTGGAAATAGTTAAGCATCATTTTTGCAATCTGGCTATAAATGTAAGGTAATACCTCAAGAAGTATAAAGGAGCTAGCCCATGCAACTAGGATTTGTATATATATATATATATATATATATTTTGAAATTAGTATAATAATTTGAAAATTTTTCTATAAATTTGTATAATTTAGCTTGAAAAATTTAGGAAAAATCTAAAAATATTTCTAAAATTAGCAATATATTTTTCCTAGTGGTTTGAAGGTGTTTATAAGAAAATAGAACCCAGTATGTGCAAACTAGGGTTTGGGTTATTTTATTGAATATATTTCAATAAATTTATAGTTTTATAATTTTTAAAATAAAAAAAATTAGGAAAATATTGCAAAAAATAAAAAATAATTAGCCCTAGGCTTTCTAGGGGTTTTGTGCAAAAATTCAAAGTCAGGTTCACCAAATGTTTTATTGTTTTCAAAATATTGGAGTTATATTCCTAAATAATAAAAGGGATGAGAAATGTAAACTAGTAAATAAATATGCTAGAATTAACCTACTAATTTGTGTAAATAGATTGTATTTTTACTTTTTCTAAATATAGTAGGAAGTGAGAGAGATTAGAACTTAGCTTATTCTGGCTGATTTGGACTAAGATAAGGTTTGATACTTGAGGGGTAAGACTGAGAAATAGTCAAAACATTTCTCTAGACTTCATTTTTTATTAGATATGAGCATAAAAAATAGGACACCCTACTATCTAACACTATAGTCCTATTCCAGTGATATTGTCCTGAGGCTAAAATCTTTTTAGGTTTTGTTCAGAATGCCTATGTTACCCTATCACTAAAATTTTAGGGTTTGGGACCTCATAGAGCTCATTATGTACCTATTTTAATATTAAAAACTCTTATGAGATCTTGGTGCTTGAAATTGAATGTAAACTTGAGAAAGAGAGAGAAGGGGTTAGTGTGTATAGGATACATTAGATGCACTTCACACCCCATGTGTGGGAATGCTACCTACATACCGATACTCTGAAGAGGGATCAAGATAATGTAGTTCTCCCATTGAAGTGATTGGTGTAATTTGTGTATGCCCAATTTAAATAGAATGTGAAAATGGATGTGTTTCAACTAGCTAGGGACTCGTGTAATGAATTGAGTAGGCTTGAAATAATGTTGGAAGGTTATATGCAAAGATTAGGGAAGAATGATTGGGTGTACTTTCTTGTATTCTTGAATCTCTCTTGAAAATGAGTGATAACCCTTATAAAAAGAATTTGAATGGTTTTTTATAGGGAAAATAATGATCATGGGTTAAACTAATTCACATGAGGTCAATAGGAAAAAAGATAAGTAACTAGAAGAATTTGACCATTGGAGCCAAAAGTGAACTCAAACAATAACACTAAAAATAAGACACCCTAGGTTCCAAAAATCCTATACTATTTGGGTGATATTATCCTAATGGGATGAGACTTAAGGGGGATGGATTTGGGCCTGGAAGGGATACCTAGGTCTAAAAGGGCTAAGTCCAAAAATATTTGGATGACTAAGAATCAGTGAAAGAAGTATCCTAGAATGGTTGTGTGAGCCAACAGGAGGACCTACATATTAGGTGTCTTAGCTATACTAAAATTGTACCCTTTAAAATTTTATATGACTATACTAGGTCTAAAACATTATATTTTTCTTTCTCAAGCTCTGATCTACTTTCCTCTAGATCTAACATATCAATGGTATCCTCTATTGACACCTCATCTTGAAGTAGACTAGCCTTAAACACCTGGTCCTAATCCTCTTCTTCATCTATGTATAATGGAACTTCTATAGTCCATTTAAGGTCTAACCCATGTTTAGCTTGTGTATTGTCCTCTTTAGGCAAGTTTGCAACATTAAGCTTCTCTATTTCACTCAAGAAATATAAGCACAATGATGCCATTGGGATTATAAACTATTTGAATTGATCTTGACCTCCACACTAAGTTCATGAAGGTTATTCTCTTGCTTCTCATCAATTTCTTACAACTTGAAATCTAAAACATTCTCTTCCATATGAATTAAGCTACCTATTATGATCTCCTCACCATATACACTTTATTTACATTCTTTAGTCTCACTTATGACTGCAAGCTCCTCCTCTATCCTATGTAGAATAGGCTCCTATTTTATAAGGGAGATGGTGGGAGGGTGAAGAAGTTCACCTTGATTAAAACATAGGAGGGTATCCTTGTAGATACATAATTTTAATACTTTTTTAAGTGGCTCTTGAGCTAAGGAGAGAATCTCAAAACTCTTGTACACCAAGCTCATCTATCGGAGTTATGGTTGCTTGATTCATTTCTTGTACAACTAACCCTTCCTTTACTAGGACTGGTTCTTGGACTACCTTAACTAATACCTCCCTTTCCTTCTTTGTGCCCTCCTTTATTTTATTCCATGAGGGGAATGTGCAAGACTTGGTCACCTTATCTTTTTCCTGAATGGGTGTGGGAGAGGGTGGTTTCATAAGAGAGGGTATGAAATAGTTAGGGTCATAGGAGAGTATCCAAGATGGGATATCTTCATGCTCTTGAGTGAGAATGGGCATAGGGGTAGTAGAGGGAAAATTTATTGGCTCAGGATTGACATACTCTTTCTCCCATTGCTCAAACACTTCTTCAATGGAAAATACCCACCTTTTCATTTCTTGTTTCTTAACATGTGGGTAGTTAGCTTCTTCAATGGATGCCCATACATTCAAAAAAATTTACAAGAAGTTTTTTATTCCCTTCATAGTGTGAATAAGGAATTATTGTCCAATATTGACCCCCTCCTTGATCTTCATGATTTTTATCCTTGGTCCAATATTGTCTCTTTGAGTTTTGACAAGGATGGACTTTGACAAGGTTGACTAGGGGGCTGATTAGGGACTATTTATAATTAAACTTGAGGCTCTTAGAGGGGATAGGGTAAATAAGGCTGGTCCAAAAGAGATTGGTGCTATTCATAAGATATTAACATACCTTATACATTTTGGACCATGTTTATTATCATTTCTATGTCCTCATTCCTATGATTTGACCATTATTATTTTTCAAAAACTGACCATCTACTCTTCCATAACTAAATAAAACTCCTTGCTTTTTATAGAGCATGAATCAGGATGACTGGTGAAAACCCCAAACCCTTACCAATCTCTCTTATCAACTCAATATAAACCAATAATGCTTACTTGACCCTTGATAAGGATGTAACGAGGTAAGCCTAGTTTTGATAAGAGGAAGTGGATGACTAATTTAAATGTGAAGGAGGCTAACCTTGGTCATATGTAGGGGTAGAAGGAGGATAAAGGGAATGATAGGGTTCATATGCTATTTGAGGGCCACTTAGGGGGAACACAAACATCATTTTCATGGTAAGTATGATGGTAAGGTAGAGGATAAGTATAGTGAACATAATATGATTGATTGTACATACCAGATTACAATGACTAGGCACTTAGTTAGGCTAATTAACTAGTTGATAGATGATTAGATTCTCCACTGATGTTTATAGGATGCTTCCAAAGGTTGATATTTAAAATAAAAACATCAAAATCCTTTCACTAATTTGGACCTTAGTCTCACTAGGCATGACAAAAACTATTATAGGCTCAATTTTCACCCTTGGAGAGGGTTCTTTAGGCTCTGTCTAATTGAGATACACAATGGGAACAACCATAGGATATGGGTAACCTATGTTGGGGTTGAACCTCTAGAGTAGGATGGCTTCCTCTTTGATGCTCACCTAAACTATAACTAAACTAATGCTTCATAGGGAAAAGGGTTAGAAAGGGGATAAGGGCTCCTAAAAAGGTTCACTAGGTGATGCACCAAATTTAAAAGGGAAGCTCCCATAAGCTTGAACCCATACTAGATATACATAAGATAGTACTAGCTTATATAAACTTAAAATTAACTAATTGCATAAACATTTCATAGAAGAGGTTTAGATTATAACACTAATCTAGACTTGTAAAGAACATTGAAAACTCCCTAGACAAGGTCATAAAGGAGGAAAATAGATGAGGAAAATTCTCCTTAATATAATGCCATCATGTATAACTAACCAAACAAGATCTAAGGTAAGAGATAGGCAAAGAAAGTCTTATATTACATCAATATGTGGTTCTTATAAATTATTGTCAAAGTTGAGCCTAATCAAGCTGAGCATACTTTGTAGTATCCCAAAGAGTTCCATGTCTCCTAAAAATATGAAAAAAGTCTTAAATTTGAGAACCTTTACAAAGGATAAGAGAAAGGGATAATATAGGAAAAGAGGAGAAGAAAAAAGAGGGAACATGTTTTGAGAATAAAAAATGATTTACCAGCTTTCAAGGGAATGTTCCACCATGCTTTGGTCCAAACAAGATGTAATCCATCATCAACAAGACATTTAGATCTCTATATTTTATCTTCACACCATCTTATACTTGATTGATTATGTATAAGGATAAAATCCTTATATCTATGAACCTAACCATGTTTTGGTTATGTCTACTTTAGGCAGATATCTATCAAGAGTATGGATCAAGATGTTCCTTCATTGATTACACATAGTTTCTCCTTTTTTTGAGAACTGGAATTGGGTATACTATACAAGAAAACCAATCTAAGATGATTGGTTTTCCTATAGTCTATATAGATGGTACTCTAATCGATGTCTAGTCCCTTTCACAATAAGTTACCACCCTTTTGGCCTATATTTAGTCTAAAAGACCTATTTTACCTCTATGGAGCTCTACTAGTAATTGTCCTTATTATTTATCCTATTCTAACTCAGGTTGAGATTGAGCTCAATTTCATGTATGTTCTTCTAGCTTAGGTCCATTCGTTTACTTTACCCAAGTCAAACTACCCCATCAACCCTAGTTAAAAATATACCAGCTTGGTCCTTTATTCATTGGTTATTAGCAAAATGACTCAAGATCCATTGAATTTGAATCTTGCTCACACCATCAAATCTCCTTTGATAGGTTAAACACATGCTATTAGATATTCTACCTAATCTAATTCATTCTTGACACTTGGCACCTATGCATTTGATCTTTGGATCTATGCATTAGTTTATTTTCTCCTACACTTATGCCACATGGTGGTCTTTAAGTCTCTTGACCTTTTGACTCTACTCATATGTTGTTTGTAGTTAGATTTGATCCAGTCTCCTAAGATATGAACACTTATCAAGCCTACATTCATTCGGGGACCCTTTGATGGTTTTTTGAATGCCAATGACTATTTTATGAGGACCAAATTTAATGTTTTTGTGAATGTCCTTAGATTTTGAAATCCAAATGGCTACTTACAGGGGCCCAAACTTAAATTTTTCATGCCTATAATGGGATATTTAAATCCCAATAACTATTTACTATGCTTAAAAATAACATTTGTGGAACCGTCCTAGACCATTGGATCAATTTTATCAAAACAATTGGCTGATGTAATTATGTCTTTAGGGAAATTTTTGTGAAATAATTTCCCCAAAAAAATTTGCTTATTCAAGACTTTTTACAATGGGATATTTTTATTGAGCATTTCATATCAGACAATTTATCTAAAAGAAATGACTTTGGCTTTTGAAGAGGACCCTTCAGTTTTGAACATTTTCCTCGAAAGATTTTCCTTGCACCTTTTGATGGAACTTTGTCTTCAAGATTTGTGTATCAAACTAAATGTCTAAAAGAAATTGACTTTCAGGGAAATTATCATGGGAAAATTCTCCTAAAATAATTATGTCCTTCGAATTTCCTTTCAGCCTTTCTGAAATAGCTCTTTGCCTTTTGAAAATGCCTTTCATAACTTTTGTAAAGTGTCCTTTGGAGAAATTATCTTGGTCACTTTCTTGAAAGAAAATAACCTTCAGGCTTTGTGTCTGGATCACTTTCCCAAGAAAAGACCCTTTGGGAAAATGTTTTGGCCACTTTAATTAAAAAAGATACCCTTTAAAACTGATGTATTGGACACATTGGTGAAGAAAAAGTACCCTTAAAAAAAGTTTTCTAGACACTTTCCCTAAAAAATACCCTTTAGGAAAAGTGTTTAGGACACTTCATTGAAAAAGTGCCCTTCAATATTTTTGCTTTGGACATTTTGGCAAAAAATGTCCTTTAGGATTTTTTAATGGACCACTTTCTATGAGAATGATCCTTTAGGATTTTTGTTTTGGGAAAAATGTCTGAAACAATTCCCAACACTTATCCTAAAAGACCTAAAATAAATCTCCTAAAAGAAATAACACATCCATTTTTTTATGTAGTCAATCTCTCTAAAAGAATTAGGTCTTTGGAAACTTTATCTTGGATAAAATGTCTAAAATAATCTTCAAAACTTAGCTAAAAGGTGGAACAATTTCTAAAGTAATTTTGAATGCCCCAATTCTTAGCCAAAAGTTGAAAAATTTCCTAAATATAAACTTAGGATTTTCCACACCTATTCTTGCAACTGTTCATCACCATGAAAACCTATTTGGATCCTCTCCATTTTGCATTGTTGGACTCATTTCTAAGCCTTTGATCCACTTCTTCATCAAACCATGCAAGAGATTTTATGTGGTTCAAAAATGGCCAATAATTACTCAATATTATTTCTCTATTTGTATTTCATAAATATAACAATAAGTTAGTCATATAACAACTTGGAATGATCTATATTTAATATTTTAACTACCTTATTTTTAATTCTTCAACTAACACTAAATACATAACAAAGCACCCATATTACCTTGTTTTATAAATTACATAATATATACGCTCAAACTTTATAAGCATTCATAAATACGTTATACTCTAAATGGACTTAGTATTTTATCCATAATTCCCATGAGTATCACATATTATATTAGATACATATACTTATATATATGCAATAACTTTCCATAGATAACTAGGATAATTTAGTTTTGAACATATCTAGTAAACCATCACATAAGTGCATAAAAGCACAATCCATAGATGACTATTTAAAGTAAAAAATCATAAAAAAATCATCTTTATTGATGTATGCAATGTTCTAATTATTTTCCATAATCAACAGAGACTAATTCTCATATTTATTAGCTAGGATCAAATTACCAAACCATTTGAAATTTTTGCATAATAATTTTCAAAATATTATATACTAATCCACCTATATCTAAAAGGCATATTTATATATGCATAAAAAATAATAATTAACATAAAACCTTATATATCTTTTGGTAACTGTATTTTACAGTTCTAAAATTTTTAAGGTTATATCAATCTTATTCATGTATATATTTGGAAAATGATAATCCTTTGTTTAATGCTCCAATACACAGTCCAAAAATTAACTCAGCCATGTATTTTTATACATTTTACATACAATAGCAAAATTATGATATCTCAAAACACCATTTATCCCAAAATCTAACTCACAATAATAATACAAACCTAAATCAATGTAAATCTATGAGTTTCACTTATGTAGTCACTGTATATATATGTGTGTGTGTGTGTGTGTGTGTGTGTGTGTGTGTGTGTGTGTGTGTGTGTGTGTGTGTGTGTATATACAAATACACACACACACACACACACATATACATACATACATACATACATACATACATACATACATACATACATATATATATATATATATATATATATATATATATATATATATATATATAATACACACATAATTATATCTATTTGACTATGTAATCATATTTCAACATGTATTTAACCACACCCACATAAATCCTATAGGTAGTTAAGGTCGTTATAGGTTTTCGTATATACATAGGATCCTTTATATTTCATTCATACAAAAAAATAAACTAATTTTTAATTTAATGCACAACCTAAAGTTGATTCATAGTCACATAGACACCATATAATAAATTGCATCTCTCTCTCTCTCTCTCTCTCTCTCTCTACACACACACACACACACACACATTGATGTGTATATGTACCCTAGTACATTAAAACCCTATATAGTGTATATACATACCCTTGCACGCACACACACACACACACACACACACACACACACACACACACACACACACACACACACA
>JARHVA010005797.1:662500-827500 GCA_037957365.1 Torreya grandis
TAGTTTTAATATGTGCTTTATCATTTTCTCTTCCTTGTTGGTTAGGTACTTATAATTGAGTGAATGAAGGAATGTCTCCATATAGTAGAGAGGCTTCCTTATTTGATTAGTTTTCATATGGAGGAGGAGATGAACTCTACTACATACAATACTAATGTGAGCTCTCACTAGTTAGCACCATTGTCATGCTATTTTATTGATCCCATTTATTATTCCATTGCCCTTCCTAAGCATAGTTGTTTTGAGTTGGCATAACAACTCTATAATTGCTTGGAGCATTAGGATTGTATTTATTTGAATGATAATTCTACCCTTATCCTTGTTTATTGGACTAATAAGGTGGCCTATTATACTGATAATTCTGATTAGTATTCTGATATGGATTGTGTGGTGGAGTTTGTCATCTCTCCATTGCAAAAAACTTGTTGTTATGAGTCTTGATAAGACTCTATCTTCCACAGTCTATCAACTTGATCACCTTCTATTTGATAAATCTTTTTTGAATGTGGAAGTGGAGAAATAATTAGAGCAAGAGGGTGGATCTTTGGAAAGAGAGGCATTCATGGCCTTGAAGATAACTTTTCTATTTATATAAGGTAATTCTCATCCTTTATTTCCATTTCAAAAGCCTCAAGTAGAGTATTCCCTCCCATGGATTGAATCATCAAAGCTACGTCTAATGTGAGAGCTTTTAGATAATATATAAAAGCATAGTTGGGTGTAGGCTTGATCACTATAGGAATTCTATCCCAAGTATTCTAGAACCTATAATTGAAATCCACCATGAATTCATGATTGAATCTCTTGATCATTGTAATATGTTGCACCAGTGAGAGGTGGTCACTTTTTTCCTCAAAGTGAATTCATAGGACCTCTCCAAATTCATCCCAATTGTTGATTAATGTGGGAGCCAATCCTTTGTACCATTTAAGTGCTCTCCCTTTAAAATAATTTTCTAACAACCTCATCACTATATTTTCCTGAGTCACATGATGCATGAACAAAGGTTAGCAATATCTACAATATGTTCTATATGAGTAACTAAATGTTATCCTATAAAATAAGGAGGATAATTCAAAGATGAGACAAGAATATCATCTCATTGGGTGATATTTAGAGGACTAACACCATTGAATGGAATAAAGTATTATCTTCTATGAAAAACCACCTAAAGTATGGGATTTATAACAATGTTTGGCTGAATAATATTGGCTTAAATAAGAGGATTTTGTGCAAAAACAATGGGAATAAGAGGTGTAGGTGTAAGATTTGATTGAGAGGCTTTATTCTTCTTTGTTGATTGGAAAGATAGCTTAGAGAAATATGTCTCTTTCCATTTTATAGAGGATCTTATGACAACTCTTAGGGGAATGAAAAATATGTAAATCTGGAAATGAAACTTTAGAATTTACTGCTATACTTAGATATGGAAAACTATGTAAAAAGGTGGTCCCACCAGGCATATCATAATTGTTATCTATCTAGACAACACCCAATAGAGGTCAAGATTTTTCAAGTCTAACTCATACCTAGACTAGAATGTGAACGATCTAAGTCTATGGGCTGCCTATATTTAGATTAGACCTATAGGATTTTTAATGAGTCTAGTTCCTCAGATATGTTAGTTTGGACCTTTCTTTTTAAGAAATAAGTAGGTTGGGGTGAAAAGAGTTATGATATTACATAAAATAGAACTTATTCTAACATATGTTGATGCACTAAATATTCAAAGATCCACTCTCAATATTGAACTCATTAGAATGCTAATAGACTATGAAAAGAACTAATACAATGTTTAATACAATTTTCAAGCAATATTAATTTACCTATAGGTCAATTTGATGGACTTAGTTAGGAGGTAAATGAGGGTAAGGCCTAATTGAAAGTGCTTACAGCCAATAATCCACTCTATACCTAAGGTATTAACATTAAGACACACTATATGACCTACAAAGAGAGTTCATTAATACTTAGGTTGAATTTGGACCTACAAAGGGAAGATGAAAACCACTTATTCATATCAAACAAATACAAAACACTGAGCATGGATTAGTAAACAACTACAAAATGCTCTATTCATTACTCTAAGAGGTGCAAAATATAATTTATGGTAGAGTCTAGTCATCCCAGCTTGAGGGATGCTTAACAATAGAGCAAAGGCTATATTTATAAAATAAAAGGAAGCAAGAGAGAGGGATTTTGGAGCTAAAAAAGGGAATCAAATTGAGAATAACTCCCTTTGAACTATAGTTATAACTACATCTACATTTATGCTCATTCAAGCTTTTTATTTGATCTAAGTCACCTCAATCAGTTACACCATTATATTATTATTTCACTAATCCTTCTTTATGGTTTAAATGGTGGGATTAATTTATTATAATATGGGTTCTAACATCAATAAAATTATGATAATTAGATCAATTTGTTAGGGTTTTATGATGACATAAACTAATATTTACTAGTTTATCATGGTATGTAAGAGTGGAGAGAATGGTCACTTTTAGGTAGCTAGTTCTGGTGATGAAACCATTAAAGTCTACATGTCTACCTTGGTGGAATATTTCAAAATGTTAGATATAGTTTAAAATAAACCATGCTTTAACTTGGCTCCATGCTTTTTATTTACCTTGCCCCATCAAAAATTGCTTTTTTGACTTTCACTAAATTATCCTAAGATCGATCCTTTATTTGATTGGTCATCAAAAATTGACTTAGATAATTTACCTTTTCACTCATCTTACTCCATTTATATTCTTAGTGTGAATTAATTTAATATATATCCTATGTTAGGACTCATGTACTTGCACCATTTATTATTTACACATTTTCACTTAGGGTTCACTGATTCTTTGACATACTTGCATGCCATTAATCCTAATTGCATGATCAAATACCAATTATTATATCTATTGGGACCTAATGTCTAAAACCAAATAAATATTTATCATGGCTTTAACTTGACGTTCACACACCTATAATTTGACATATGCATAAATGTATTTGATGGTCACATAACCATTGATCTTTAGACTCTAATGGATGATTATTGAGCTTGATTTTGATGTTTATGTACTTGTCACCAGCCTACCAAATTAAATTTGTTGAGATAATTTCACTGATGTAAATATGTCTTTGGGGAAATTATTAAGGCATAAGTTCCCTAAAATAATTCATCTGTAAGCTTTTTCTATCAAACAATTTCCCTAAAAGAATTTTCCCTCGTACTTTTTGTTTTGCGCACTTTGTCTTTAGGTTTTTTGAAAATGCATTTCCTTTAGGATTTTTTATTGAGACACTTTTGTATTTTTTGGGACTTATACTATGCAAAATATGTCTAAAATAATTTGCCTTTGGGACTTTGACTTAGCCTTTTGATGTAGACAATTTTCCCAAAATAATTAGGTCTTTGGGAAAATTGTTGTGGAACTTTTTCCTGAAAGAGATAAGCCTATGGGGTATTTAACTTGGAAAATTTTCCCAAAAATGTCCCCAACACTTAGCTAAATTTTAGAAACATTTTCCCCAAAATAAAAATAGACTAAGCATTTGCTTTAGATAAAATGTTTAAAATAATTAGGTCTTCAAAAAAATTATCCCAGATAATTTTTCTAACACAAATTCACTTAGCTTCTTCCATGGATAAAATGTCTAAAATAATTTGATCTTAAATTTTTTTTCTTGGTCACTTTCCCCAAAATAATTCAATTAAGAGCTTTTTATTTTGGATAAAATGTTTGAAATAAATTGTATTTAGCTTTTTCACCTTTGGATAATATATCTAAAAGAAATATTCCTTTGGGAAATATGTTTTGGATAAAATGTTTGAAATAATTCCAAACACTTAGTTAAAATATAAATGTCTACAATAATTGAACCTAACCAAATAAAATCTTGAAACAAAATGCCAAGTAAGGACTTAGACAAAAAAGTGTTTTGCACTTATCCTTTTTAAAGCATGTAAGCTCTTCTAAACTTATGCTTAGAATTTGAATAATAAAATGACTTTATAATGATTATGCATATTTTCCCTAACCTTTTTAACTACTAAGACACCATGAAACATACCCAATAACCCTCTATCTATCATTCTAGACTTGTCTCTAAGCCGTTTGATTTTCTCAAATGGGACCCTGCTAGGATTATTTCATGGTGTAGGAAAAGATTGGTATGTGGGCCAAAATGGACAATAGTTAGGTCTAAATCATACCTCTAATCTTAAATTTTTACATATTATAGATCACAACAACTTGTAGAGGTCTTAAGTCACCATTGAGGTTTGATGGAATGACTGGTTGCTTACTTACACCAACCCACCTCTAAGGTTTTTTTTATCATGAATATAAGTCAGACCTTGGTAGGATATTTATGGTAACTTAGACATAATTATATCTTGTAACTAAAACTTTTATATAACCCAAGTTGACTGGAGACCTCTTATAGCATGGATGTGTCATTAACCCCACAATTTACCTACATAGACTAACCTTGGTCTAAGACAGAAAAATGAGTATGTCCACTTTTTTTTTCAACCAAGTGAGCATATGGGGGTATTACTTAGGTTATGGAAACATTATTCACTATATTTGGAGACTTGGTTGTGATTTTAAGTGGTTTATATCTTCATTTTAGCTAAAAATAGCCCTAAACTATCTGTCAAAAATGCACTCAAGCCTACAAGTCTTGAAGATGGATTTTAGTCTTACTTATAAGGGTCTTCATGATTCTATGGAGTTTTTTCAAAACATTTATAATTTTTACCATGTCCATGTCGTGTCACCCCAACATTTCCTTTCTTTAGGACCCTTATATCCATTCAAACTCAACCCTATGCTTGCACTTGCCTATAGCTATGGTGACATCACCATACCCTCATAGGGGTAATGTCCATCAGTTATACACTTTTGAAAATATGATATATATCTCTTTTATGTTGATTATTCAATTTATAAGTTCATAGGGTCTTGAAGATGGATTTTAGTCTCACTTCTGAGGGTCTTGACAATTCTAGGGAGTGTTTTCAAAATGTTTATAATGATTACCATGGCCATGTGGTAACCCCCAAACATTTCCTTCCTTTAGGACCCTTATATGAATTAAAAATAAACCCTATGATTACACTTTGAAGGGGTATATATCTTCATTTTGGCTAAAAAGAGCCCTAAACTATCTATCATAAATGCACTCAAGCCTAGAAGTCTTGAAGATGGTTTTTAGTCTTACTTATGAGGGTCTTGACAATTCTAGGGAGTGTTTTCAAAATGTTTATAATGATTACCATGGCCATTTGGTGGCCTCCTAACATTTCCTTCCTTTAGGACACTTATATTCATTCAAACTCAACCCTATGCTTGCACTTGCCTATGGTTATGGTGATGTCACCATGCCCTCATAAGGGTAGTGTCCATCAATTCTACACTTTTGACAATATGATCTATATCTCTTTTATGTTTATTATTCCATTTCTAATTTAATATGGGGTTGAGACACCAATATATACTAAATATTACCACCATGTCATCCTTTTTTACCATGACTATATGTAGGCTTATTACCAAGTCTCTATTAGGTGAGAGATGACATGTAGGAATTTGAGTCTCATGGAATGGATGGTCCGTATCACATCCAATCTCCCTTTAGAATGATAAAATCATGGTGATCATGGCAATATTTGCATCTTGGAAAACTCAGATAGCTCTTCTTGAGGTCTTGCTATAGTGGCTTTTATGGCTAACTATAGGTGGTTCCCTTAGAATTCATAGGTTGTCACATGACCATATAGGTCTAGGGTATGATGACATCAAAGGTGTGAATGGTTTTAGTGTAATATGGGGTTAGTTTAGGATGATTATTCCTTTAGTTAATGGTGGGTGAATGGAGGAGGTGATAGTGGAAACACATTGGAGTGAAATGAATGTGACAACATAGTGATACATAACATGATGACAGTGAAATAGTAATGATACATTATGAGTGTGGAATGGACATGAAAATGGTATAAAAATTCATTTAAGACCAACACAAATAGACCCTACACACACTATAAGGCATATACAAATAGACATAAAGGTTTAAAGGTAGAGGCAAGGTGTTTATGGTCTTATAATGAAAAATAGGATTCTTAAAATTACCTTAAAATCTATAGAGAAACCTTAAACTTAAAAAAAATATGACTAAGCTTGTTAAAGGCATAGAATGAGGTATGTAAGGGCTGTGATTGCATATGGATGGTTAAGGAGATGTTCTAAAGGCATGAAGACAACCCACCATCATGTTATCACCTTTTGCATATCCCTTGGGACATATTGGAGTCCTGTAGGTGTTATTAGACCATACACATAATCTATGTTGTATTGTTTTCTAACCATACATATATGGGCCTCCATGAATTGTTCTGAGGAAAACATAGGACCATTGATCTTTGAAACTATGTTATAAGGCATTGGGAATCATGATATATATCTACATCCAGATAAACTTTCATACAATCTCTGATAAAGGCACCTAAAACTTGATTTATATATAGACTAGTCTATAGACAATGTATATAAATTAGTCAAGGAAATTGACATGATATCTGATATCACATGAGTGGATTCCATGATAAAATCATCTTAGAATGATTCTACATGACTTGAGAAAATAGGACAATTTATTAGTTTTAGCCAATGAATCATAATCCCCTAAAAATTATTCATCTCAAAATAGCTTATGCAAATGACAAGGATGTAGGAACTCCCTAATTACCTAATGAATGTTCATAGGGGAGAGGCCTTCAATTTCTAGATGAATTCCATGAGTGACTATCCCCCTGAGTGTAATTTCTATGGTCAAAAGTTTGGATCCCCATCCCAATCCTAATGTACGAAATAACCATGAGCCTAAGGGGTCCTTTGAGCTCACTAATGAGATTGAGGTAGAAGAGAAATAGTTTTGGGCCCTTAATAAGCTGCAAAATTGTTATTCTTCCACCATTGCACACTTCTAAACTCACCCTATAAAGACATACTCTCGACTAAGTTGATATGTATAGTAAAGATTTGTACTATTGAGAAAACACCTACAAAATGTCTATTTTCTTGAAAATCTCCCTATTTTGGCCCTAAAATGTAGATTATTAATTTTTTTAAGGGAAAATAGGAGGGAAAGATAGTGTTTTACTTAATTGTATAACCTAGGGGAGGTGAAAGGTCATAAATTGGCATGTGTGGCTAGAGGAATTAAGCATTAAAAAAGGTAATGGTAGATCTAATTGAGGTATGAAAATGTTCCATGATGTATATTTTGGACTCATGAGGTATTTTGGAGGCATATGAGTGATCTAGTGATTAATTAAGGCCAAGATAACATCCTTTTATAGTCAAAACCATTTACTAGATTAAGTACATGGCTCTAAAAAGGTTTATCAACTAGATCACATTGTGAATGCATATGAAACACCTTAAAAATAAATTAAAAATTTATTAAATCATATTATATTCTATAAAATTACTCTTTAAATCTCAAAATTGATCACACCTTTGATGATTTTGAATGACTAATGTGCTCTTAGACCTTTATCAAACTGCCTCCTCCAACTTTGGCATCATTAATACATCTCCATTATGTTTATGATCCTTAAATATGTATAGGGGATAACTAAACACTTTGGACACAATGACACTACCTAAATCAAGCTTGACATATGGTACAAATACCTATAAATATTACTAAGTAATGTTTGAAACATGACTAGATAATGGACTAACTAGACATGCCTTAAGAGCTCACAACATGACTGACAACTAGGTGTCAAAGATAGAAATGACTCTAAGATATAGGGTTGGAAAATTTATATGTCTAGGACTAAAAATTTACTAGCATAGCATTCAAACATGTTGTGGTCCCCCATATAGTTTTGTGTAGGTGAAAGAGACCTAATTATAGGAGCTCATGTATGAAAGCGAATGGATGAGTTTTATCCTAGGTAGTGACTCAAGTGCATATTGGAGGAATTTTTATTATTGTACCTGATTCAAAATAAAGTTATTATCTCCTATTTATACCTAAGATCTCAAGAGTAGCTTTGAGACAAGAAATCTAAAGAGGATATTGAAGTTGCATCCCTTGATGTGGGTAAGAAATAGTTGTACTTTATATTGAATATGATGTTGGTGAAACATGTATAAATACATTAAATGTATGAATAAACTCTCTAAAACTTTTTAGAGTCACCTATATTCTAAAATATAGCTAAGGAAGGTATATTCCCAAGTTGCAATCAAGAAACCTAAACTATGCACCTACAACTGAATACATGAACATGAAGAAGCATACAAGTTTGAGGTGAATATGATAAATAAGGGTTCTTGATATTGAATAAGAGGACCTATATTGATACTCCAATGAATTTTATACTTATTATAATGAGAAATAGTGTCAATAAATATACCTCTAGGGTCAAAATAGCCTAATTTCTCTTAAACCCTCATAATGAGATAACCAAGTGGAAAACATTATTGAAGGCTAATGTATATGGAAGATAATTGAGAGACATGTATTAAGCTATATCAGACCTATTGAAGGTAATTATAACCAATTATGAACATTTTTAAAGCTTCTAATCTAAAATGTGTCTCTTAACCTACATACACATCCTTTTAATGCCTGAGAGGTCAGTTTATCAAGCCCAAAATTATATAGAGAATATGCATGGGATAAAAATATCTTAGGGATATTTGAAGACCATTTTACACTCAAATATAATGGAATATGTCTATTAATTATTCCCCTCATATTTATGAATCATTGTTAAGATGATAGACCTATTTAAACTTGCTTAAACCCTGTAAATGACCTAATGACTAGGTTTATTTCCTCAAGTTGATACAAATAGATTGATTTGGCTTGGGAATGATCAATATAATATTGATAGGTCTCATGGGAAACATAATACACCATTATATGACATGTGAAAGGTATTGTTGTACAAAAATAGGCTTTAAAATGACTATTTTAGGCCTAGGAATGTAGGTTTGGTTGGTTCTTCATGAAATATGACTGAGGCCTAATTAAATCTCTTAAGATTATCTATGACCCTAAGAAAAAATTGTATTATTTCCTCCAAGTTCTCATGATAGGTTTAAAGGTAAATTTTTTATTTTTAAACCAATTTTATATGATTAAAGAGAATAATGTGAAGAGTTTCAAAGCACTTATGGAACTAGTCTTAGTTGGACAAGATGTTGTGGATCCTAGAATGATTAGCACACTTAAAAAATTAACATATAATATTCCCACATATGAAAACGTGTACAATATAGGGATGGGTAGTTAAAAAACAACATGAATTATCACTCTTCAAGCAAGAAATAGATGGCACTTTTAAGAATATCTAATGAGTAATTAAGCAAAACAAGGATTCCTATGCCAACTCCATGAAGAGTTCATCATCAAATAAGTTAGCACATATGAAGGAGGTTCTTAGGATATTTATAACCCCATTTGTTTTAAACTAATCCTATAATAATGATACTTATCAATGATCTCATCTACATCCCTCTCTCTCTCTCTCTCTCTCTCTCTCTCTCTCTCTCTCTCTATAAGTATGCCTAATTTTAGAATTTGATACATCCTTCAACGATGATTATGGCAAAACCCTACTCTTTCATAATGCCTCTGATCAATATATAACTAATTTTTCATTATTTCATGGATACACGTAGTGTTAAAAATTGAATTATTGATGAAATCAAGCATAAACTCAACTCATCTTGGTTTATTTTCTTTTTATTTTTGTCTCCATGCAGTTTAGATCCCTATTGTAGGTTGTAGAGAGTGTCATAAAGGGTCACTTGTGGATTATAAGTGGAAATAATATTCTCTCCTAACTCCAAATTATCCTACCTCTTTTAAAATAATTAATGTGATAGGTTAAAGTTGATATTAGTGCATTTCTTTTAGTTATATAGGTCATAGTGTATATGCAATAGGTGTTAGCGATCCCAAGATTTGGTGTGTCATCTCCTTAGTTAGGTTTATTTCATGTTATCATTCTTATTTTTCCCTTACAATCTAGTAGTGTAGTGTTGTGAGACTAATTGATATATTAAGGGGAATTAACCATATAATATAGAGGTTTAGTACACTTTGAGGTCACCAATAATCTATGACTAATCCCACTGTATATCTCAAATGAGAGGGCTTAAATACACCCTATTAAGGGTGAAAATCTAAGCTATAACACTTCTCATACACTTGATGGGACATAAATTTCATCTTATTGAAGATTTATTGATAATTTTATTCAAAACATTAGCCTTTAGAGGCATGAATAAAAGAATCAATGGTGACTCCAAGTGAATCTCAGCTAATATAAGTAGCCCAGGTGTTTAAAATCAAAAATTTGGTATAAATCACTAATGATTGATAAAAGTGATTCTTTTACACCTTAATATAAAGCTTATCATGATAATGATGTTTATGTATTCCACTCAAGTTTCCTTAAAATAATATCATGTCAATGAAAGATCCCTTTCTAGATTTGGAGACACAAAATATATAGGTTCTTACAAGACAAAGATATAAATCTGATTATTTGCATTTAGAGTATGTTGATACAAAAATATATTGCCCAGATTTGCTTCAATAGTGAATAATAAAAAATTACAGTACACAACAATACTATAGAAAGTATAATGAAGCCCAAATAACCAAGAACCTGGAAGTATGCGTAGATCTGGATGGTGTGTCAAAAACACAGTCACCAACGTCGGTGATTCTACTGATGTCAATCGATAAACTGCCATCATTGGTTGCCTGTGTCTGATCTCTACCTGCCTGTGACTGTCTACCTGCCGATGTCGGTCACTGATTGGCCGATGTCAGTCTACCTGCGATGTCAGTCACTGTAATACTCTGCGGCTTGCAACTGTGAACTGTGCCCTTCTTCACTTTTTTGAATCTACTAGTATAGCCTGGTATCGATCTGTGTAGATTTCGTACAGCACCTGATCTAAAGATATAAATATATATAAATATTAAATCAAATATAATGAATAAATACCTAGAAACCTCTACATATGCTGAACACCTACTATACCCAATGAATGACCTCTAAAGCCCCAGATCTGATCAATAAGCATAATCTGAATTCTGTCACGAATCCACCCTTGAAAAGCGTTGGGTTTTCATCCAACTCTTCTCCAATCTGCTGAAGGTTTGCATCCTCAAAGATTTTAGCTGAATCATAGATTCAAGCTTCACAATACTCAGAATATTTTTAGCAACAAAAGATATTCCAAATGCTTTGCCCTCAACTTATTTTAAAGGCTCCCAAGAAACTTCTAAAAGAAGTCAACTTTATTTAATATGTTATTTTATTTATTTCCATAATAATTAAATTAATTAATTAAAGTTATCCTTTTGAAGAAATCTTAATTTTTGGACAACTTAAATTAATTAAATTAATTAAACCATTTTAATAGAAATTTGGGGACATTACAGTCCTCCCTTCCTGGAGATTGCTTGTCCTCAAGCAATTCGCTCCTGATACCCAACACCAACTTCCAAGATCCCATATCATTCTCAGAAATCTACAAACTCTACTATCTGAAACACTATGCTACAAAATATCTGTGAATACATTCTCCTTATTTCTCCTAGAGAGTAGTGTGATAATCCTCAATATGTAATTAACAAACTCACCATCACATACCTTAGACTTAGAAAAAGGCCACTGTGCTACTCTGATTATCAAACTCTCCCAATCCCCATAAGGATGCTGACTCATAATTGGAAAGGAAAATGGCCTACAACAAATAGAATTATTTACCTCATCACCTATAAAATTAGACTCCATCCTGTGAGATGACACCTCCTTAGGTCCTCCATCTTGCACTGCCCTCAAGATAATCTTCTTTCCCCCAAAAAGGAATTCTAACTGCATATGGTGGTGATCAATAATGTAATGCCCAATACCCTATAACCACTACATGCCCAAGACCACATCATAATCCTCTAAAGGAAACACATAAAAATCATCGGTCAGAGTGTAATCCCCCATCTGAATACTAAGCTGTGGAATCCGTTTGGTACAACCCAAAACTGCACCATCTGCCACCTTTACTCCAAAACCACCAAACTTCTCATACTATAATCCACGCCTTCCCACTAACTTCTAGTCAATGAAGTTATGTGTAGCCCCTGTATCTACCAAGCTCATGACCCACTTAGCCTTAAGTGTACCTTTCAATTGAAAGGCATGAAAGTTAGGATAACTGGAGAGGGTAGCCATAATTACTTTGGCTGATGCTAAAGGCTCAGGGGTGTCTAACTCCAACTGTGTCTGACCCTGCTCAACATCTTTTGTATTATCCTCAATATCAGTATTAGGAACCTCCTCATCTCCACACTCAAAAGTTACCTCAATCAAATGAATCTTTCCTTTACCCATGCAACGGTGTCCTAGTTCCCATGGATCTTTGTAGGAAAAACATAACTTTTTCCTCCTCAAGTCATTCCTAGTCTCCTGATTCATCCAAGGATTTATAGAAGATGGCCCTTCTTTATTTTGTGGTGTGTTATCCTTCTGTATAGGCTAAGAGTTTGTGGCTATTTTCTTATCACCCTGATAAGAAGTGGGAACAGTATCTAGTCTCAATGTCACATCAATGGCATCTTTAAGAGTGGCTGGTTGGAAAGCACATACTAGTCCCTTAAGTCTATCCTGTAATCCCTCAATAAATAACATCACACTCTGTCTCTGAGGCATATCAGGTACCATAACTGCAATACACTAAAACTCATTAATATAATCTTCTATGTGACCACTCTGTCTAAGATGAGCCAACTACCTGTAGTAAAGTTCTATATCCTTATGGTAAAACCGTGCAATGAGTCACTCAGTGAACTTAGCATAGGAGTGAACTAAGGCGTGATCCTGGGTGACCAATCCATGGTACCACCAATCATATGCAATCCCCTCTAAATGCAACACCACAAACTGAATGGCCTCACGCTCAGGCATGGGCCTCAAATAAAGATATATGTCTAGCTTGTGGACCCAAGCTCTTGCACTAGTATCTCCAGAGCCATTATATGGAGCCAATGTAATCTTCCCCGTAGATCTATTGAGGTCATGATTATGCTATTGCTATGGTGGTCTATTACCATGATCTCCCTTGAATCTCGCTATGTCTCTACGCTGTGCATAATACTGAGGAAAAGGAAAAACCTCCCTAACCTCTAGGGGTAAAGCTCTCCACTCTATAGTGGCTGCCAAAACAGAGTCTTGGAATCCAATCTCTGGTGGCTCCATGTTTACTAGTTGTCCACCTGGCACAAACTGAGGTAATAATGGTCTATTTAGAGTAGGTGTATGATAGGAGCTCCCCACTAAAGAATGGGACTGATGACTATACTGACTAGACTGATGGGTATGATGACTACCTATCACTGATCTATTCCTCCTACCTCTGTGTCTATCCACCTCTAAACGGTCCATGGTATCTTGTAATCGGTCTAAAGCCTAAATAATCCTAGGCTGAGTAATGATGAGGGTCCTCATCATCTCTCTTTCTACCTCATCTTGATTTCTTCTAGCATTCCCTTGTTCTTTTGCCATGATATGTTCCTATCCTATACCCAACTCTCGCTCGTATTGAGCTCTACTACGTGTAAAGTATATATGGGTTATATCAAATCTTCCCAGATGCATAGAAATAAAATATATTTACCCCTACAGGCTGGCAAGATGCATGGCTCTGATACCACTGAAAGATCCCTTTCTAGATTTGGAGACACAAAATATATAGGTTCTTACAAGACAAAGATATAAATTTGATTGTTTGCATTTAGAGTATGCTGATACAAAAATATATTGCCCAGATTTGATTCAATAGTGAATAATAAAAAATTATAGTACATAACAATACTATAGAAAGTATAATGAAGCCCAAATAACCAAGAACCTGGAAGTATGCATAGATCTGGACGCTGTGTCAAAAACATAGTCACTGACGTCGGTGATTCTACCGACATCGGTCGATAAACTGCCATCATCAGTTGCCTGTGTCTGATCTCTGCCTACCTATGACTTTTTGCTTGCCAATGTTAGTCACTGATCAGTCGATGTCGGTCTACCTACCGATGTTGGTCACTGTAATACTCTGCAGCCTACAACTGTGAACTGTGCCCTTCTTCACTTTTTTGAATCTGTTGGTATAGCCTGGTACCGATCTATGTGGATTCTGTACAGCACCTGATCTAAAGATATAAATATATATAAATATTAAATCAAATATAATGAATAAATACTTGGAAACCTATGCATATGCTGAACACCTACTATACCCAATGAATGACCTCTAAAGCCCTAGATCTGATCAATAAGCACAATCTGAATTCTGTCACGAATCCACCCCTGAAAAGTGTTGGGTTTTCGTCCAACTCTTCTCCAATCTGCTGAAGGTTTGTGTCCTCAGAGATTTTAGTTGAATCACAGATTCAAACTTCACAATACTCAGAATATTTTTAGCAACAAAAGATATTCCAAATGCTTTGCCCTCAACTTATTTTAAAGGCTCCCAGGAAACTTCTAGAAGAAGTCAACTTTATTTAATATGTTATTTTATTTATTTCCATAATAATTAAATTAATTAATTAAATTTATCCTTTTGAAGAAATCTTAATTTTTGGACAACTTAAATTAATTAAATTAATTAAACCATTTTAACAAAAATTTGGGGACATTACATTCAACCTTATCAAGGATATGAATAACCTTATGTGCTCTCTCCAAATCCAATTCAATCATGTTGGTAGCTTACTTATCCCTCTAGTTAACCTTGTCTATGATAATCCTACTCAATCCCTAAAATAAATTCTATTGGAATATGAAATTAAAATGAGGGATATTGATAGATAAAATAAGCTTGGCCTAAGTGTCCCTATCCCTTCCAATAAGAGTGAGATCATTCAGAAAGAAAGAAGTGTATTATAGCTGATCAAGAACAAGTGGGAAACCATTGAGAGTGAAAATTAGTATATACCAATTAATTATGTGATGAAAATAAGAGGGATGATTCAAGGTTATGAGATAATAATAGTAATTTAAGATAGGAATCAAATGAAATATTTTCAATCTTGTATGCTTCCTTCTACTTCAAATCAACCTTCTTTTGCCCTAAACCTAGCCAAAGTTGTAATATGTCATCAAGAGATATCTATGGCTATGCAGTCTACATTCACTCTTCCTCAAGATCCTAAGAAAATTCCTTATTTGAGACCTTATAGGAATAAAAATCCTAATTATGTCATGCCTACTCTTAAGAAAGATCCTTCTCCCATGCCTATTCAAATTCATGAAAAGGAGTGTATGGAAGTCAATCCAAAAGATCTCTCAATTATTTCAAGATCCCCACCTATCCTTAAAGTTTCAACCATCCATGAACTAAAAGACACATCTAAGTTTCATAAAAAATTTAACAGTGGAAAGAAAAGAATGTAACATCTTTAATTTAGTTCTTTCTCCATTCATTCAATAACATCATGATCAACCTAGTTATTTTGAAGTCCCAAGTTGGAAGGACACTCTAACATGTTTAAATCAAGATAATGAAGTCTATTTCAATCCCACCTTCTCCTTTTATGAATGAGAATTATTTTCATTGAGGGAAGAAAATGGATGTTCAAATATGAAAGAGAGTTTGTTAAAGCTAGATAATGAGGTGGTAGTTCTTGAAAGTGAAGATTAATCAGCTACAAGTGAGTCTGAATAAGGCTATGAGAATAGTGTTTATAATGTTTATGATGAGGAAATATTTCTTAGTACTCCTATTTGTAAATAAAGAAAAAAAATTATCTTCAAGGATGATGGAGAGAATTTTTTTATGGTAGAATGGAAGCCAACATGGTAACAATCCATTGTCAAATTGATCCCATTAAAAAGAGTGAAGAAGATCTTGTCAGGCATGGTATTAGTTGTACCAAAATTTCATGGAATAAATGGAATTTCTTGGAAATAATTTGATCCTTATAGAACATTAATATGAACTCAAAAATGAAGTTGTAGAAGTTGGAAGCCTCATAGAAGAGGATGGATCATGTTTGGTACAAGAGAGACATGATGAGTTGAGTCTTGAATGGGAAAAATAATTTCTATTCTATATGGAGGAAGAATAAGACAAATATAACTCTCATGGATTGAGTCTTGAATAAGATAAACATGACTAAATAGTAGTTGAGTAGGTTGTAGCTTAACATGAGGTAAGTCTTCTTGAATATTCATTCATTGTTGATCTTTTTGAACCTCATGGGTATAAGATAGAACTTGAAGAAGACATCTTGCATCCTTTTCATGAGTATTTTCAATAATATGAAGCATTTTATCATCTTGTTGTCCCTCAAGATAATAGTAAGATTGAAATATAGCTTGGTATGCTTTTAAGTGATGAAGAAGAAGTTGTCTTTTAGGAAGAACTAATACCATTTTTATCTAGTTTGGATGGTGAATATATATCCCATGAGGACAGTGCTAATAATGTTGTCCTAGCCAATTATCATGATCAAGAGATGAATTATAAATACCTTTAAGAGAAAACCATGTTTTTTAACCTTGTTGATTATCATGAGAAAGTTTAGGGAGGCCTTGAAAACATGTAGAAGTCCTGCATGGACATGTTCAATGAGTTTGAAGAGATTGGTAGGCTAGCACCTCAAGACAAAGTTGTTGATGAAGAATTCAAAGCTATTAGCAAGACAAAAAGTCTTATTAGTAATTACCAATAATTTCAAGTCCATTGTGTGACAAAGTATGATGAACATGACACTATTCAAGATGAACATGAGATAGATTTTGAGAAGATAATTGAAGATGAAGTTGTTGCTGCCTTAACAAGTAAAAATGTGATCAACATGGGGTTCTTTCACATAGACAAAGATGCATATTAGTATGAGGTAATAATTGAATATCATGATGATTTTACCTTTATGGGAGATATTTTTGTTATTTTAGATTCATTTTAGATCAATCCCAAGAAGGTGGTGTCCAAGGAAGTAGATGGTCAAGAAAGAACAAAACATGAGCAAAAAATTACACATCATCCTTACACATCACATGAATTTGACTCAAATAATTTTCCTTTTGATCCAGGAGGATTAGTTCTAATAAGTTATTTTTACATAGTATTTCTTATTTTATCATTCCTCTAAGTACTTTGTATCATAATGTGTTTTTCTTATTTCTTGTTGTGTGTGTTTTGTTCTAGTTTGTTTTATTTTATCTTGTTGTGTTGGTGAATTAGTCAATAGTTTCAAAAGTATTAAAGTCAAGCGTCAATGTCAAGTCATGCTTTATGTTGAACTGAGGTGAGTCTATACTGAATGGATAGACTAGGTGACTGGTCTAATGAGCATAGTAGGAATGCAATCCTAGGAGGTCACCAAGGATGCTAGCTAATATTGGATACCATAGATGAGTCTCATAAAAAAATTGTATATTAAATCCTTAATCTTGATGATTATTCTTTTAAATACTTGATAAGGCATGTTTAGCATAGATTAAGGCATGTTTGATATGTTTAAGGTAAGTGTTCCTTCTAACATCATAATTTTCTAGTTAAGATATGTCATAGTCAAAGGGGTTAAATGAGTCTCAATGGTTGAAATGTTTTTTTTATGTCATGTAACTCATTTCAATTATTATCTCACACTCCCTTTAGTTTTTACTAGTGCCCAAAATTTGGTAATATTCTTCATTTAATGTTATAACTCATTTAAGATATTTTTTGATATTTTTTTAACATTCCAAGGATAATATTGTAAGTTATAGAAGGTAAGTATTAGAGGGATGTTATTTTAATGTCATTCCACATCCTTATAGGCATGAATAATATCCATGAACGCTTGTGGCATCAGTTCAATCTAGGTTCCAAGTAGAATATGACAATTCTCATGGCAAAGGAAGGGTTTTCAAAGGTTGGTTGTAGGTTTTATAAGTGGATTTAACTTTAAAACACTCTAATATATTTACCCACCATTAAAAATTCCAAATAAATTAATTTGAGTGATTTTTAGGTCCAAAAAAATTAAAAACCCACTCTATTTTTCCATCAAGTTTTTTCATAGCTCAAGACAACTAGTCACATTTTGACTTAGTACTTTGATGAAAGAAAGGTGTAGGATGATCTCTTGGGAATGATAAGGGTTAATTATTACCTTCCACATTTTTTTATTGATTTCTTGGTAAATACCCTTAACTCTATGAAAAATCATTAAGAGTGTAAGGATCTCAAAACTCCCTCTTCATCCTTGCAGGCTTAGGTTTCTCTTTATAATTATAGCTCTAAGATCAATGGAAGAATAATGATAATATGTGGGTGATATTAGGATAAAAATTTAACTCAATTATATAAATTTAATAAATTAAATTAATTGAATAAGGTTAATTTTTAAAGAAATTATTTCCTTTCCATTGTTTTCACATTTCAATCAAGAATGCAAACAAGATTTGGGTTGGTTTTAAGTGTTTAAATTATTAAATGGTTACAAAAATACATATTTCAACCATATTAAGACTCCAACTTCCATTTATATCTTATTTAAATTTACATTCATCATTTAATATGGTATTTTAAGCTAACTCATGGTGGCATGCTCATAGGAAGAAGGTGACAGTTAGGGTTTTGATAGGTCTTGGATGGTTTTCCACTACAAGTGGATTTAAGAGAATTAATAAGACCAAATATATATTCAAGGTCATTTGATATAAATTTAAGATATGTATTCCAATCCAAATACAAATCTCTATAGGTGTTGGATAATCAAGAAGATCTTAGTGGACTGTGTCATGGTTTTGAATGTTTATCCTTCTATAAGAATACTTGTATTCAAATTTTAGAGTCAATAGGTTTTAATAATCCTCAAGAACTTATCCAAATCTTTTTATAGATTATGATCATGAGAATAACCTCAGATCATCCCTTCAAGGTAGCATTTAAGGGCATATTTTACTAACCTATAGGCCTAAAAGGCTATAGGTCAACATTTATACTTAAGAATAGTAGTTAGAGTGTAGATGAGGGTGATGAAGACATTTCTATATAACCCAATATCCATTGAAAAATAGTATAATATTTGAAGTTAAACCTTTCAATCTATAGGTGGAGATAATAAGTCTAAAAGGGTAACACTTTAAGAAGACACCTATAGGTTCAGTAGTACAAAACAAAGAATGTAGGCAAGGTCATGAATGTGAAAAATATCCCTAAAATTTATTTTAAGGTATATGACCTTGATACTTATGTTGAGGTATTTTCCTAGTGTTGGTATTAAGGAATTATGGTTATCATTGATGTCAAAGTCAAGTTGATTGTCTCTCATGTCAAAAGTTAGAGTTGATGTCATGCTTGGTGAAGTGGTGCATGACTAAGATTTTTTATCTATATTTTGAGAGAAAATTTTAAGGAAACATAGTATCCTTTCTAAGGTTTTATAACATGTCAAGATCATGTTCAAGGTATAATACAAGCATCTTGTTTGAGCTATAAGTAATGATAAACATACAAGGTAAACACATCTTTGAAAAAGTTGTAAATATGTTCTAACTTATAAAGTATATTGAGAATGGAATAATATTTAGGAAATGTTGGTTAAAATAATGACATCATTAAACTAGTCTATTGTGTTCAAACTCTTAGCACTAGGCATCTTGAGTAGCTTGGCCTAGCTTTGTGAGAAAATATATGCATGATGCATGATGAAACTTTGTTCTATAGGTTACTATAGGAATAATTAATTATTATAAGCTATGATAACATGAGAAAGAGGAAAATAAAATTTATATGAGTTAAAAGATCAATATTTAAGCTTAACTCCTAAATGAAGAGACCCAGTGAGAAGTTGCAAGTTTAATGCCTTAGTGAGACACGCCTAATAGCATGGTGATTTGAGCCATTGGAAATCTAAGTGATAAATTTTGGTATTAAAATATCATTTTATTATTATATATGACATTTGGAATATGTTTTGAAGATAATAAAATAGGTTTTAGGTTATATTCATAGTCCAAGTAGGACTAGCAATATAAAGCCTAGATGGATAAAGTGACCTAAAATGACATAAATAGGGGTCAATATCATTTAAAATAATGATACATATCTTTATATAATTTACATAAGTGTGACTTATTTTACTATGCATTTTTACCAAGTTTTAAGTCAATACCTAAATAAGAAAGCCAAAAAGTTGATGGTAAGGTTGATTGTTTGCATAGAAAAGGGTGTTGCAAACCTAAGAAGAAGTTTCTCATACTCATTGGTGGATGAAACATTTGAATGAGATAATAATAAATTCATGGTAATTTTTTAAGGTCCCTATATTTAATTCCTTGGCATTATTTTTGGGATTGAGGGGGCAATCTTTTATGAATGACTGCTAAGAAGGTAAGGTGGTCAAAACCCTCCTAAATCCCTTACAAAGACCCAATATAAAAGATATAATTATTTATGGATAAAAATGGTCAGTTTTACCTATTTTGGTGTTTTTAACATGTAAATGACTCTTCAAGGTTTCCTAAGGTAGTTTTTTTTGTCTTGGTAGTGAGTAGAAGCTATAAGAAAACCCTTGTTTCAGGGTTTTTGATGTTAAAGGCAAGGTTGACCAAGTCAAAGAATGCAAGTTAATAGAGGATAATTTTAAATAATTATAGTTTACTATAATTAAATTTTATAAGTATGGTTTTGATCAAAAATGTTCAAAATTGGTCATGGAAGTTAGCCCATTGCTAAACTGGCCTAATGAGCAAAATATTGAAGAAACTAGGTGAAAATGAGAATGAGATTAGGGATTGGTTTTAAAAGACTATGGATGGATATTAAGGCATGGGATAATTATTTAATACATATAAATAATATAATATTTTTATATAAGTGTTTATGATGCCTACACCTATGCAAAAAGTTGTCATCAAACTGGTCTATCTAGCATAATGGAGTATGTGAAGAGTGACATAGTGAGATTTATTTGTAAAACTAATATTGTTACATGAAAATGAAATATATCTCTCTAAATATGTTTTAATTATGATAAATTTTCACAAAAATAAATTATAATATCATAGAAGTTTCCCCATAGGTTTTTTACAAGTTGATTTTCTTGACTGTGTTTTTGATCTTATAGGTAACTTTTCTGTGTGTGTGAAAAGGATGTTCCTGAGTCAATTTTCACTAAGATGAACAATAAAAAGTTATAAAATGTGAAATAAAGGACAAATAGGATAATTTTAATGCATTTTTATCAATTTAAGTCCCTGATCAAGCTTGGAGAGTCAAATGATTTTGACTATTTTTTGATAGTGTTTAGTGTTTTTGAGTAAGCCATTTACAAGAGTGTTTTTTTATTCCTTTTGGCCTGTGTGGTTGAGAAAAAATAATTTTGGAAACTTTTATAAGTAATTATTATACTATTAATATAATTATATGAATGGGTTATATGGGAAATTTTTTTATTTGGTTCAAATTTGCAAGATAGACTTACAGGTAGTAAGAAGACCTATTGGTGAGGAGACCTAATTGGTAGGTCCAAGTAGTGAAATGGTAAAAATGGAGTTGGGGAAAAAATATGAACTTATAATGGGTATATTGTAGTAATTTATCAATTTTTTCATCTATTTTTTAATACATTAAGTGTTTTTAAGGGTCATAATGGTAACTATGGATAGGATAAACCTAATTGCATTAGGTCTCCATTAGGCCTAATGGAGGATTTGGTCCTTATGGAGTATGACCAACTTATGTATTGTTTGTTTCACTCATTAAATGTTTGTATTGATATATTTAAGGAATAATATAATTATGGTAAGGTACATACCTGACCAATACAGGTATGATAAAGAATCAAGTATAAAGTCAAGGCCTAATAAGCCTATTTTGACTAGTTAGAGAATTGAGCTAATAAGCGAAGCAAATAGTGTTTTTGAGAATAGGTTAATAGATTAAAGATCATAAATAATATGATAAAAACATGACATGATTATCTAACTATTTTTCTATATTTATTAATTTTGACCTATTTTTTCCAAAGAGAGGGCTATTTGAGCGAGAAAGTCTATGAGGTTGTTTGAGTGAGATTAAAGGGTAATGAGTGAAAATAAAGGAGGTAATCATCAGTTTAAGATTATAAAAATGTGTTATAAGGTGATAAAAAATTATATATTACTAATTTATTTCCTAGTTACCTAGGGGGTTGGATCCTCCTTGCAAGATAGAGCTTGTAGAAGACTAGTTAAGTTGGTGCTTATCGAGATAGGGGTTAAATATCCTTGTGAAGTTGGTGCTTCACTAAACTTGGATCTTGAAATTATAGGCATTTATTCCATGTCCATAATTTTTTGGTTTTTATTCCCATATAGGTTTTCCCACATATATTTTGTGTTTCCTTGTGATATGTTTGCGTAATTGATTTCTTTATGCATTAATCTTTTGTGTGAACGAATGCTTCAAAAAATGAAGTAAATTGAATAGTGATTGTTAAGAAATTAATTCACCTCCATATTAGTATCCACTTCCAAAATTTGGTATTATATCAGGTCCTTTATATGAGGTATTACAACCTAAAGGATATTTTAAACAAGCCTAGATTGTTAGTCAAGCACAAGGCAATTTTTCTACAAATAAAGATCTATTGTTCAGTGGATCCAATTATGATTTTTGGAGTGTGATGTTGATGACATATCTTATGTCTAAAGGTCATTATGTTTATAATTTTTTTTTATGGGTATACTACATCCCTTATTCCTCCCATAGATGTAACAAGTAAGAAGGCTAGTGATAACAACTCAAAAGCAATGAATGGGATTATGTGTGGTCTATGTGAAGTAGAAATTTTTAAAGTTATGAATTGTATATCTAATAAATAAATGTGGGATTAATTTAAAAATATTCATGATTGATATTCCAAAGTCAAATTGGCCAAGTTGAAAACTCATATAAGATAATTTTGAAGTCTAAAAATGAATGAACATGAAACCATTACAACCTACTTTTTGAGGGTTGATGAGGTGGTCAACATCATAAGAGGTCTAGGAAAAGAATTGAAAGAGACTAATATTGTTCAAATGGTTTCAAGGTCTCTAACTCCAAAATTTTATTATAAGGTATGTGTTGTTTAATAAATTTAAGATCCAGACAAACTTGCGATGGATGGACTTCATGGAACCCTAACAACCTATGAGATGAGGATAGGTGAAGGAAGACCTGCAAGAAAGGAAACTAAATTAAAGGTAGAAAATAAACCAAAATAAAATAATCCAAAAGGTAAGAAAGACATAAATAATGATGAATCTAATATTGATGATGATGAGTTAATAGCTATGTTTGTAATAAAGTTGAAGATAGGTTCAATAAAGTTAAGAGGCAAGTTACATTTCAATTGCTTCAATTGTGGAGAGCTTTGACACTTTGCTAACATATGTCCTCATAATCATAAGAACAAATATGATGATGATCATGATGAAAATCATGATGATGATAAAAGGTCTTATAAATTTGATAAGAGCAATAAAAACTTTAGAAGGTATGATAATAAGAAAAGGTTTTTAAAAAATAAAAGGAATATTTACACCAAGGAAGATTATAGATCATCCAATGAGAGTGAGATAAGTGATTCAGGAATTAATCATGAGGATGATAGTGTTGATGTCAATGATTTTTTGTTCATGGATAAATAAGTAAGTTTCTCAAATGTATAAGAATCCATATGGATTAGAGATGTTGTTGGTGATTCAGATGAAAAATAGATGAGGTAGATATTGAAGATGAGTTGATTAATACTATAGAAGAGATGAATATATTCAATAAAAATAATAGAGTGATAATATATCTTATCAAATACTATGAATATAAAATCAGCTTATTTGAACCTAGACTAAGTGACAACTATAAGGAGCATGAGTAAATAGTCAAAAAAGTGAAGAGTCAACTTGAAATTATAAATGCAAGATTAGAAGTAAAAGAAGAAGAATTTGCAAGGCATGTAGCTAAAGTGAACTCATTTAAAGCTAAATTTAAACAAGATTCAAATAAGGTTAAATCCTTTGTAAGGTTTGAAAGATCACAAATGATCTAGAATACTTTCTAAGTAGTCAAAAGACTAATCATGACAAGATATCTCTTGGTTCAATTGAAGATCAAGAGGACACTAATATGATAAAAAATGTCAAATATCAATCAAATAATAAGGATACTAAATGAAAAAATGTCAAAACTATCAATAATTTTAATAAAACAAGGTATTATAATCTTTTAATGGATATTGTTATTAATGTGATCAATTTGGTAATAGATCAAGGCATTAAAAAAGGCCATTCAAGAATTAAATTACATGTAATTATGAGGAAAACCATCAGCCAAGAGGTATAGGTCACAGTGTGTTTCCATCTAGAGGGATAACATGATTTAACTATCATAAGGTTGATCACATTGCAAATTAATATAAGCATAAATTTTCAAGAAAAGACAAGAAGTTTAAGGATTATAGAACACAAGAGAAACAATAAGTGGAAACCTAAAATATCTAATGTTGATAATCAGTCTGCAATTTTAAATGGACTATTTTCCATGGTATAAAAAATAAAAATGCAAAGGATTGCCAAGAATTTTCTCTATTAACATAGTTTATTGATGAAGGAAACAAGATCAATGAATCAATCCAAAATGTTCCTCAAGAAAATACCAAAGGAGTCAAGCCAAAAGGACAAATCAAGTATGAGAGGATTATGAAGGAAGTTTTATCCTGTAAGGATATGGAGATTTAGGAATATCCTAAACTCATGATGTTTTAAGATCTCTAGAGTAGAGGTGACTCCATTAGGCTTCATGGAGCCACTTATATAAGAAATAAAAAACATGAATGATGCATGGTCATAGGGGGAGATTTTTAGATCTTTAGATTCTAGTTTCAATCAAAAAGATCTACTATAGATGTAAACTCAAGAGACAAGTCACAAAAAGTTAGTCTGATGACTTGATCAAACCAAGTTATGATTTTGAAAATGTATTGAATCTTCATAGAGACAAAGGGAATCAATCATGTCTCATGAGTAGGTGAATTAACCTAGTTTGTGCTAAAGAAAGGTTTGACGAAGATTGTTTGAAAGAATTTTTGTTGCCCTAGGTCTAAGGATCAAACAACTACCAAGAAGCTAGAACTTTATCATTAATGTCAAAGGGGGAGAAAGTTATTATTTTTAGTTTAAGTTTTGGAGAATTATCTATATGATTAATAATGTTTTCCATCAATTAAAAAGGGGGAAATTATTGAGGTATATTCCTAGTGTTGTTATTAAGGCATAAAATATATCAATAATGTCAAAGTCAAGTTGAATTTATCTCATGTCAAAATTCAGATTTGATGTCATGCTTGGTGAAGTGGTGTGTAACCAAGAAGTTTTATTTCTATTTTGAGAGAAAAAATGAAGGCAACCTGGTATCCTTTTAAAGGTTTGATGACATTTCAAGATCATGTTCAAGGTATAAGAGAAGCATCCTATTTGAGCTCTAAGTACTAAGAAGCATATAAGGTAAGCACATCTTTGTAAAAATTATAAATATGATAGTGATTATAAAGTCTATTGATAATGGAATTATCTTTAGGAAATCTTGGTTAAAATAATGACATCATTGAACTAGCCTATTGTGTCCAAACTCTAAGCACTAGGCATCTTAAGTAGCTTGGCCTAGCTCTATGAGAAAATGTATGCATGATGCATGATGAAACTTTGTCTTTTAGGTTAGTATATAAATTATTAAGTATTATAAGATATGAAAACATGGTAAATAGGTAAATAATACTTTATATGAGTTCAAAGGACAATATTTAAACTTAGCTCCTATATGAAGAGACCTAGTGAGAAGTTGTAAGCTTAATGCCTTAGTGAGACAAGCCTTATAACATGGTGAGTTCGGACATTGAAGACCTAAGAAAGAAAATTTTAAAGTATAATATAATTTTATGATTATTTATGACATGTATATGATGTTTTTAAGATAGTATAATAGGTTTTAGGTTGTGTTCATAGTCCAAGTAGGACTAACAATATAAGGCCTAAATGCACAAAGTGACCTACAGTGACCTAAGCAAGGGTCAATATCATTTATAGGAATTATATATCTCTTTATGTAATTTAAATAGTTGTGAGGTATTTTAATAAGCATGTATACCAATTTTTAAGTCAATACCTAAAGAATAAAGTAAAAAAGTTGATTGTAAGGTTGACTATGTACACTAAAACGGGTGTTGTAGACCTAATAAGAAGTTTTTCATGCTCATTGGCATGTGTGAACTTTTCATGAGATTATGATAACTTAATTTTAGTTTTGGAATGTCCCTATATTGAATTAATTGGCATTGGTTTTGGGATAGAGGGGAAATCCTTTAAGAATGATTGCTAAGAAGGTAAGGTGGTCAAAAACCTCCTAAAACCCTTATAAAGACCCAATAGGAAAGATATAATTGTTCATGGATTATAATGGTCCATTTGACCTAGTTTGTTTTTTGGAACATGTAAAGGAATATTCAAGGGTTCCTCAAGTATTTTTTTAATCATGATAGTGAGTAGAAGTTTTATGAAAACCCTTATTTTTTAGTGTTTTTGACGCTACAGGCAGGGTTAACTAGGTCAAAGCATGTAAGTAGATGGATTATGATATTAAATACTTATAATTTAT
This sequence comes from Torreya grandis, assembly GCA_037957365.1. NCBI lineage: Eukaryota > Viridiplantae > Streptophyta > Pinopsida > Cupressales > Taxaceae > Torreya > Torreya grandis. The sequence goes on from JARHVA010005797.1 coordinate 689,203, forward strand.
TCTCATTAAATTTTATAATAAATTTTATGACCAAAAATTTTAAAAAATAGTCATGGAATTTAACCTATTGCTAAACTCACATAATGAGCAGAACAATGAAGAAACTAGGCAAGAAGGAGAATGAGATGAGGGATTGGTTTTAGAGGAATAGGTATGGATATTGAGGCATGGTTTAATTATTAAATACATATAACTCATATTAAATTTTTTTTATAAGTGTTTATGATTCCTACACCTATGCAAAAAGTTGTCATCAAACTGGTCTATCTAGCACAATAGAGTTTATGAAGAGTGACATAGTGAGATTTGTCTGTAAAAGTAATATTATTAAATGAAAATGAAATATATCTCTCTATATATTTTTTAATTATGATAAATTTTCACAAAAATCCATTATAATATCATATAAGTGTCCCCATATGTTTTCTACAAGTTGATTTTCTTGACTGTGTTTTTTATCTTACAGGTAACTTTTTCGTGTGCATGAAAAGGATGTTCATGAGACAATTTTTACTAAGATGAATGATAAAAAGTTATAAAAGGTGTTATAAATGAATAATAGGATCATTTTAATTCATTTTTTTTCATTTTAATTCCATAATAAATCTTGGAGAGTCAAATGATTTTGACTATGTTTTGATGGTGTTTAGTGTTTATGGGTAAGCAATTTCCAGGAGTCTTTCTTGAAGCCTTTTGTCCTATGTGGTGGAGACAAAATAATTTTGGGAATTTTTAAAATTAATTATGATACTATTAATATAATTTTATGAATGGGTTATGTTTTAAAATTGTGTATTTGGTTCAAATTTACAAGATAGACTTATAGGTAGTAAGAAGGCCTATTGATGAGGAGACCTAATTGATAGGTCCAAGTAGTGAAATGGAAAAAATGGAGTTGGGGACACAATTTTAAATTATAATGGGTATATTTGAGTAATTTACTATTTTTTTAATACATTAAGTTTTTAACAATCATAATTGTAATGTGTGGATAGGACATACCTAATTGTATTAGGTCTCCATTAGGCCTAATGGAGGATTTGGTCCTTATGGAATATGACCAACTTATTTATTATCTATTTCAATAATGAAACGTGTGTAGTGATATATTTAAATAATAATACAATTATGGTAAGTTCCTTACCTGATGAATATAGGTATGTGAAAGAATCAATTATAAAGTCAAGGCCTAATACGCCTATTTTGACTAGTTAGAGAATTGAGCCATTGAGCAAAAGAAATAGTGTTTTTACAAAAAGGTTCAGAGCTTAAATATAATCATGAAGATGATAAAAACATTACATGAGTATATAATTATTTTTTATGTATTAAGTAAGGTCATTTGACCTATTTCTGCTAAAGAGAGGGTTATCTGAGCGAAAAAGTCTAAGAGGGTATTTGAGTGAGATTAAAGGGTAAAAAGTACAAATAAAGGAGGTAATTATAAATATAGGATTATAAATAGGTGTTATAAGTTGATAAAATCTCATATGTGACTATTTTGGTTCCTATTTACCTAGGAGGTTGGATCCTCCTTGCAAGATAGAGCTTGTAGAAGACTAGTTAAGTTGGTGCTTATCTAGATACGGGTTGGAGATCCTTATGAAGTCAGTCATTCACTAAAATTAGATATTGAAATTATAGGACTGTATTATATGTGCATGATTAATTGGTTTTTATTAATTATATTTTTTACCACATTTTCTCTTGTGCTTCCTTGTGATATTCTTATGTAGTTACTTTATTTATGACATTAATCTTTTGTGTGAATTAATCCTTCAGAGAATGATGAATTGAATTGAATGGTAAATATTAATCAATTGATTCACCCCCACCCCCATATTAGTAGCCACTTATAATAAATTTTGGCTGGGTTTTTATACCCATGTGATGAAGGAAAACCATTACGTTGAATACATCCTTTTAGGTGAAGAGAGAGCTTTTTTCTTAGGAGATAAACACTTACAACCAAAGGGTCTAAAAATGCACCTATAGGATTTCACTTTCCAGTATATAAGAATCAATTTTATATGTTGAGGTTATGATTTAAATAGTATTTAGGTATTTGAGACCATAAAAGGAATATTTAAGAACTCCAAAGACTATTCACTAGCCTTCAAACTTCTCTTGGTCCCCCATATGGTTGTGTGTAGGTGACAAAGACCTAATTATAGGAGATCAGGTATGAAAGTGAGTGGATGATTTATAGATAGGGTGGAGACTCTAGTTCATATTTAATAAATTTATATTAATGACATTATTCAAAATAAACTCATGACCTCTTCTTTATATCCAAGATATCAAGATTATCCTACAAACAAATAATCCAAAGAAGATATTCAAGTTGCATCCCTTGATGTGGGCAAGAAACAAGTGTAATTTGTATTGATTATGAAGTTAGTGAAACATGTATGAAGTTATGAAAAGTATTAATAAATTATCTTACTTTTTATGGTCACTTAGATGATAAAATCTAATTGAGGAGGGTATATTCTAATATTGTAGTCAAGAAACCAAAATTATGCGTCTATAACTGAATCTATGAACATGAAGAAACATATAAGCTTGAGGTGAATATGAGGAATGAGGGATATTTATATTGAGTAAAAGGACATATATAGAGACTCCCATGAATTATAGAATTAGTATAATTATGAAGAGTCTCAAGAAATAAACCTATATGGTCAAAATAACCTAGTTACTCCTCAACCCTCATAATGAGGGAACCAAGTGGCATGACTTTGTTGGAGGCTAATGGTTGTAAAATATAATTAAGATACATGTTTTGAGTTTTTTTATACCTATTAAGGATCATTATAACCAATTATTAACATTTAATAAGATTCTAATCCAAAATTTGTCTCTGAACTTATATGCACATCCCTTCAATTCCTGAGAGTTTAGTTTCTAAATCTTAAACCCATATGAAGAATATGCATGGGATTGAAATATATTAGGGATAGTTTAGGACCCTTTTAAACTCAAATATAATTTAATTAGTATAATAATTTTTTACCTCATATTTATTAATCATCATGACTTAAACCCTATAAATGACCTGATGACTGGGTTTGTTTCCTCAAGTGGATCCAAATGGATGGACTTAGATTAGGAATGATTAGGATGATCATAATAGTTCTCATGTGAACTATAATAGGTCATTTGTTTACATGTGGAAGGTTATGTTGTAGCTAAATAGGCCTAAGAATGACTATTATAGGGATAAAAATGTAGGTTTGGGTGTCTCTTCATGAAATTTGATTGAGGCCTAATAGAACCTCTTAGGATAATATATGACCCCAAGAAAATATTTTATGATTCCCCAAAGTTATCATGATAGGGTTAAAGGAAAATTTGTTATTATCAAAGCAATTTTAGAGGAGTAAAGAGAATAACTCAGATAGTTTCAACACACTTATAGAACTAATAATAATTGGACAAGATGTTGTAGATCCTAGAATGATTGGCACAATTACAACATCATCATATAATATTCCCACATATGAACAAGTGTCCAAGATATGGATTATAAGTTAAAAACCAACATGACTTGTCACTCTTCTAGTAAGAAGGAGATGGTAGTTTCAAGAAGGTCTAATGAGTCATAAAGCAAACCAAGGATTCCTATGCCAACTCCATGAATATATCATCATCAATAAATTTGACACATATGAATGAGGTTCCAAGGATTTTTATAACTACTTTATTGCTTTTAACTAATCTTAAAACACTTATCATTGAGTTCCTCTATGTCCCTCTCTCTCCCTTCTTACTTTTTTAAATGTATGCCTAATTTTTGATTTTGATGCATCCTTTCAACATGAGTATGGTGAATCTATAATCTTTTTTAATGCATCTGATAAATATATAGCTGATTTTTCCTTATTTTATGGCTACATGTAGTGTAAATAGTTGAATTATTAATGAAATCAAGTAGAGAATCAACTCACCTTAGTTTATTATCTTGTTATTCTTTCCTCCATGTAATTTAGATCACTATTGTATGTTTTAGAGAATGTCATCAAGGGTCACTTATGGATTATAAGTGGTAATAATATTCCCTCCTAACCCCATAATATCTTACCTCTATGAAAATAACTTGTGTGATAGGTGCAAGCTGAGATTAGTCTATGTATTTCAATCCTATAGATCATAGTGCATATGCAATGGGTGTTAGTAATATAAGGATTTGGTGTATCACCTACTTAGTTAGGTTTACTTCATGTTATCCTTCTTCCATTTCCATTACAAGATAGTATTGTAGTGTTGTGAGCTTAATTGATACATCAAGGGACATTATACCTATAATCTATAGGTTTGGTCTACTTAGAGGTCAACCATAACCTAGGAGTAATCACATTGTATAGATCAAATGAGAGGGGTTGAATATAACCTATCAACAGTGTAAATTTGAGCTATAATAGTTCCATCATCCAAATCATAAATAGATCAAGGAATTATCAATTTATTATTAAAAATATCTTAGTGCTATCACACAAACAATCAACCATTGAGACGGTTTATGACACTATTGTACCCATGTCTCCCTAGTAATCAGAGATATATGCCTAATATCAATACCAAACCATGCCACCTAATTTATCAAGTATACAACAAAAATACTTTTCCAATAAATCCTCTCATTATACCCTACTTGGATTGACATTGTATTGTAAAACCTATGATAGAACTTTTATTTATTATTTACCTTTGGTAGAATTTAGACTAACATTAAGGGAAGTTCATGAAGGAGTGTGTGGATCCCACACTAATAGGAAAATATTAACCAAAACATTACTATGTACTAGTTATTACTAGCCAACTATGGAAGTATATGCAACTACATATGTGAGGAGGTGTGTAAAGTGTCAAAAGCATGCTAATATGATTCATGTTGTAACCAATACACTCAAACCATTGAAAAAACCATGGTCATTCATAACATGGGGACTTGGCCTTGTCAAGAACATCAATCCCATATATTTAGATCACCATAAACACATCATGAATGCTACTAAATACTTCACTAAGTGGGTGGAATTAATTCCCTCAATTGCATAACTAGTAATCAAATATCCAAGTTCACATTCAACTATCTCATATATCATTAAAAATAAGGAATAAGTCTCAAGAAGTAAGTTTCTTTCTATGATCAAGGAATCCAATAAGGGAGGTTAGATCAAGTGTATGAACAAGGAACAAAACTTGAATAAAAACACACTAACATGCTAAAACTTACTTATCTAGATCATAAGGGGGAACATAATGAATAAAAACAATTAAAAACATAAGTAAAATTCAAAGAATGACAAATTACTTACCTTATTTGAATGCTTCAAATGATTCATTATGTGATTTGTTTGTTTTATGCTCAAAGATTATTTGGCAATGGAGTATTCTTTGTTCCTTCTCTCCTTGTCACCATTATGGTTTGATGTTAGCTTATTGCTTTCTTAATGACTTGGATTAATATTTTGGAATTATAACATTATGGATATAAATCATGCTATAAAAACTACATTATATCTCTACAATTTCCAATCTCTCTTTTCAATAGGAAATGACTTGTATTTATAGGTTTAGAAACTAACCTCAACCCAAGGTGAGTTATAAACATGGAATGGGTTCAAACCTAACATAAGTGAGTCAATTAACCGTATTAGAGTTAAATGGTGTAAAAATCTCATGATTTACAATGAATAGGCATGGGTGACATATTTTTAAAGGCTTGACAACTCACAAAAGGTAATCATAAAAAGCTAGGATATTTTTGATTTCTGAATTTCCTTTTTTTAGTAATTTACTAATTTCACATAGATAATTTAACTAGGCATTTAATTTTGTTTAGAATTTTAATAAATTTTAATTATCCATTTATCTCTTTTCAATATTTTATTTTATGTCCATGTCCCATTTAATAGGTATATAGGCCAAATTGCATGTTGTGATGTCATAGGATGATTAGAGATGAATCCATGAGAGGTTATGATTGTATATGATAGGATACCCCAATTAGAGATGTATCAATAAAATTATGATATTTTATTAATGATGCATAATCAAATTTAGGTCATTTAGTGATTCTTAGGTTTAATTTTTAAAGGTTGGTAAGAATCAATCTAAAGTCTAATCGAAAGCCATTGGTGGCTAGTTTTAGGTGTCTATAGTTTCCCCTAGTTTGGGAAGGCATTGTAATCTATAAGCATAACAATGTCTTCTCAAAGAATGGAAAGGTACTATATGCTTATGGATTCAATGGTAATGGATAAATTTTAGGTGTCCCCTTGAGGGATTAGTTGGCAAAGGGGTTGGTAATTGGTCCCTTAAAAGGAGGAAATGATTGGACAAAAGGATGAAATTCAGTGGGAGGGATTGATTTTCCCATAGGTGGTTATAGTTAGTAGCATATGGAGCTACCCCAATTAGGGTAGATAAACAATATGATTTTCCCATAGGAGGTTATAATCATCAACATAGGTGGGATAAAAAAAATACAATGATTTTCCCAAAGGTGGTTATAATCATTGTAAAAGGTGTAGGGTAATAAGAGAATGATTTTCCTAAAGGTAGTTATAATCATCAAAAGGGAAAACAATAATTTATCCAAAGGTGATTAGAATCATTGGTATGATAAAACCATGCACCATCTAGGTGGATAGAGATAATGGTTTGACCAAAAGAATTTATAAACATTATCATAATGAAAATATGCCCTAGTTGGGTAAAAGAAAGAGAATGGTTTTACCATAGGTGGTTAGAATCATCAGCCTTCAAATTGATGGAAACATAATGATTTTCCCCAAAAGTGATTATAATCATTGATATGGTAAGTGGGATATCATACAATGATTTCCCTAGAGGTGGTTATAATCATTGGTATCCAAATTATGGAAAAGATGATATGGAATATGATGGCAAATTGGTATAAAAAAGAAAGTTAAATTTGGGAAACTTGTTAGTAGGGAGATGCTCATCTGAACTAGCAAGGGAAGAAAATTCTTTCATTGTTTAATTACTCTATTTAGGATATGATTTGGATTAAATTATGAAGTTATCTAGTGTAAGGATATATATTGGTGTTGCATTACCATGTAGACTCTCTGAGCTAATTTTTATTGTAGCATGTGATGGTAGGCATCATGATAGAAAACCATGATAACTTGGACTAAATATGCATAAGGACTAACATGTGATATAAAAAAAATGATAATAATTCACCAATGATAAAAACCATGATGACAATGTTGATGCATGAATATGGATGGATTCAAGAATAATTCCCAAGGAATCATTTAATGAATGAACATAGATTGAATCAAGGAATAAAAAGAATGCAAAAAAATAAGCAAACAAATAAATAAAGAAAAAAATAAAATAAATAAAGAAAAAAAATGAAATAAACTTAAAAAAAATGGTAATTACAATGTTATTACAAACAACATGACATAAACAAGATGATGAAGATTGCTCCTAGACCATAGGAGACAACAAAATAAACAAACAAAATTGGAATAAATAGAAGAAGAGGAAGGGAGGTTTTTGAACTATCTCTAGATGCTCTAGGCAAGTGGATGTTGCCTACATAGTTTCATGAACATAATATCCAACAAAAACTTTAGGCCACATGTAGTTATCCCAAAAAATGGGGTAGAATAAAATGATGAGATTGAAAAATAGGATGGATATTATATAAGAATGTTGAAATTATCTTGAAAAAGGGAAAGTGTGTGGGAAATTATGCCAATAAGGATGGGGAATCTAAATGATAAGTGATTACTTGTGAAGTAGATGGGGATCCTATAATCTTTAAGGCAAAGAAAAGGTCAATGTGTAGGATTTTATAAATTGATTTTCAAATGTTTTTGAAAATTTATAGGTATCTCAACTTAATGGAGGATTACGATAGACTAAAAATTCCAAGCTCTCTAAATATCAAGAATGCTCAAAATAAAATTACTCATAAAATGGTGAGATCATTCAAACTAAAATTGTTCACAAAATAGTGAAATCATGGCTTAGGTTTCCCACAAAATGGTGAAAGAATGGAAAAGGGGTGACTAAGATGATCTCAATGTAAATAAAATGCTACCTACATATTCCTAGGATTGGACCTCAAGTCACTATAGTTCAACCTTATGATGGAGGAATTTGACTAGTGTATCATCTATAGGATGAATTAAAAATAGGATAAAATCAAATATTAGTCATGAAAACTCACAAAATAATGCATAATAATTGACAATCTAAGCCAACCTATTCATACAAGGTTTGAAAATAATAATTAAGAACAAATGAAATAAATTAATAAACCTTTGCCTTCCCAATGGATTCCACCATCCAAGATCTGCTCTAAGCGTGTTCTCTCATTGACTTAGAGATCTTATCTTTATCACCAATGGCTTCTTTGCTCCTCCATTACTTCAAGAACAATATGTATAACCTAAGTTTAGGATAATAATTATAATTTTCCTATCAAATTATTCTTACCCAAATGCAAATAACTTAATATTCAAAACAAAATTGACTTGTGGAGAGATTTCAACATTAAAAGTCTACACAATTTAAGCTTAAAAAATGTTCCATGCCCTCTTATTTATATATTTTATAAATGGGATAGGATAAACCATTACCATCTATCTAAATATTGACATGTGTGGCCATTAATTATCTTAATATTTGTAATTTAATCTATAAATATCCTCATAATGATTTACATGGGAAGGGGCATTAATTAGGCATGGGTAACATAATCATGATCTTTTATGCATTTATGGCTTATGGATGCCACTCCATAGATGATGTAATTAGGTGATGAAAATATTGAGAACTAATTTACAATAATGAAATAATCAATAACCTCCATGGAAAATCCACTTAAGCTCTTAATTTGAATTAATTAGCTTTAAACATAACTAACCAATATTTGTGTAATTCTTTAGAAATTGGTCCTCAATTAATCAAAATGGTTAGAAAGTCATATTATTGGGTCTTAATTTAACTCAGGAAGAATTGAAAGGTGATGTTATATGTATTGGAAATTTATTCCCATTTAATATGTTTCCAACACAAAATAACAAAGGTACATGATGTGTACTAATAAATTAGAAGAAAAGAGTGATATAGAGCACAAAAAGTTGAAATCATCATTTTAACTTGAAATGAATTGATCAAGGCTACATATCATATAAAATGAAATTCCCCATTTAGGAATATATTGGACTAAATCAACACTTGTATATGAAAATTTTGAACCATTTAGCATGTTTTTAGTGATTTTGACCTAAATTGGGCATTTGAGTGCAATTCGAGTAAGATTGACAATTTCAACACAAATGTGTTAGGAATTGGATGTCTCCATTTTACACCTATTTAAGAATGCATAGTAAGAAATTTAGGTGAATAAATGTATTTTCAAAGAAAACATTTGTCAATAATAAATTATAAATGACCCATGATTTCCCCTAGAGAGGACATACTAGGATGAAAGATAAGGATGAAATATCAAAAAGAGAGGGAAAGTGAGAGATTAACCCATGGAATATATCACATCCATATGAGATAATGCTTGCATGCATTTATTACATCAATGATCAAAATATAATTAGAGGTATAATGGGATAGGAATATGGGGGGAATGAGAAAGATTCAATCCAAAAATAGAAGTAACACATTTTGAATGCACCCAATTTGAGAGTGTAAGTTGCTTACTTACGGTATTGATCAATCATGAGACAAGTTACACACTAAAATATTTCCATCAAAGGTATAAGTGTGGAGAGATTGGAATTATATGAAAAGAAGAATGTGGTCTCCAAAAAAATGATAATAATAGGTGCCCTAATAGGAGATATTTGATCATGATAAGAAATGTGTGCCTAGTAGGGCTAATTTTGATCATTGATAAAGAACAAATAATGACTTAACCCTAAAGGGCTGATTTATATTTTTTAATTGGTTCAATATTTGTGGCCTAGCATGGGAAAATTGGCAAGTAATTAGCTCAATGGTATAACCTATTTCATAGATTAAAGTGAGTGGGCACAAACATAGAGGTGATGGTGGAATGGCCTAGAAAAAGCCACAAAAAACTAGACATACAAGAATGCACAAAGTGATGAAAGGGATGAAAAGAGAAGTGACATTAGATGAGATGACATTATATGTGCAAGATAAGTAGATTATACCTACATAGTTACATGGATGCATGTTTCAACATGATCTTCAAGCTAATGTAATCCAACCAGAATTAGGAGAGAATGGAATGAGAGAAGAAGAAAATTAATGAAAGATTGATTAGACTCATGATGTATGTGAAGAGATGCATGTATACGAATTGAGTTAGGTTTCAAACCTATTAATCTTAGTTTATTCATAGTGATCTTGAGATATTTTCATCAAAGTTGTGTTAATGTTAAGACTTGAGTCTAGAGCACAAAGTGCTTGCTGTTACAAAAGAAATTAGGAATCATAAGTATGATAAATTCATAATGACATGTAATTTCAATTTTATGTATCTAGTTCAAATGTGAATACCTATATCTAAGTATAATGGTAAAATAATAAACAAAACTAGAGTTATAACTATTTAAATTTAAATAAAAAAGTAAAGACAGAAAAAACAAAACATAAATGAACCTAACTTAAAATCAATATATGAATATTCAATATTCAAATAGGAACAAGAATGTTGAAAAACAAAGTAAGAACATCTTAATAACATGATATTTGGATATGAATAATCAAGATCTATGTGGACCATTAAGATGTACTTGGAAAGGAATCAAAGAAGTAAGACCAAATATGAACTCAAAATTGCAAAAAAACAAATAATCATGTACACAAAAAAATGTTTTTGGAATTTTGGTGTTTTACGAATGTTTTTATATTTTTTCAAGTATCCCAACTCGATTGAGAATTAAGAGATAAAAAATTATCATGAAATGATGAGATCACATCAACTTAAAATGCTCATAAGACAGTGAGAGTGGAATGAAAGGTGGACTAAGTTGACCTTAATATGAATTGAGCACAACCTACATAATCCCATTAGGACCTCAAGTCATATTAATTTTTCCTATATAAAGGTAATAAAAATTTGACTAGGCAATAAAAATTTTGTGATAAAAGAAAAATAATAATAGTAATGACCAGATGATGTATCAATGTGTGATATAAAAGCATTGTACCTAATTTTCCCATAGGTGGTTATAACTAGGAAAAAAAGTAATAATTTTGATTTACTTGAAGGTGATTATAATTAGTTATATCAAATACAATACCGATTTTCCCATAGGTAGTCATAATCAATGATACTAATTAAGATGACAAATGAAAGATAACTTACCAGATCAAATGTCATACTACTCTCATAGACTATCATTCAACATAGAATTTTAAAACTATTAAAAATGGATCAGAATCCCCTCATGAAAGTGTGGGAAGAACTAAAGGAATCAAGGTCAAAATGGTATAAACAAGATGACTAAAAACAAGCCTTGGTAAATAGTAAATGAATGGTATAAGGAAAATGATCAAAAGATAATTGGATATAGTGGCAACAAAGTTTCCCCCAAGTGATGACTAGCTTACACTACTCAAAAAATGGTAAGATCATGGCTTAAGTTGCTTTAAAAATAGTGAGAGTATACAAACTTAACAATTTATGACAAAATGGTAAGCTCAATATAAATTGAGTGCTACCTACATAGTCCTGAAGGACCTCAAGTCAATGTAGTTCAAATAGTATGAGACAAAGGGAACATAATGGCATAATCATTCCTATAATAAAATGGTCTATAGGTTTGTTCCCAAGAGATGAGGAATGGTAATGGAAAATGGTAAATGAAAAATGGGTTATGTTTCTCTTATCGACGTGGAAATACATGTCCTAGTCCACATATGAGACAATATAAATGATTAGTTATAAGAACTTATATCCAACACATCATTAGTAAAGTTGTTATGTTAAGAACTTATTGCTGATTTGGATCTTAATAATGTGCTTGTGATCTTTATTGGTCTTTAGTTTGTTTCCTTAAAACATCAAGACAAGATATCCTTGTATCCTCTACAAAGGAAAGTACTGCCAGTGATGGTAAATAATGTTAGAATAAATGTTATAAATAGGTAATGAATAGGTGGATGATAATGGGATGTATAATGAATGGGTAAAAAATGAAGATAAGGACTTTTAGTCACATGTAATGTTATTGATTGTATATTTGACATAATTTTGGTTATGGTGGGGTTGAAGACCTCTAAAAATGCTCTCGATATGACCACTAGATTATTCTATTATTTAATCCTAAGTGTAGTTTTCATTTGATTATGTTGTAGATTAGAAGCTATATTGATTTTATCTTGACTAATGTCTTCAGTAAGTAATGAATAAATTTTGTGTTTAGTTGTTGATGCCTTGATGAGGTTTTCACCAATGAAATTGTCCTAATTAACCCATAGTGCCTTTGAAAAGGTTTCACTAAGAGATGTTAACATTTAAATTTGATTGTCTTCTATCTCCTTAAAAATAGTTTCACTAAAATATGTTAATTTTATTCTTTGATCATCCCCTAGTGCCTCTAAAAAGGTTTCACTAGGATATTGTTCTTCTTTTACATGAATTTTGTCTTAACCCCCTAAACATTCTATAAATGGTATGTCACCATGGATGCAATTCAATAAAGTGCAATTCTGTTGGTCCCAATCAATGTTTTTGGGAGGTGGAATGTCAACATAATGGTTATGTTGAGTGGGACTAATGGAATTATAAATGAAAACATAATAATCATAGAAGATACTAGGACAACCCATGTCCATGCTAAAGCAATCATCATAAAAAACCATAGAAGGATCACAAATATATTAAAATTGATCCACAAGTCAATTATAATTAATGTTGTAACAACCAATACTATATTCTATTTATAAATCTGATTATGATATAAGGGACTCTAAATCTGATGTCTTAATTGATGTTGATTCTGGTTCTGATGCTAAATTTGATGTTGGTTAAAAAATAGAACCTGACTTTAATGTTTTTTATTCATTTGATGTGGCTACTTCTATAATTATGTTTTGTTGAATGCTTGGTTTTAAACAAGTAATGGCTTGTGATGGCATAATTGGCTCTATAAAAAGTGATTTATCTAAAAAGGGTTCAACATAGACTTGCTCATCTATGTGAAGCCCAACAAAGAGAGGGAACCACTTAAGGGATGACTTGATAGAAACTTGCCTATCAAAAGGAGACTCCTCAATGAGTGGAAAAATATCAAGAGTTAACTCTACAGAGGCTCTTTAAAAATAGGTAAAACATGAATAGGTGATTCATCATAGGTTGACTTAATACAAATGGGTGTTTCAAAAATAACATCATGGTTTTGGTTCACAATAAATTGGAACCCATTTTGGTCCTCATAAAATGGCTCTTAAAGAGGTAGTGGTTCATTTTTTGGATCAAATATTGGTATATAATTTCTAAAGTGGGGAACATTTGGTTTAGTGTGAATAATGGTTTATGGTTCAATAATGAAATATCTAAAAATTAGGGTATTGAATAAGGGATTAATAAAATTAGGTTCATCAAATGAAGGTTATTCAATAATGGGCTTAATAAATGTAGGTGATGGGCCTAGAATGGTAATGATAAGACGTTGCATAATTTTTTTTCTTGTGAAAACCAAAGGAGGAGGTCCTAAAATGGTAACCTTTGTATGTTTAAAATATTTTGGGCTTGAAAAAACTGAAGGAGAATAGCCTCAAATGGTAACCTTCGCATGTTGTGGAGCTTACTCACTTACATGAGTTGAAGGGAGATAAACTATAATGGTAACCTTCAAGTATGGCATGTAAATTAGAAGAGGATATCCTAAAATAGTAACCTTTGAGTACAACACACAAATTGAAGGGGCATAATGAGGATGATGTATAAAAGTTGGCATAGACTAAATAAGTCTCAACAAATAGGCTCAAAGAGGGTGGCATACTAAAATAAGGCATAATATTCATGTCCAACATAATGTAGGATGGATTACAAAGAGGATCAACTCAAATATTAGTAATGAAAACTCACAAAAGAATGCATAAGAATTGACAATCTAATCCAACCTATTCATTAGTGTTTTCAAATGATTATGAAGGACAAATGAAATAAAGTAATAAACCTTTACCTTCCTAAGTGATTCCACCATCCAAGAGTGGCTCCAAGAATTTTCTCCCCTTGATCTAGAGATCTTGTATTTGTCAATAATGTATTATTTGATCCTTCATTGCTTTAAGAACTATGTATAACCTAGGCTTAAGATAAGAAATCTAATGTTCATGTGAAATGAAACCTACAAAAATAAAAAAAACATAATAATAAAAAAATAAATGACTTATGGAGATATTTTAGCATTATAAGTCTACATAATTTAAGCTTAAGAATATGAGTGAGAGGTCTCCTATTTATATATTTTTTTAATTGATCAGAATGAACTATGACCATCTGTCTTAAGATCAAGATGTGCAGCCAAGAATTCATTCAATTTTGGAGGCTTAAATCAAAAAATTCCCTCATAATGATTTGGGGGGAAGGGGCATTAATTATGAATGGGTAGCATAATCATGATATTTTATGTATTTATGGCTTATGGATGCCACCCCATAGATTATGTCATTAGGTGACACATATTTAGAATTGATTTCCAATAATGAAATAATCAATAACCTCTATGGAAAATACAATTAAGCTTTTAATTTTAATTAATTAGCTCTCAACATGATTAACCAATATTTGTGCAATTCTTTGAAAATTGGCCCTCAATTAATCAAAATGGTCAGAAAGTCATATTAATAGGTCATAATTTGACTCGATAAGAATTGGAAGGTGATGTTTAATGTGTTGGAACTATATTCCCATTTAGGATGTTGTCAACACAAAATAACAAAGGTATGTGATGTATAATAATGAATTAGAAGAAAAGAGTGATCCAGAGCATAAAAATGGGTAATAATCATTTTGACTCAAAATGAATTGATTAAAGTTATGTATAACATAAAATGCATTTCCTCATTTAGGGATACATTGTCCTAAATCAACAATTGTATACGACAAGTTTAAATAATTTATCACATTTTTAGTGATTTGGATCTACATTGGGAATTTGAGTGTAATTAGAGTAAGATTTATAATTTCAACACAAATGGTGTTAGGAATTGTATGTCTACAAGTGGTATAGGTATATACCTATATAGGTGGATGGGTTAAAATAATGATTTTCCCAAAGGTGATTATAATCATTTTTATGACCTAGATTGAATAATTATTTGTCCCTAGTAGGGCATATTTGATCATGATAAATTAGTTGTGCCCTATTAGGTTGGATTGGCAAACATAATTCAAGGATAAAAATTGTTACATAGATTAAAGATGAGAAGGTACAAATTTAGGTGCAATGTTATAATGAATTTTCAAAGACTAAAGAAGAAATAAATAACTAGGTACATGAGGATGCATAAAGTGATGAAAGAGATAAATAAAATACAATGGTATCCAAATTGACCTAAGATATGTCATGTATCTAAGTAATGCCTACTACATGCTTGTAAATTTGAGTTATGGATTCAATATACTAAATATAGTAAGTTAACCAAAACCTTAAAAAAACATCAAATGAAGATAATTTATATGTAATAAAAAATATTAAATGGATTTATACCATCACCTTGATACTATTTTATTCCCTCCAAAATATTCAAACTAATTCTCCAATGGTTCTTGACTTAATTGTCAGATTGCTTGATGATGGTGGCTTCAAGATGGATAGTTTAATGAATTCTCAGATGTAAGCATAAGGTGGATTAAATGGGAGTATGGAGTCTTAAGAGAGATATAATATGCATGCAAGAATGGCTTTCAATATTTTTAATTAGTCTAACCAATCTCCATGCTTGGTTATTTATACGCTAATGGAGGAGATTTTAAAGGAATTTTAAATTCTTTTAGAACTCTCTAGTTTAAAAAATTATTTAAAGTTAGGAAGGCTCTGTATTATTGAGGCTTCTAAATTTTATTACTATTTAATAGGGATTAGTTAGTGGGTTAGATAGGTTTAAGGTTTTAGGTGTGTAGGATAAGCTAGGGATAGGTTGGATAGGGGGTAGGTAGAATATATTTGAATTTTAAATTAAAAAGTGGGGCTAATAGCTAAGTAATGAGGTGAGATTAGTGGTTTAATGGGATGTTAGTAGGATAATGAATATATTAATATAGCATGGGGGGTGTAATGAGGTTATCATGATGAAAGGAATATATGATGGTGGATAGAATTTTATTTAGGATTATTTATGAGATTAATTAAGATAAATAGTGGAATATTTAAGGTAAGTAGATTTAGGTGTATACTTTTTTACCATCTTTGAAAGGCAATTACAAGTAAAAAAGTGAGGAGTAATGGTATTTCAAATAAAAACCATTGTGAATATAAGTTATTAAAATGAGGTTGCATGATACCCCTTTGATGGGACATGTAGGGGGTACAAATTAAATAGCCACTCAAAAAGAGACCCACAGATTGGATATAAAATCAAGGCAATAAGGGTTTGGGATGACCTAGGTGTTGATTGAGATATGATAATATTCCCTAAGAGTAAATGTAATGGAATAATGTTTTGAGTGTAAGACTAACCCAAAGTAGGAACATACTTGAGCAACAATGATTATCCTTTTCAGATAATTCCTAGGCAAAGACTAATGCCAAGGAGAGAGGTGAGTAGATTATAATGATAAGATGAATAATCCTAAGAAAATGACATATGTTCAAGAAATGAGTAGATTAAAAATATAAATAAGGCCATGAGCTATCAACATTTACCAAGAAAGGATGTATTTAAGGGAGATATTATAGGTTGATAAAAATGATGTAAAATAAGTGAGTTGTGAAGATATATAGGTTTGATATAATGACTGTAGCTAGAAATGGTTTAAGATATCTAAGAGACTAGAAGAAGACATGATGGGAATTATTATTAGTGAACAAGATATCCTTTAGAACTAAAAAGTGGCTAAGAGACCTCATTCCGATGTAGTTCTAACTCAGGATGTTAGATGAGGAGTAAGGTATGAGAAAACCATATCCATGAAATTGATTAAAATGACTTTTAAGATGGAGACTAGTTAGTGGAAATGTGATTAATCATGATTAACAGAGAGATAAATGGATAGAATAATAAAGGTTAGGTGTTTATGTGGTTAGGTAGAGTTAGTATAGATGGAACAGGGTAAAGGGGGTAAAGTAATGGGGTGATTGTGGGTAAAATAGAAAATAGGGGGGTAAAATAAGTCATTTTCACTTTTTAGCTTTGGTACAGGGTCAACTAGTCTAGAGTTAGGCTAGGGATGGATATATAGCAACCTTAGAGAGGTAGATTCAGGTATGAGATGCATAGATAGTAGACTTACAAGCACAAATTAGTTAGATTTATAATAGGTCAAGTTAAAGGGAAGTAAAATTATAGGTGGATGAGAGGGCCAAATATGAGGGAGGTGCCCTATTATAGAGATAGGGTTTAGGAGATATTACTTGATAGATATCCCATTTGATGATAGAGGCACAATATTATAGGGGCATTTATGAGAGTGAGGTGCTAACAAATCAATGTGCTCCATTCTATAGGGCCAACACTTCTCGTTTATTAATTTATCCATTGAGGAGACCACTAGGATAGTCATAATCTTGTTGGAGACATTATTTGTATTTTGGACACGTATTTCATACTTAGTACATAGGTTCCCATGAGGCCCATATTGTATATATATTATGACTGGACTTTATGGACATTTATGTGACTATGGGATTATTATTATGGTATATAACCCATGGTTATATTTTGGTTATGTGAATGTGATATTGGTTACATTATATATTGGATGTTTTTTGATATCCTGAGATGATTAGATATGGATGATTATGTATTTTGCTTATGTGATGATTTTCTATTTATTATATTAGATAGTTTATTGTTATTTATTATGAGATTATCATATGTTAATTATATTGTGGATTTTATGATTATATTTACATATGAAATGTTGAATGATTAAGTAATTTGTAGTTGTCATTTTAATGTCATGTATATGATGATATGGGATGACATGGCTTTTGGATAGATGATATGATGTGATATTTTATTTATTTTTTATTATTCTAAATGGATAAAATGATATAAATATAATGGAATGGAATGTATGATAACACATGACATGTGTTAAGATTTGGATAAAGAGTCCTTTAGTAATCATATGTCTCACAAATTGGTAATGGGTAAAATCTTCTTGTACCAAGGAGGTGGATGGATTCATTAATAAGCTAGGATGGGAAAATGGGTTATTTGAATGTTTAGGGGATACGTGTTATGTGGTGTCTTGAATCCACTTTAAATATAGGTAATCTGATTTAACTATTTCACTTGATTATAAGTGTACCTATGACATTAGATAGTTGAGGTCACATTGATTTAGAGTGCATGGGGAATTTTAGAGGCAACTCCATTAATGATGTTCCTAATTTTTATAATGGGTAGTCATTTAAGGCAATCCTCATTCCTAATAATAAATATACAAACCAAATATGCACAAAAAACTAACACTTAAAAATATGTAAAAAAGATTACAACATCTTTGACATAATAAATATTTACACACTTATATAATACAATACAAAACCAATTAAAATGACATCTTAACATAAATATTACAATAAATATTCACATTTCACAACAATGGATATGAAAATTTAATTATGTCATAATAAAAAGAGTTTAATTTTCACAACTTAAAAAAAATATGAGTATTTACATACTTAAATGAAGTAAAATGGATTTACATGTAAGTAAATAAAATAACAATGATGAATATATACAAAATTGAATAATGAGGATAATTATGACCTAATCAAGATTTGAGTAATATGTATAAAGTGTGAAAAGAAGAAAATTTATTGACAAGAGAAATGATTTTAATAAACCATGTTAAATGGTTATGGACAATGTTTTTGGAAAAAATGGGCTACTAACTAAGAACCTTAGAATATTAACTAAGGTTAATAGAAACCAATAATCTTTGAAACAATTAAAACAAGGATAAAACCAAATATAATGTCAGTTTGAGTAACTAGGTAAAACTTTCAAGATTTAGTTATGTACAAATATACATCTTGGAGGAGAAATATTTTATGACCCTTATTTAGTAATGAATTTAATGGGTACAAGTGTATGTATGATTAGGATTATTAATGGTAAAGAGTAAATTTTAGTTTGATTGAGGTTGATAGTGAGAAGATCCATCTAGGAGAATTGATTGGATGTGGATTAGGATATTAGAAGGAAGTATTGGTGTTAGAATGGATTAGATGTTCCATATAAATCTATAACAAGTATCCCATTTTTCACTTTTAGTAATAGTATGCCCCATTTTATGATTGATATCTCTTAATTTTTAAAAAGCATATATATTTACACCCATTACTAGGATCAAGGTCATATGGAAGGTGAGTAGATAAAATGGGAAGATGAGAATGATATGAGAGGAGTGAAGTGATGAAAAATAGAAGTGCCCCCAAGTTTGGGGTCTTAAATATGGAGGATTAAATATTTTGGACCTTTAGGTATAAAACCATTTTAAATACATGATATTCATGGGCTCATCAAGCTCATCTCCATCTAGGGTGACCAATTTATATTATCTTAATATAAATTTGGCAATAGTTGCACAAGGCCAAATCTAATTTGCTTCAAATTTCTCCATGTTTCATACTCAACATTAGTGTTTTTCTAATTTTCCTTAAGGACTAGATCACCAATTTCAAATTTTATAGATTATATTTTATTACAAGATTGGCCCTTGTGCTTGTTTTTATATGCCCTAAGATGATAAAAGGTATTCTAACACTTTTAATCTAATAAATCTCATTCTTGTATCCTCTCTTATCTATAATAATTATCTATAATCATGCCCCACAAGGATATTTGTAATAAGGGGAACTCAACTTCTACTAGAAATATTACTTCTATTCCATATACCCAAGAGTATGGGGTGGACCCAGTTGGCATTCAAACACTAGTTCTACAAAACCAAGGTGCTAGATAGAGTTGTAGATGTCATCTTATTCCTACAACATTAATAATATTCTTGAGTATTTTTATAAGAGTTATATTTGTGGCTTCTGCTTATCTATTACCCTAGAGATAATAGGTGTGGAAAATGCTACTCAATATGATATTTCTTCTTCTTCCTGATTTTTAAAAGATTTGTCATTATCTGATATAATGTTGGACAAGATTCAAAAGTAGAAAATTATTTTATTTAATATGAAATTTCATATTTGTAGACGTGGTATATATAAGAAATATTTCTTCTGCCCATTTATTAAAATATTTTGTGGTAGTGATAATTAACTTGTGCCCCTTTGATGAATTAGGATTAATATTGCTAATAATATCTAGTCCCCATACTAAAAATGGCCATGGGCTCATTATGGGTTTCATCTTTTGAGTTGTGGCATGTATGAAATTCTTGTGCTTCTATTAGGCTACACACTTGTCTACATACTAACAAGCATCATGATCCATTGTGGGATAACAGTATCCAATCCAAAGTAACTTCTTAGCCTAGGCCATTGCATTAATATGGCATCCATAAATACTATTATAGAATTTTTTAATTTTAATAATAGCCTCTTTTGATGTCAGACATATTAAAAAGGTCCCACCATAGCCTTACTAATAGATCATGTTATTGATGATGGTATAATGGGATGCGTGTTAGATGAAGGCTTTGCACTAATGATGATTAAGGTTTGGTGGAAGGGTATTGTCAAGGAGGTAAGTATATATTTCATGATACCATGGTTGAATGGGATGAGGGATTGAATTTTTTTGATAATAAGCCAGTGTTTGATGAGTAGGCAATAATAAGTGTTCAATCAGATAATTTCCTTCAAGGGCATCATCTAGGAGTTATATTAAAGATTTGATAGTGGTTATGGCATCTATAGCTTTGTTACTTCCTCTAAGCACTTTTTCAAAAGTTATAAATTGAAAAATTTTCTTCAACTAATCAACCATTTGAATATAGGGAAGTAAATTCTCATCCTTAGTCTTGAAATCTTCATTAACTTGTTTAATAATCAACTAAGAATCCTTGAAGACCTGAATATGTTGAATATTCCATTGGATCAAAAGTTGTAACCCAATAATCAATGTCTCATATTCAATGATGTTATTAGTACATGGGAAATATATTTGAAAATATTTATGGATTAATTCACCCTATGGTGTTATAAAAAAAATTCCCACTATTGACCCATACATGGTAAATGATCCATCAAAATATAATTTCTAGCCAAGTGATTCCTTAGTTGCCAATATGGATTCATATGGGAAGGCTATTATTAATGTTTTTGTGTCTGGTATGGGTTTTATTTCTACTTGATCCATGATAATCTTCCCTTGATGACATTTTGATTCACATACTTTATATCAAATTCACTTAACAGAATGATCCATTTGTTTATAATTCCTATTATGGCTAACTTAGATAACATGTATTTAAGTGGGTCAACTTTGGATATTAGATTGAATTGGTTATTAAAATTATAATGCTTAAGTTTTTGTGAAGAAAAAACCACAACCAAATATGCTTTCTCTATAGGGTATAATTGAGCTCATATGAGATAAATGTTGTACTTAGATAATATCTAACTCTTTATTTTACTTCATTATTATGTTGAGCTAAGAGATCCCATATATCACATGTCATAGTATATATATATATAAGAGCAATGGCTTTCTTGATATTTGTGGTGATAAGACTAGAGGCTTCACTATATATTGCTTCATATTATCAAATACATTTTGACATTCTAGGTTCCAATCAAACTGATCTCCTATATTTAATAAATGAGTAAAGGGATGACATTTATCTTTAAAATAAGATATGAATTGACATTTGACCTATAATTTTCTTTGAAAAATACTTAGTTGCTTTAGGTTCTTAGGTGGAGGCATTTTGATGTTGGCTTTCACCTAAGTAGGTTCTACCTCAATGCCTCACCAAGAGACTATGAATCCTAAGAGTTTTTCTAAAGTGACTTTAAACACACATATATTAGGGTACAATCTAACTTTATATTATCTAAGCCTCTCAAAAATATTCTTGATGACTATTGGATGTTCCTCTCTGAGCTTAGACTTTCCTAAGATTTCATCCACATAATATTTTATAATATTGTGCATCATGCCATGAAATATGATTATCATGGACATTTGGTAGGTTTTTCCATCATTTTTCATGCCAAAGGGCATTACTTGATAGAAAAAATTTCCCCATGTAGAGATGAATGTCATCTTTTGATGGTCTTCTGGATCAATTTTGATTTTAGTATAACCAAAAAATCCATCCATGAGGGACAACATTTCATATCTTGTCATAGAGTACATGATCATGTCAATATTGGGTAAAGTAAATTTGTCTTTGTGACATGTACTATTTATGTCTCAAAAGTTAGTATAAATTTGTATCCCTCCTTATGTTTTTATAATAAGTATGATATTAGATATACACTTAGAATAATCAATTGGCCAAAGGATAGAATTTTTGTAGTTCTTCTTTGACTAATAATGCTACCTTGGGGCACATTTTTTGGAGCTTATATATAATTAGTTTAGAACTTGTATGGACCACTAAGTGATGTACCATCAAATTAGGATCTAATATAGTCATGTTGGAATAGCTCCATGAAAATATGTCTATAAACTCCTTAATAAGCTTAATGAGAAATTATCATTCTTCAAAAGTGGGAATTGCCCCCAGTTTGATTCTTATAAGATTTTCATTAGTTATAATATTAATTTATATGACTTATTAAATTAGGGAAGGTGATTGATATTGAATATATATTTGGGGCGGTATTAGTTCTTCTCCTAAAGCAAAATCATCTAGAAGATTTGCACCTAGTTCTTGATGAAGTTCTTATTTGTTAGGGTTTAGTTAGATTTTTTCTATTTATGGAGAGGAATCAACTTCATCATATTATTCCTCTTATATTTGATTTAATGATTATTGTTTCTCTCTATAATAGGAAGATTTATTTAAATTAATAGTGAATCTTATTTTGTGATCCCCTGATGACATGAAATGTTGAGCTCCTAGGTATATAATTATAACCTCATCATTTTGAAACATATCAAAGGATGGATCTTTCCTCAAATCCTAATCTATTTGTTTTGGGTAATAGAGGGAGATGTTGATGCTGGAAATGGTAGTGTTAGAGAATAGGTTTATGCTAGCTAGATATTCATAGAGGTTATAAACTTAACTTGTCTTGACTTCATCAAAAGTAGACTCTTCAAGAATTGAAGAAGTATCTATGATGATAGAGTTTAGGTCAATGCCTAGTGGCTTGTACCCTAGGCTAAGTCATCTTAGATGCTCTTGAACACCAGTAGGTTCTATTCTTCCTTGTTCATTTTAGCTTAGTCATTTCCCCTTGTAATTCATTTTTGAATCATTTTTTAATGTTAGAGATATTTTTTCCTATGAAAATATATATTATCTCCTCTTTATGAATAATCTAAGAATTATTAGGTTATTCAAAATATTATTCAAATTCCATCCTTATAATGGTGAAATTCATTGACCCAAATTGATAGAGAATAGGTTTGGCTTACTTCATAGCTAGGTACTCATAATTGCATGGTGATAATGGAAGGTCTCCTACAAAAAGACTTTTATATTAATATTCCATGCACCCCTTGGAGATAATATTCAAGTGAGTTATTTATGGTGACTCAGGTGAGGTAGGTTATAAACTATGAAGGTGGACATATTTCATAGATTTAGGATTATAAGATGAACTTTGTGTACTGGGGTAATATAAATCATTATTGTATTGTTCTATTTGATAGCTACAAAAATGTTTGTTTTCACCCAGGATGGTGACCTCCATTCCTGAATGTGGGAATTATAGACATTATTGGAGGGTACCTCTCCCATCTAATGAATCCAAGGGCATCCCAAAAGCATATTATAGGGAATATCTACATACACTACATGGATTAATGTTTAGTGGACTACGAGACCCATATATACGGGAAGATATATTATTTATGTAGATGGCCTTTCAATATCATCTTATGCCTTGATCATTATTAGAATGGGCCCTAGTGAAGTTTATGAATACCAAAATTCTTAATAAAGTAAATATTACATAGATTTAGGGAGGATTTTCCATCTATAAGAACCCATTAGATTATGTGGTTGGTGATAGACATTTTAATGAATAAAGGATAATTATGGTAAGGGCCTATTGGTGGAATGTCTTGGGCACTAAAATTGATTTATTATGATGGAGATAAGTGACCTTCCAAGGATTTAAATTGACTTGTGTTGATATTCATAGGAACTTTAAATCCATTCTAGACTTGATTTAGTATCTCTTGATTCACAAATGAACTTTTAGGAAGATTCATAAGGGAGATTTGAGCTGGGGTCTTCTCAATTTATTGAATAATGTCATATGGTTTATTGGAAGAATTTGAAACTTTATTAGGGATGATGAATTTTTGAGACAGAGGCAGGTGGATCCTTTGGAGGTGCTCTAAGAACATTTATTTTTCCATGTCTTGTTGTGACTACACAATCAATAGTGGCCTTATTGATTTTTATTTTGGTGTTAATGTAATGGTATGAAATGGAATGGTAATAAAATTTTTTGTAAGTGGAATTTTGACCTCAATACCTTAGTGTTTTATTATTATTTTGGTCATGCTTTGGTAGAGGGTCCTATATACACCTAAAACTAGCCACCAATAACCTTCAACTAAGATTTTAACCAATTTCTATCAAAATGCACAATTTAGCCTAAAAACACTAAAACATGTTAAATGATTTAAATATATTATATTCAAGTGAATATTTTAGCTATAGTGTCACTAAATAGGGAAATACATTTTATAGGCAAGTTAACTTTATCAGATCATTTCGAGTCAAAATGCCAATTTCATACTTGGGAGCTCTAGATTGCTCTTTTCTACCAAATTTATTGTATGAGATGTGTGTATTTGTTATTTTGTGTTGGAAACATCCTAAATGGGATAATGGTTCCAATGAATCTAATAATGACTTAAAATTCTAATCCAATCAAATTTTGAGATAATAATATGATATTTTGACCAATTTGATTAAGTTGAGCATCAATTGTGAATATTTGCATGAAAGTTGAATAATCATGTTTAAGTCCAATTAAACCAAAATAAAATATTAAGTTAATTTTACATGAAACTTGTTGAAAATATATTAATTATAAAATGATTATGAATATCTACATCATCAGGTGACATCATTTCTTGGGGTGACATCTACAAGCCATAAATGCATAAAATATTTGAATTAATGCCTCCCATGTCTCATTAAGCCCTTCCATACCTATTTATTTCCTCTCTATCCCAAATATTTATATATTTAATTACATAATTGGATTTATTCATGGCCACACATCCCAATCTTGAGATGGATGGTCATGGTTGATCCTGAACATTTCTAAAAATATATAAATATCAAGCTTCACACTCGTAATTTTAAGATATCTTGGTGAAAATTTATAATGCTAAATTTATTATAAAATATTCATGCAAATTAATATTCTCAAGCCAAATTTTTTAACCAAGTTAAATCCACAAGCCACATGGTGCCAAGAGGAGGTGAAGGATAGCCAAGCTCCATTTCAATAGACCTTTTGAATCAAAAATCCAAGAAAGCCAATCTAAAAAACATTTAGAAGCTCCAAGGAAGGTGGAGGAAGTTTTCTTTCATGTTTTAGTTGTTTCTTTCATATGTATGTTTGTTATTATGCTCCTTAGTGTCTATGTGTTAAGGTGTGGAGCTAAAAGTTTTACCAAAGGAGCATTTTGCAGAAGTTGCAGGTTTACACAGTCACCGGCGTCGGTTAGGAGCGATCGACGTCGGTCAGGAGCAGACCAGGAGATGCCGGTGTCAGAAGGAATCGACTGACGTTGGTCACATGAAAATAGGTAGGAACCGACGTCGGTTACCTGTGCATCCAAAAAGCTATTTTTGTGGACAGAACAGAGTGTTTGCATGTTAGGATTAAGTGATAGTCTTAAGTCCACGTCTCTATTATTAGTAAGACTGTTTAGAGCCCTTGATTAGGAGGTGCATCTGATGGCTATAGTTGTATGCTCATGTTTCCTAATTATTATATAATAGGATAGATATTCTTAGATTATTGTATTGTATGAGTAAATGTTGAACAGTACAGAATTATATATGTGAATCATTCCAGGTTGTTGGAGTTGATTGTAATTGAGAGAGAGAGCTCTTGAGGGAAATAGATCTAGAGAGAGATCTGTACATATGAGAGAGGTGTGGAAGAAAAGAAGTTTCTTTAATTGTATTCCTTCTGTAAAGAGTTTAATATAAGTTTTTAGGGTGGTTTCTTGTATCTCTTATTCTTTGCTATTTATCATTCTAGTTACTTATCATTCTGGTTAATTCCGCATTTTATTGCTTTCATAAGTGTAATCAACATTGTTGGTTGATCCCCAACAAGTGGTATCAGAGCTCAAGTTGACTAATAGGTGTTTCAAATCTAGTTAGTGTGTATTGATTACAGGGTACTCATAAGGGTTTCTGTAGGGATTTCTATTTGAGTGGGAGAAGCAATGGCAGAAGAAAGTAAACTGAGAATGGAGAAGTTTAATGGCAAAAATTATCAACATTGGAGAATGCAGATAGAGGATTATCTATATCAAAAAGATCTATACTTACCGTTAGGTGGGATTGCAAAGAAGCCCATAGACATGGATGATCAATAATGAGAAGTTCTTGATAGAAAGGCTCTGGGGTCTATAAGACTGAGTCTGGCATCTACTGTGATATCTAATTTATCATAGGCAAAGTCTATGGTAGAGTTAATGACTAATTTAGCAAATTTGTATGAAAAACCCTTAGCTTCTAATAAGGTATATCTTATGAAGCAGTTATTTAATTTGCGTATGTAGGAAGGTGGATCTGTATCTAATCATCTGAATGATTTCCATGGAATTGTAAATCAATTAAGTTCAGTCAAAATAGTGTTTGATGACGAAATTAAAGCTATTTTAATATTATGTTCTTTGCCTAAAAGCTGGCATAACTTAGTAATGGCAGTTAGTAATACTGCATCTACTTCAAATATTTTAAAAGTAGAGGATGTTGTTAGTGTAATCTTGAATGAAGAAATTCACAGGAAAAGCACAGAGGAAACATCAGGGAATGCTTTAAGTTTTGAGAGTAGGGGAAGGAAAAAAGAGAAGAGCAAGAAAGGGAGATCAAGGTCTAAGTCAAAGGTGAGAGGTAGATCCAAATCCAAAAATGGCAGGAAGCCACAATGCTGGAATTGTGGAAAGATAGGGCACATAAGCAGAGATTGCTGGTCAAAGCCTAAGGAGGACAATCAACATGAAGGAAAAGAAGAAGCAAAGGTTGTAGGTATTGCACAAGATGCTTTAATATTCTCTTTGCATAATAATATAGAATCTTGGGTTTTAGATTTTGGTGCATCTTTTCATGCTACCCCCAATAGAGAATATTTTAGTAACTATGTCCATGGAGATTTTGGAATAGTGTATTTAGGGGATGATGAGCCTTGTAAAATTTTTGGCAAAGGAAAAGTGCAGCTGAAAATGTAGAATGGAAACACATGGGTGTTGAGAGATGTCATGCATGTTCCCAGCTTGAAGAGGAATTTGATTTCTATAGGAAAGTTAGGGGATGAGGGTTGTACAGTAATTCTCACAGCTGAATCTTGGAAGGTGACCAATGGTGCACTTGTATTGGCCAGAGGTAAGAGAGTAGGTACTCTCTATTTATGTAATTGTGTTACTAATAATTCTCCTTTTGTATTATCTACTTCAGATGTGGATGCAAAATTGTGGCACTCTAGGCTTGACCACATGAGTGAGAAGGGAATGTCCATTCTTAAGTCAAAAGGTAAGCTTTCAGATTTGAAAAGCATAGATCTAGATTTTTGTGAGCACTATGTTTTTGGAAAACAGAAGAGAGTGAGTTTTCTTAAGACTGGGTCAACAAAGAAGAAGCATAAGTTACAGCTTGTTCACACAGACGTGTGGGGACTGGCTCAGGTTGCTTCTATTGGAGGATCACACTACTATGTTTTTTTCATAGATGATGCTACAAGAAAGGTATGGGTCTATTGTATTAAGAAGAAATTTGATGTATTTGAGACTTTTAAAATTTGGAAAGCTATGGTTGAGAATGAAATAGGCAGAAGATTGAAGTGCCTGAGATCTGACAATGATGGTGAGTTCTACAGCTATAAGTTCAATTGGTATTGTTATATGCATGGGATCCATAGGCAAAGGATGGTTCCAAGGACACCTTAGTAAAATGGAGTTGCTGAAAGGATGAAAAAAACAATAATGGAGCGTGCAAGGTGTATGAGATTGCATGCTGGTTTGCCCTTAGAGGTTTGGACAGAAGCTGTGGATACTGCGATGTACCTGATTAATAGAGGACCCTCTATAGCTCTGGATGGTGGAATTCTAGAAGAGACATGGATAGGTAAAAAGGTAGATCTCTCATCTCTCAAAGTTTTTGGTTGTGAAGCCTTTGTGCACGTTGATAAGGAAAATAGAAAGAAGCTGGATGCTAAGTCTATGAGGTGCACATTTATTGGCTATGGCTTTGATGATTTCGGATTTAGGTTTTGGAATCTAGGAACTAACAAAATAATTAGGAGCCATGATGTTGTTTTTAATGAAAAAGTGATGTATAGTGATCAGCTCAAGAAGCTAAATCAATCTGGGCAGAGCAATGGAGAATTGGACGAGGTGACAGTCTAAAATGAGCTCATGAGAAGAAATAATCACAAACAGGAAAACACAGAGACCGATGTCGGCCAATCAGGAACCAACATCGAAAGAACAAAAACCGATGTCAGTCATACAGTGACTGACGTCGGTAGGATAGAAACTGATGTCGGTTAGGCAAAATTGATGTCAGCCAGTTACAGGCCTGGAAGTGACCGAGGTCGGTCACTCTCAGAGAATTTGGGTCGATAGTGTGTTGTGAATGAGTCTCAGACACCCATTAGGAGGTCAAAAAGGGTAAGTAAACCTCCAATTCAATATTCTCCTTCATTATTCTATTTATTGCTAACTGATGGTGGAGAACTAGAGAGTTTTGATGAAGCAATATAGGTAGAATCCAAGAATCAGTGGGAGCATGGCATGGTTGAGGAAATGGAGTTCTTGAGAGAGAACCAAACATGGGATTTGGTTGAGTTGCCAATTGGTAAGAAGATACTAAAGAATAGATGGACCTACAGATTAAAGGAAGGTGAAAACAGACAGATGAGATATAAGGCTAGGTTGGTAGTGAAAGGATTTGCACAAAAGCTAGGTATTGATTTTGGTGAGATTTTTTCTCCTGTTGTTAAAATGACTTCTATACAGACTTTACTGTCTTTAGTTGCTATTGAGGATTTGCATCTTGAGCAGCTTGATGTTAAGACAACATTTCTTCATGGATATTTGGATGAGGAAATATATATGGATCAGCCGGAAGGATTTGAGGTCAAAGGTAAGGAAAATTTAGTGTGCAGATTGAAGAAAATCTTGTATGGCCTCAAGCAAGCTCCTAGACAGTGGTATTTGAGATTTGACAGGTTTATGACTGAGCATGGCTACAGTAGGTGTCAATCTGACCATTTTGTGTATTTTAAGAGATTGGATAATGGTAGATATATTATTCTATTGTTGTATGTAGATGATATGCTGGTTGCAGGATCACACATGCAGGATATCTCTGAGCTTAAGGTGAAATTAGCTCACACATTTGCCATGAAGGAATTGGGAGCAGCAAAGAAAATCCTTGGCATGAGCATTAAGAGAGACAAGAAAAATCACAGGTTGATTTTGTCTCAAGAGGATTATGTGAACAAGGTGTTGAAACGGTTCAATATGCAGGATGCAAAACTGGTAAGCACATCTTTGGCTGGACATTTTAAGTTGAGTAAAGAACAATGTCCTAATTCACATGATGAGGTAGAGTACATGAGTAGAGTTCCATATTCTTCCATAGTAGGGAGTTTAATGTATGCAATGGTGTGTATTAGATCGGATATTGCCCAAGCAGTGGGAGTTGTAAGTATATGGCCAATCCAAGGAAGGAGCACTAGAAAGTAGTTTAGTGGATTCTTAGATATCTGAGAGGGACCAGCAGCAGGCATTTGTGCTATGGAGGTTTAGATACTTCTCTACATGGTTATGTAGATTCAGATATGGCAGGTGATTTGGATGGTAGGAGGAGCACCACAAGATATTTTTTCACTGTTGGTGGAACGGCAGTTAGCTGGATATCAAAGTTGCAGAAGGTTGTTGCCTTGTCAACTATAGAAGCAGAGTATATTGCAGTCACAGAGGCTAGCAAAGAGATGATATGGATGACACGGTTCATGGAAGAGCTAGGAAAGGAGCAACAGAGTTGCAGATTGTATAGTGATAGTCAGAGTGTAATTTATTTGGCTAAGAATTCAGCCTTTCATTCAAGAACAAAGCATATACAGCATAGGTACCACTTCATAAAATATGTATTGGAGGATGGTGAGTTGAAGCTAGAGAAGATCCATATAGATAAGAACCCTACTGATATGTTAACCAAGCCGGTTACAAAGGAGAATTTGAATCTTCATTCAACTTCTGTTGGCCTTCATGATTGAGTTGAAGATGGAGGAGCTAGAAGATGTTGCTATATAGGTACTGGTGCAGTTATTTATCTCTAAGTGGGAGATTGTTAAGGTGTGGAGATAAAAGCTTCACCAAAGGAGCATTTTGCAGAAGTTACAGGTTTACACAATCACTGACGCCGGTGAGGAGCGATCGACGTCAGTTAGGAGCAGACCAGGAGATGCTAGCGTCGGCAGGAATCTGTCGATGTCGGTCACAGGCAAACAGGTAGGAATCGACGTCGGTTACCTATGCATCCAGAAAGTTATTTTCATGGAAAGAACAGAGTGTTTTCATGTTAGGATTAAGTGATAGTCTTAAGTCCGCATCTCTATTATTAGTAAGACTATT
The DNA here is from genome assembly GCA_037957365.1 of Torreya grandis. NCBI lineage: Eukaryota > Viridiplantae > Streptophyta > Pinopsida > Cupressales > Taxaceae > Torreya > Torreya grandis. The sequence continues at coordinate 720,337 of JARHVA010005797.1, forward strand.
TAGAGCCCTTGATTAGGAGGTGCATCTGATGGCTGTAGTTGTATGCTCATGTTTCCTAATTATTATATAATAGGATAAATCTTCTTAGCTTATTGTATTGTATGAGTAAATGTTGAATAGTACAAAATTATATATGTGAATCATTCCAGGTTGTTGGAGTTGATTCTAATTGAGAGAGAGAGAGCTCTTGAGGGAAAGAGATCTAGAGAGAGATCTATACATCTGAGAGAGGTGTGGAAGAAAAGAAGTTTCTTCAATTGTATTCCTTCTGTAAAAAGTTTAATACAAGTTTTCAGGGTGATCTCTTGTATCTCTTGTTCTTTGCTATTTATCATTCTAGTTACTTATCATTCTGGTTAATTCCGCATTTTATTGCTTTCATAAGTGTAATCAACATTGTTGGTTGATCCCTAACACTATGCCTAGTGATGTATGCTTATTAGTGTGTTTTTTTAATTTGATTTAATTTTGGAACTAACACAATAATAATCACCTCTCTTTAGTCAAATTTATAGTATACATAATGGAATGCTTGGTGGTACTATCTTCATGATTTTGCAACCCATGAATTTCTTTGTATTAATAGTTTTAATTATTTTTTTGTTGTTTTTACTTTGTTAGAGTAAAAATGTCCCATAAAGAATTAATAACTTTTTATTTACTTAATATGTTTTTATAAAAAAATTAGGAGTATATAAAAATATGTTATTAATATTATTTGAAATTTTTTTTTAAAAAAAAAACCTCTATATTTTAGAATATATGACTCTTTTAGTGACTATCACTTTCTATTTTTTATTTTTATAGTAAAACTGGTTAGAATAGAGTTAATAATTTTTTTATTTAATTTTTGGATCTAATTTTTTATAGATATGTGTTCCCTATATATTTTGACATCCTCTAAAAATTGTGGCAAAACGATCTATATTGTAAAATTTATGTTAAAAATACTGACTGCATGTTTTTATGTTTTATGCATTATGTTTTATTTTTAGCCTTATAACTTGTTGCTTGTAGGTTTTCATATGTTTAATTTTATTAATTTTATTTTGTTTTATTTTTATAATAATTTATTTTAAATTTTTTCTTAATATTTTTGCTAACCAAGTCTAATCTAACACATTTGCTTTCTTCAAGTTTTGCCTTCGGGTCGACAGATTTACAAGTTGCTTGTTTCATTCATAATGAAGCTTCAAAGATAAAAAAAAGTTCTAACCTTTTATTTTTAGGATATATTTGAATAAAATAATTTCAATCTAAATTAGTCTTTTCATACTTCATTTGGATGTCTAAAATGAACTAGGAATCCTTTATTTTGGTGCTTAAGAACCTTTTTATGGTGTTTTATTGGTTAAGTTTTTGTGTTTTATTTCAAAGTTCACAACTTAAGGCCAAGGGAACAAAAATAACACCACCACACTTTTAAATTGAGTGCCTAAAATTTAACTCATTTTTCATCTTAATTAGTTTTATTTGGCAAAAAAAAGGATGTTACATGTATGCTCTCCCATCTGTCCACTTTAGGGAACTTTTGGTATCAAAAGCATTGTCTTTATTGGAAAGTGCCTTAGTTAAAGGAATGAAAGAGAAGTTTTTAAGGATCTCCTTAAAGACATACAAGGCTTGAGTGACCTAAACACAACCTTTAAATCTCTTTCACTTATTCATTTATTTCATTGCATCTTGGCTTGTGAGGGGGACTTCATTACCTCCCATTAGTTCTATAGGGAAGCTTTGACCTAGGGTTTCATCTCCCAGCATCAAATTCATCAACCCCACTAGGATCAGAGTTTTTATTAGATAAAACACCTTTTAGTGTTGATCAAATTCATCAACCCCACTAGGATTAAATTTTTGATTAGTTAAAACACCTTTTAGTTTTGGGGTTAAACACTAAGATGTATTTACACATTGGACATCACACTACATTGATCAAGTGATGGATATAGTGGTTGCAAAAAGGGTAAGACCTTTTTACAATAATCCAAGTGCCAAAGACACCCAATTAAAGTGTACTTATTTTGTATCATTTTTCATAAAATTCATTATGAAATTGATCTATCTAAACATGTTTGAAAACTTGTAGTTTTTAGATAAATCCCCACTTACCATGGAAGTATTATTGGTACAAAGTGCACCTCAAGGTCCATGCCACCGTATTGTTATTTAAGAGAATCAGGGTGTAAAAACCCTACTATATAATGCACATTTACTTTTTGGATGAACACTTAGAATCCTCTCAAATTATGTATATAGATGGACTCCAATAATACCATGCAACCTTGTCAATTTAGGCTTAAGAAGATTAATTTGCATTTGTCATTAGCTTAATCAATCTTATTTGGAGTCAAAACTTGGTGTTAAAAAAATGATATAGACCAAACATATTGTCTACCAATTTATTTAAGTAATGATGTGTTATGTTGCCCATGTAAAAATCATCACTTTTACCTTGTTTAAAATTATCATAAACTTTGTGTCATATCATCCATTTTGGCATAGTTAGGCTACCCAATTAAGTCTAGACCTTTTACCAAGTTTTTTTATGTCCTTCATTTATAACTTAAATTCAAAATTTCACATTCATAAGTTCATATTATTTATGTGTTAAGTGGGTTCACCATTTTAACTAAACTTGAGGGAACTTAGGTTCAATTTCCAATTCGGGTTGAAGGCCATTTAAGACTCATAATCATTATCATCATTAGTGGGCTCAAGTAATCTTGTGAAAACACTTATACTTTGAATCTAGGAAAAAACATCTTATGATACCATCCTATTTCATTTTCCTTTAAGTCCATTTAGATACAAACACCTTTTTCCTTAGGAAAATTTTCAAAACTTTGAGAGTGTGTGTGTCATTTGCAAAGCGCAGTGTTACACTACCAAATTCATGTAAAAAATATTTTCCTTAAATTTTTTGAGAAAAAAATTATCACATATTTTGAGTATTTTAGCATCATTACACTACTCAAATCAACTTAAAAAATTGTTTCATAGATCTTTTTACATAGAGTCTAAGTTTTTCCACTTTTTTCCAAAATAAATCCAAGTGCACCTTTTGAGAATCTTTGTATATCATAGCTATGTCATTCACCTTTATCTAGATTATCTATCCAAAGAGCCTATTTTTTGACATTATTTGGGAGAAAATAAATTTCCTCCAAGTGCCTTTTATAGCATACCTCATACTTATTGATCAATTTTTTTGACCAAGAGTCAAATGCCTAGTTTTTGCTAGAAGTGTTTCAAATATATTAGATTAATTATCTCATCTTTTTAAAAATATAGATTTTGACACCATTTAGCCAAAATTTCTAACACATACATTTCTTTTGAGCCTAGATTTTCACATCATGTTTGGACAAAATACCTAACAACTTTTATTTTCCTAGATTAGACTAATTTGAAACACTTTGACCTAGAATTTGGCATTTTGATTTATGGTCCTTTTACTTGACCTTTGTGTCAGAGATGCATAGTATTCGACACTTGACATTAGCCTATTTTGTCACAAGTCATTGCATCAACCTTTTGATATACCTATCCATCCTTTTGACTAAGTTAGACCTAGTTTTAACATCTTTGTAGACATCTCATTTTTAGATTTTTCAGAACTCTATTTTATTTTATCATGAAACATTCACTATGGATCCCAACATGTCTTCCTACACTCATAGTGATCTCTTGTACAATCCCAGATTTAGTAATGTGGTTATACATGAATAAATGGTTCAATACCTTTATGTAAATAATGTTGCTTATGAGACAGATTCCTATCCATCTTATAACTCTGACACAGCGGAATATAACTAAGACCCATTGGTACATTACTTGGTAAACACACCTCCTTACTCAAAGTAGGATCAAACACAAATAGATCAATACTTAGTTATGGTACCAAATGTTGAAGAGGCTTTCCATCAATAACCATACTATGTTATTGCACCATCCATGTATGATCCTTATCTATTTGAGCATCACTTGTTAGAAAATAAAGATGAGATTTTGGTTAGGGCCAAGTTTTTGATAGACTTCCCCCATGAGAATTTACCAAGTCTAGTAAGAATGTGTCATAACATATTATAGAATCAACAAGCTTATTCTATAAATCCTTTATATTTAGTCCAAAAAACATATAAAGACCCTAGTATTCTTGTTAAAGGTAAGGAACCCATGGAGGATCAATTTGTACATATGCAGATAGCATACCAAACCTACTTGAACCTAGCATGTAATTTCAATCAAATGACCATGTTGAATAGGCCTTTCATAGAATTAGTTTCTTCACCAAGAGTGTTTATAGAACTAATTAGTTAGGAAAATCAAGGTATAGACCCCTTTGTTTAGAACACTTTGGTTGATAACTTGTTTCATACCCCAACCATTGAAGAAGTATCTTCTGCTTTTATATAAAATAGTGGCCAAAACATAGTGGATAATGTGCAAGAAACATCTAATCCAAACCAAAGTGGTGTAAGTACATAAAAAACTAGTACACAAGAAAGTGTACCTTTATTTAACACCATGAGTGGTTCTAAAAATTAGGGAGTAAGAGTTTCTATTCCAACCTCAACCAACTACTACCATTAATCCTCAACTAGCTGCTTCTTCAAGTACTCAACCAACAAGATTAGGTATCCAACCAATAACTAATGATGTGCCTCAAAAACAAAATGTGATGAATCTTACTCCTTCCCAATAGTTGTTGAGTAGTATTCAAAAACAACAAGCACAATTTATCATACCAATGTAGCAAAGGTTGAATAAGTTTCCACCTCAATAATGGGAAACTAATGTTCTACCTCACCAAGTAGTAGTGAACATACCTCTTTCCTCACAGACCAATGTGCCACTTCAAAGCCAAATAATGTCTAATCAACAATGTATGACTATTGGTCATCAAATGTATAATCTCCAACATGCATCCACTTCCCAACTAGGACTCATACAATAAATAAGTTCTAATGTTCCTCAAATACCAATCAAGCAACCTTTGCCTTTTGTGTAGAACGTGCCACTAGTTCAAAGATAGGGTCTTGGTTCATAGTTACCCCCTCAAAAACAAGGTTTTATTAGTCTACATCATGTCTATCTTCAACCTCAATAGGCACAAAATATTTACATCCCTCCATCCTAACTTTAAAATCCATAAAACCAAGCCTACATATCTAATCTTAACCAAAATATTGTACAACCATAAATGCAATTTCAATAATTGTATTCTAATCCACATATGCATATTCCTAGTCTATTTTCCAACCAAACCAACATACTCTAATAAATACCTCCATCATACCTCGGTCAAAGTGTTCCATTAGTGATTGATCAACCATCTACCCAGGCTAATGTTCCCCCTCTAACCAATGTTCCCTCTAGTTTCTAGCCCAAGAATTGAAACAAATGAAGGATATAATTATTGTCCTCCAAGTTGGGAAATATAATATAAATTTTATTTTGAATGATGTGTGTTATTATCCATTCAACATGGATTACTTATAGATACCATTTATTTAGATACAAACAACCAAAATTTGATAAATACAAGGGAAAAGGTGACCCCAAAGCTCATTTGACCAAGTTCTTTGTTGCATGCTAGCTAGTGGCATATAGTGACATATACTTGTTTTTATTCCCAATAATTCTAGTAGTACAAGTGTTGGAGTGGTTTTTAAAGTTACCCAAGAATTTAATATCCAATTTTAATGATCTTTTAGACAAGTTTGTGCAACACTTTTCATACAATATTGAACATAATATTTCTTTGGTTGACTTAACATAAGCCAAAAATAATGATGGTGAGAGATTTTAAAGTTATCTATAGTGATGGAGAGCCCTTACAAGATAATTTACCCATAGTTTACTAGATAAACAATTAGCCACTGTGTTTACCAAAAATTTACACAGTGAGATATCCTATCATCTAGAACTGTAGTGTGTGTATCCTTTTAAAGAGGTCATTGACAAAAGTTTATTAATAAAGTGAGCCCTTATTAATAAAGGGATATTCATGCTTACTTCATTTAATAATAATCAAGGTACCAATCTAGGAAATGGCCAAAACCAACATCCAATCCAAATGTAAGCATTACAACTAGCACATGCCCATAATAATGATAGACTAAGGCAATTCAACTGTAACAAAAATGTTGTTGGAAATGGATTAACTAAGTCACATCATGTACGAATAGTGTAAACACCATTTTATCAACCCACATCATATATAAAAATTATTCTTAACCCATAACTATTTTAGTAATGTAATAAGCACAATAATCTAGGCTCATGTAATAAATACAACCACCTTTACCATTATAAGATCCTCCTCTAAAAAGAATAGTGCCTACTCATCACATTTTTAGTGACCTTAGATAGCCTATTGAATTTTTGTTTTGTAATAGAGCTATCATTTGATTAGTTAGCCTATACTAAAACATTATCCTCAATTAATTCCTTATCTTGATTGGTACTACCAAAATAAATTTTGTGAATATCATCGGGTCAATGGGCACAATTTGCAAAGATGTGTGAAAATTAAATATTTGATTCAAAAATATATTGGATAATGGAGAGATAAAATTGGATAATATTTCTTCCACTTCCAATCAAACCCTTGAAATCTATCTAATCCCCTTTCCCCAACATAACAACCAACCTCAACAATAACAACAATAGTAATAACAACACTGGCCAATGCAACAAAAAAATCAACAGTATCAAAATCATAGGTTGAACCAATAGAACCAACTAACAATGGTATAATGATGGACAAAATCAAGGTCAAAATGGTAACAATAAACAAACCTACTTTGTAGTTACATATGACTACAATAGAGTTGTAGGCCATATTGTAGGAGGTAGCGTTAATACCATCTCCATTAATCCTAGACCAAATTCTAATCAAACAAAACCATTAATAACCATACCAAACCAATCCAATCACTTAAAGAATCCTTCTTTAACCTAGGATCACACACATGCACACTATAAAATAAGGATTTGGACCTTATAACAATAAGTCATCTTTGCCCCTTGACCATGCATAAGTGCACTAGAAGTCAAGACTTTTCCTATCTGGTCCCACACCATCACCATCATTTATTAGCAATCATGGTCCTATATTTAATCATGATTGTGCAATCACAACTTAGAGGTCAAATATTACCATCTTATGCCCACAATTATTTTCCCCTTTGCCCATCACCCAACCAATCATTTAACCTAAAAATAAGCCATTTAACATTGACCAAGAGAAAAGATTTGACATTTTGGAACAATTGCAAAAGATACCCACATAAATCTCCATTTTAGATTTATTGTGTACATCAATAATCCATAAAAATATTTTGAATGACTTCTTAAGCCAATCCACTATTTCAAGTGACATATCCCCTAATAAATTCCAATATTTGCTTGGACACCTATCTCCAACCCAACAAGTCACTTTCAACCAAAGAAATATGTCATCCCTTGGCCCACTGCATAATAACCCATTATATATTGAATTTTGCATAAAGTGGCACAAAGTGAAATGTGTCCTTATAAATAATGTATCAGGCCTAAACATAGTGTATCTTAAGCTCATCAATCTTCTCAAGTATAATATGGTAGATATTCAAGTATAGATAATAACCATCAAAGCCTATGACAATGAAGAACAAGAATCAAAGGGCACTATCTATTTTACAATTATCCTTGGGCCCTTAACCCATGATACACTTTTCCATGTGTTAGATCTTCATTTGTCATACAATATGCTATTGGGAAGACCTTGGTTACATCAAATCCATGTTATCCCATCGATGTTGCACCAATGTATCAAGTTCTCCCATTTTGGGATGGAAGTTTGTATACTAAGAGATTTACATCCATACAAGCACTGAAAACACCTAGAGGCTAAGTTCAAGAGCTATAATTATCACTTCAACACGAATCTAGTTGCCAAAAAAGATAATGGAAAGGTAATAATCCTTGATCCATTAGAGGATAACTACATTGATCCTAATACCCTTGATTCACTTTCCCACATTCCACCTCCTAAAATATCCATTCATTATACCATCTCATCCAATGGCCCAAGAGAGTATTTAACCCATGATACCTTTCATATTACAAATCTTCCATAGAATCCAAAGTCCTTTGGAAGACCTAAATCTAAGCCACTTCATCCAAAAATGACAATAAAAGAAAAAAGGTAAAGGACCTATCATGTTTGTATTAACATCTAGCCTAGAACTAAACCCTCTTCAAGGGGATGAATCATGGTTGTATAATGACAAACAAGTTGATTGTTACAAGAATACAAAGTATCATATTCCCAATAAGATCATGAAAAATCAAGACTATGAAAGAGGAGGCCTCAGACCTAATCAACAGGGAACACTTGAGCTAATTTTGATGAACAAATACAAAGGACCCTATGGACATGGATTTCAACTACCTAGGGGTGACTCAATATACCTTAATCATGTTTCATCACCATCCTCTAGTGATGAAGATGTTGACAGTGAAGTAGATTCTGATCATAGCTTTTTTGATGACCTAATCGAGACCCATTTATTTGACACCCATTCCATTTGTACCCTTAGCCTAGTCATTCATCATAACCCACTACCATTATATTATGCAAAACTAATAGATTGAGACCAACAAGATTCCAACATGATAATTGATGTGTTTAAAAATGATGAGTCTTTCTGTGATTTTCTTGACCTTATAGATAATGTTCCATTGGGGGACCATAAATCAAGGTTCTTAATCAATTTGGATCTTGAAGCATATTTTGGAGAGTGGGTGAACACCCTTAGCCAAAATAAAATAATTAAAACATTGAGGTACCAAAGTGAAAACCTCTTTGAGTCACTTTTTGACTAGGGTAAAAGTAAAGAAAAGGCTAGTCTAGTGGTGAAAACTTGTTTTAGGCACCATTAGATGGGGGTGTTCAGCCTTCCTACACCATAGCTCAAGAGACCACCAATGATGAACTTATATATGATTTAGAGTTCAATTTTGAAAAAAAACAAGCCTTTGATCAAATCATTCAAGATTTTCTAATGGTTTTTGTTACATGATCGAATCTCCCCTTAGGGGAATTTAATTCATCATGCCTAAGGGAAATTAAAAAGTTAGTCCTATTAGAGAACTCTAACATTGGAAACCCATTCAAATCATTACCTAATATTCTTGAATATGGTTTGACCCTTCTCGTGAAAGATAAAATAGAGGTTAAAAGTAGGTCCCCAGATGACCCAAAATGGATCAAGTTAGGTGCTTCCCTTACTAAAAAGGAACGTGAAGTCATTACAGTACTTTTGTGGGTATTTGTAGATATATTTTCATGGGCATAATCTAACATGCCAAGTTGGATGCCACCTTGGTTCTACACCACCTTGTGGTCAATCATAATGCCAAACTTGTAAAATAAAAGCTACGTAAGATTCATCCTTGTATTGATGTATTAGTAAAGAAAGAGTTGTAAAAACTCTTAGAAGAAAGATGTATTTGATCGATTGACTACTCAGAGTGGATATCTAATGTTATAATTATAAGAAAATAGCTGTAAGGAATTAGAATCTATACTAATTTTTGTGATATAAACAAATATTTCCCTAAGGACAACTTTTCATTTCCAAATATTAACATGATAATTGACTCCACAATGTGTTATGAAATGCTTTCATTAATGGATGGCTTTTTGGGATATAACTAGATCAAGATAGCAACAAAAGACCAACATAAAATAACATTCACCACTCTATAGGGAACATTCTATTATTAGGGTATGCTATTTGTGTCTTAAGAATGTAGGGGCCACTTATCAAAGAGTCATGACCATCATATTTCATGATATGATGCATGATATTATAGAAGACTATGTCAATGACATTCTTGCCAAATCAAAGACTAGGGTTAATCACCCAGTAGTGATACACAAAATATTTGAAATATTGCATGAGTACAAATTCAAATGTAATCTAAAGAATTGTGTCTTTGGTGTAACATCAAGCAAATTTCTAGGCTTCGTTGTGTCTCATTGAGGCATTGAAGTTGATCAAACTAGAGTCCAAGCTATAATAGAGATGAAACCACCAACTACTTTGAATTAGTTCCATAGTTTGTAGGGAAAGATCTAGTCTATTTGATGCTTCATATCACAATTGGCTGATAAATGTCATCCTTTTACACATTTTTTAAAGAAAGGAGTCATATTTCATTAGGATGATCACTACCAAACAACTTTTTAGCAACCAAAATACTATCTAGTGTATCCACCTATTTTGTTACCTCTTATGCTAGGAAAGCCATTCTTGTTATACCTATTTGCTACTAACAATGCCTTGGGACACTTTTGTCTCAACACAATGATAATGGCTAAGAGCATATTGTGTACTATTTAATCTATACATTAGTCATGTATGAACATAATTACATGCCCATAAAAAAGCCTATTTATCCATGGTCTTCATAGCTTAGAAACTATGCCATTACATATTAAATAATAAAACCATGGTTATTTCAAAAATAAATCCTCTCAAGTATCTACAATCTAAAATAGATTTATAAGGTTGCATAGCCAAGTGGATCATGCTTCTAAGTGAGTTTGACATCGAATATGTAAATCAAAAAGACATTAAGGGGAAATTTATTATAGACCAACTTATTGAGGCACCTATTGCTGATACAGATCCACTCACATTCTAATTTTCTGATGAATCCATAATGACCATCATTGACACACCTCTTGAGGAGCAGCATCAAAAGTTGTGTTCTTATGGATCATTCATAGCACATGGATCAAGGGTGGGCCTTTTATTTATTATACCAGAAGGGTATCTAATCCCTAAATCATTCAAGATCAGCTTTCCTTGTACTAAAAACATGTCCAAATATGAAGGACTTGTTGTAGGGCTTCACCAAGAAGCACAATGGAACATATCTCATCTCAAGGTTTATGGTGATTCTCAGTTAATCATAAATCATGTTATAGACTATTTTTAGACTAAAGATGACAAGTTTATTCCATATAAGGCCATGGTCGATACTCTCAAGGGGTAGATTAATGACATTCAATTTGAGAATATACCAAAGGCAAGTAATAGAACTATAGATGCTATGGCCACTATTATATCTCTAATTCAACAAACTGGCACAACTAAAGAGTATCCATTTTTTATTGAGAACTTGTTAGCACTAGATCCTAAACCTTTAACTATCATGATGATTTGCAATATTGTTGGTCCTATTTCTATCTAGTACTTAGACCTTTATAACTACCTCCATGACTAATTTTTACCACTTGACCTATCTTGAAAACATACCAAAACCTTCATCCACCAAACCACTCATTATACCTTACTTAGATCAACCCTTTACCACCATAGTTTTGATATAACTTTTATTTATTGTTTAATTTTAGTAGAATCTATGGTAGCATTATGGGAAGTTCATGAAGGATTATATGAAGCCTATAATAGCAGGGTTGTCCTATCCAAAAATCTCTTACAAATTAGTTATTATTGGTCCATGATGGATGCAAATGCTACTGCATATGTAATGAAGTGCAACAAGTGTCAACATCATGCCAATCTAACTCATGCCTTAATAAATACCCTAAAACCAATGTTGACACCATGGCTATTTACTACATGGGTATTTGACCTCATTGGGAAGATCAATACCACCTCATCTAATGGCCATAAACATATCCTTACTACCAATTAATATTTCACTATGTGAGTTGAAGGTATACCCCTCACTTACATGACTAGAAAGAAAATTACCAAATTAATCTTCAACCATCTCACTTTTTGCTATAGTATCCCATCTGACATTATGTATGATAATGAAGGATCATTCAAGAACAAGGATGCTAATAAGATATGTGCCAAATATAACATCACACAACAATTTTCTACAACATATTACCCTCAAGGTAATGGCTAGGCTATAGCATTAAACAAAACCATTGTCAACATTCTCAAAAAGATTGTCAATGATGCTAGTCATGATTGGCACCTTTAGATATTATGTGCCCTTTGGGAATACCATACCAATCATTGTACACCCATAGGAGCCACACCATATTCACTTATTTATGGTACAAAATCCATCCTTCCCATTGAGGTTGAGTTTCCATCTCTACGTATCTCTGTCAATCACATCTTAGACAACAATGAATATCATGAAGATCACCTACAAGAATTAGATTTACTAAATGAGAAACACATGGATATGGTGAACAATATCCAAACCTATCATAATTGACTTTGAGGCCACTATAATTGGCACATGAAACATAGAGAATTTGAACTTAGTGATCTTTCCCTTAAAGAGAACCAAAATAATACCATGGCCAAAAAGAAGCATAAAGGTAAGTTCAAACTTAATTGGGTTGTTTCTTTCATCATTACAACAAAATTTGTAACTAGAGCATACATGCTTGCCACACTAGATGACCATGAACTTAATGAGCCAATGCACATTATCCACCTGAAGTGGTACTAAGCTTGAGTGACTTGGTGTATTGTCTAAGAGGACCATTTCAAATTATATCATTTTGTCAATCTTCTTTGTATTATTCTTTTGTTACCATCTTATCATCATATGAACCTATCCATTTCCCTATCACCTATCTATTTTACCATACCTTCCTTATTAACTAAGTCCATTTTTCCCTCCCTACCCAGCCCTATGACCTTGGTTCCATTCCATTTGATTCCATTATCATTTACAGTAATAAGATTCAAATTTAGTTTTAGTAGTTTTTTCACACATTATAGATAGAGGTAGTATTTTGGAGTAGTATGATAGACATTTGGTAATTGCATCCTTCATTTCTTTTTCCATTCTCTCTACCATGTGTGCCTGATTATAACTACCTATGGGAAAATTAATATCATTGACCTAAGTCATTTTTTCCTAAGTTATAACCACCTATGGTAAAACTAGGGGAAACACCTATTTATTATTCCTTGATGTACCAACTAGCCATTCTCTATGTCATACTATACCTTTATACCAAATGTGCCTATTTTGTTTTAATTGACTGCTACACTATTCAGATTCCTCCACTATAAGGAAAAGCTACAGTGACTTGAAGTCCTACTTTGGGACTATGTAGGCAATTTTCTATACTTTCTGAGGTCATTTCAATCACCCCTAAGCCATACTTTCACCATTTTGTGAGCAACCTAAGCCACGATCTCACCATTTTATGAGAAAACTAAGCTATGCTCTCATATTTTTGTGAGAAACCTAAGCCATGATCTCACCATTTTGTGATAAACCCCTAAGACACACTCTCACCATTTTTTGAGCAACCTAAGCCATGGTTTCACCATTTTGTGAGGAATCTAAGCCACACTCTCATCATTTTACAAGCAACTTAAGCCACGCTCTCACTATTTTGCAAGCAACCTAAAAAAAGATCTCACCATTTTATGAGTTTTAACCATTTTAGTATCTTTTCATTATTGATTGAGTTAAGATTCTTATAAAATTCCAAAAACATTTATAAAATCATTTATAAAAGACCAAAACATTGACCACTTATTTACCTTCAGAATTCTAGGAACCTTTACTAAGTCACAAGAAAATCACTTGTTCCTTAGTTTCCCCATCTTATTTAGCCTTTTACCCCATGCACTAGTTATTTTAAAAGACCATTCCTATTATTTTGTCACATCTATCATGTTTTTTTTCATTAGTTATCATTTTCTTTCCATTTCTTGGGAGAACTACAATCGGCCTAAGGTTTTTATTAGATATATCATCCATGAAACTATATAGGTAGCGTCCACTTGCCTAGTGCATATGGAGATAGCTCAATCACCCCATTAATTTTTTTCTATTTCCCCATTTTTATAGTTTGTTAAGTTGTCACCTATTTTCTAGGGGTAATGTTTGTATAGTTTACATTGAGTTTTTTTGTTTGTTTTTTATTTTTGCTTATTTATTTGTTTGTATGCCTATTTATTTGCCTTAAGTATTATTGCCTTGATTCAATATATGTATGTTCATTAGGTGATTCCTTTCATTCAAATATACATTCATATTCATTTTCTATAATTGACATCATGGTTTTTGTAGACACCTAAATTTGACCACCGATAATCGCCAACTAGGTTTTTTACAAATTTCCACTCAAAATGTATAATTTGGCCTAAAAACTCTAAAACACACTAAATGATGTGAGACTAACATATTCAAGTGACAATTTTGGACAAGGTATCCCTAAATGGGGAAATTTAATTTAAGGGGTAGCTAACTTTGATCAGATCATTCTGAGTCAAAATGTCAATTTTACACCTAAGTGCTCTAGATTGCTTTTTTTTTTGTTGAATATGTTACATGAAACACATGCTTTTGTTATTTACCATTAGTAATATCCTAAATGGGAGTATGGTTATAATGAATTTGACATCACCTTATAATTCTAATCTAGTTAAAATTTGGACCAATAACAAGGCATTTTGATCAATTTGATTACTTTGTGCACAAAGTGCTTAAACATGATTAAGAGCTAATTAACTCAAATCAAGTCATAATTAATAATTCCATGGAAACTTGTTGAATACTTGTTTTTATAAATGAATATTGAATATCTACATCATTAGGTGACCTCATTTCTTGAGAAGACATCTCTAGGCCATAAATGCCACAAATATCAAAATTCATGCCCTCCATACCTCATCAATGCCTTCTATGATGCCCTCCATGACTCTTAATTGCCCCTTCTTCCAATGTTATGATGCGAATAATTATAAAATTAATTATAAAAATTAAATTAATCCTTAACCACACATCTCAATCACAGGATGGATGGTTTAGGTTGATTCTAGACATTCTCAAAAATCTATAAATAGAGAGGCCATGAACATCATTTTAAAGATATTTTGGTGCAAAGTTATTATGATTTAAAATACTTGATAATCCAAAGTTATAATTCCAAATTTATTCCAAGCCAAGCCAATCCATAAGCCAAAGGTGTCAAGGAGAGATGGAGGTAGCCAAGCTTCCATTGCCAAGGACTTCATGAGCACAAGCTGAGCAAGCCAACCATTACAAAGGTATTTGGAGAATCCAAGGAATGTGAAGGAATTATTGTGTTTTCATTCCTTAATTTTTAGTTGTATTTATCATTTTATTTTTTTAACTAAGCTCTCCCTAGTGTCTAGGTCTAGAGATTTTATGCTATTAGTGTGTTTATTTCATTTTATTTATCATTTTGGAACTAACACCATACTAACCATCCTCTATTGAGTCAAATTCCTAGATCACATAATGACTTTCCCAACTAGACTAGATGCATCTCACACCTGAAGAAGATCATTTTGAAGCTCTAAAATATTTATTTGGACCCTTAAAACTTATGCAAATTGATTTTCTATTTTTATTTTGACATTTTTATTTTCCATGATTTTACACAGTAACTGACATTAGTAAGTAAGACCAACATCAATTACATAGCTGAACCAACATCAGTTAGCAAAATTGACATTAATTAGATAACTATCAAGATGGTCACATTGGTATAATTGATGTTAGTTAGGTAAATAGCATTGGTTAGCCAAAGTAACTATCATCGATTGTAATAACCAACGTCGGTCACTATGTTTTTCTTAAAACATAGACCTGAGAGCTATTTTTCCAAAGTTCATTGTTTCAAACCAAAATGAACTTCAAAGATAAAGAACATGCTAACATTTTTTTGTAGTACCAAGCTTGATATTTGATCAAAACATGTTTAAATCACCTTTACATGCTTAAAAATCAATTAGGAACCTTGTCTTGGGTGTTTAACAAAGAATTTAGATGTTTTTGGTGAATTTTTTCAAAATTTGTAGCTAAGACCAATGGGTCAATTGAACACCACCAAACCTTTCATTTGGGCTTAAAATTGAACACACTTGTCAATTATTATTTTGAATAGTTGTTTAATTAAATTTTTTTTTGGTAAAAAGAGGGATGTTGTGTGTATGCTCTTCCATTTGTCCCCTTTAGGGAACCCTTGAAATCAAAAGCACCATTCCTATTGCAAGTAGCCTATTCCAAGGCTTAGAAAGAATGTCATCTAAACCAATCCCCAAAAAATTGTCAAATCTTGAGTGACCTTGAAAATGACCCTAAAGTCTTTCTATTACTCTTTTTTTATGCAAACTTGGCTTTGAGGGGGACTTCATCACCTCCCATAAGTTATTTAGGGAAGCTTTGACTTGGGGTTTCACCTCTTGGTATTGACTTCATTTGGATCTTTTAGAGTTGCACATAGGACGTATCTACATTTGGACATCACACTACACTAAGTGAACAACATGATGTAGTGGTTGTAAAAAGGACTAGAACTTTTTACAACTAGCCAATGCTGTGGTCACCCAATTTCCATGCTTGTCTTTTACATTGTTTGACATGAAAGTCATTATGCAAATTATTCCCATAAAATAATCAAAACCTAATAGTTTAGTTAACCACATTTTACCATACCCTTTCTAGGATTTGGATGGTTATACTTAGTGTATTTTGGTCATTATTTTATGCCAAGTCTTAGCATAAACCATTTTGGAGATACAACTCAACTTTTAGACCATATTAGAGATACATCCCCACCTTTTGACCAAATTAGACCAAGCTTGAATGATTTGTCCTTTGGACATAGTTTTTCCAAGTTTATAAGACTCTAAGCCTTTTTCTTTTAGAGAGATTTCATCATTTACATAGATATGTCTAGCTACACTTATGGTGGAGTCATGTAAAATACAACTTATGATAGATGGCCACATAAAATCCCACTAGGAACCCCTATAGAGAAATATTTTCTAAGGGTTTTTATTATTCTTCCTATAATATTCCATATGGGGAACATAGTAAAAATCCAAAAAAACCAAATTGAGACCTTGATTGTCATAAAGAGGATTTTGAGGAAGACTTTGAAGACTCAACTATAGATAATATTGTTTTGGATATGGATCCACACCCTATTTGCAATAATCTATACATGGAACATAGTCAAGAACTTGCTTATGAGCCAACTCATCACTAGGATGATATGGTTTATGAGTAAGACTTGGATGCTTTAGCTTATGCAAGTAATCAAGATCCCCCACATCATATCATTTCTATTCTAGGACCATAATATCATACCATTTATATACCAAGACCTTGTCCTTTGGTTTGTGTGAGCAATCAAGCTCCATAATGTCCCTTCATCATTCTAAGACCTAGTCCTTTAGCTTATGCAAGTAATAAATCCCCATAATGCTCTATCATTACCATCTCAAGACTTTTTACTTTGGCTCATGTGAGTAATCATGCTCCCCAAGTCCCTATCATTATCCAAACACAAGTCATTCCTCATCTAGTATCAATCCCATCCAAACCTCAATCAATCTAATCCTTCAGAGACCAAGCTATGTTCAAAACTATTATTTTATAACTCATTAGAAACTAGAGAATCAACAAATATGAGATATTTCTATTGAATCAATCATTTGTGATGAGTCAACCTATGATAAATTACCTATCAATCCTATACTAATTGTTAAGGAGTCTCACTCTGATGAGCTAATCTTTGCTGATTTACTTCTTAATGATTATAACTACCTTTGGGAAAATCATTACCTCGACCATGTGCCTATTTTTCAAGAGCCTCCTATTGACAATCCAATCTTTGATGAGTTGTCTCTTGACCTTTTTACCATCTTAGAGGAGTCTCACTTTGACAAACTAGTCTTTATAGAGCCCATTATGCCATCACAAGCCATTACTTATCCAAAACCAAATATTTAATAAGACATCATTGTAATAGAGTACCCATCAGATGAAGAATTAGAGCTAGATTAAGGTTGTATTCTTGAACTGACATCTAATTTAGCATCAGAATAAAAATCATCATCAATCTCAACATCAGATTCAGAGTCCCTTGAGTCAAAATTATATTTAGAAGAAGAATATGTTCATTATTATTACAACATTGGTTATGCATGCATTGCAAATCAATTTGAATACATTTGCAATATTTTTATAGTTTTTGAGGATGATTACTTCAAATTTGACACAAGTTATCCTAGTATATTCTACAAAGATTGTGCATCCTCTCCCCATTCCATTGCCATTCCATAGGCCATTATCATCAACCAAGATAGCCATATTATTGATATTCCATCTCCCATAAGTGTTGATTGAGACCAACAAAATCACACTTTCTTGAATTTTATCCATGGTGACAGATCAGTTGAATAAGATCAATGAGGCCAAGACAACATTCATATAGCATAAGAATACTCTCCTAGTGAAAATTTTTTAGAGGCACTAGGGGATAATCAAAGTCAAAATTCAACATCTTCTAGTGAAATTTTTTTATAAGTGATAGAAGAAAATCAAAGTCAAATGCCAATGTTCATTTTTGAAACCTTCTCAAAGCTATAGGACAATCAAGACAAATTCATTGGTGAAAACCTCATTAAGGTACCAATAACTGAGCACAAAATTTCTTCACTATTGGATGAAGACAAAATCAAATATCAAATCAAAATAGCTTTCAATCTATACCCTAATTAGATGGTAGATACTCTCGAGATCAAAAAATATTGTGGTCCTATTGAGAGAACAAGTCTTTAACCCTACCATAGCCAAAGTTATGTTGAATCTAGAATCAATAACATTACATGTGACTGAAAGTCCTGATCTTCATTTATTTCCCCACCATTACACATTCCATTATCATCCACCACTCCATTTCATAATAAAACCTACCATCTATTGTTTTTATTTGTTTACCATCTATGTTCACATTTCAATTTGTAGAGGCTATAAGGATACCTTGTCTCAACACTTGGAGGAATTAGAATCAATGACCAATGAAGATCACAAAAGCATTCTTGACAACCAAATATACACCAAGTTTTTGATAGATGAGTTGTTTAAATGAGGTGTGGGATAAAAATTAACATGATAAATTATTCTATTTGTATCATTTATTGATTAAGATGTGCATATCCATCTCAACAAGAACAATATAATCATATTCCATTTAACATACCTAAGTTGAAAACATATACCATACCATTTCATTACCATGACATTGCCATTGTTACATATCTTTTCACCATTGTCAAATATTCTTGCCATTAACCCCATCACTTAGGGGGCAACCCTCCCACCATTTTAACCTAATTATCAAACCATCATTATCCTTAACAAAATCATACCATCCTATCATTCTATTCCTATTCAGACCAAATCCTATTTTTAGTCATCCTACCTAATCCTATTTTATTCTTAGTTACTTTAGTTCTTTCTATGCTTTTTATGAGAGAAGTTTGATCATGTTTCAACTGTAATCTAATATTTGTTTCAATGATAGTCTATGAAACTAGTGTGACATTTGATTGGGAAAGATATCTTTCATCCTATATCCATGTTTGTTTATGTGAGCCTGATTATAACTGCCTATGGGCAAATCAATATTTCACCAGTCTTGATACTAATTATAACCACTTATGGTAAAATTAGTATCATTAACCTATAATTTTGTATCTTAGTTATAACACCTATGGGAAAACTAAGGGCAATACTTATTTATTATGAATTACAGCATCACCTTGCCATTACTATTTTCATTTGACTGGCCATTTGCCAAATTTGAGAACTTATTAGGACCTAGTTGGTTTTTATTCACCTTTTGTGTGGATATAATTACTATGAATTGAGGTAATTTTAGGACTATGTGGGTCATGCTCAATTCATGTTGAGGTCACCTCAGTCCCCCTTTCCATATGCTCTCATCATTTTGTGAGCAACCTAAGCCAAACACTCTTATAATTTAGTGAGAAAGTATATTGTCATTCTCTAATGAGTTAAGATACCTCAAAATGCCAAAAATATTCATAACATTTCAAAAATCCAAAAATATTTGTCCTATCTAAGCCTAGTTAGTTATCCTCGATCCACATACTAGGGCATGGTCATTGTTAGAATGCTTTCTTTTGCTTTTGTTTTTAGGCTTTCTATTTGTTTGTTTATTTGTTTATTCACTTGCATATTTTTTTTTTTAAGCATTGTTTCCTTGACTCGGTATATATGTATGCATTGGGTGATTCTTTTCACACATTATTTTTGAGTCTATCCATATTCATGCATCAATATTATCATCATGGTTTTTGTCATTAGTGCATTAATTTTTAGTGTTTATTGAATATTGAGAGTTGGTCTTTATGCATATTTTGTCCAAGTCTTCATGGTGATATATCATGAAGCCTACCATTACATGCTATAGCAAAAATCAACTTCAAGAAGGTCTAAAATCAATGGAGCCATAGAAGTTTTTCCTTGGCACCTTGGCAAATCCTTCCATCCCACCCTTGATGAAATCAACCCAATGACCATTCTATTTATATCATTATAAGTTAGGATGAACATCTCCTCATTAGCAAGTACAACTAAATCTTTTCTATTGATCAATCTTATTCTTCTATTCATCTCTTTCATCACTTTTCACCTGCTCATCTTTAATCTGTATTCTAAGTTATATCCTTGAGTTATGCTTTCTAATCAACCTTAACGAGGGTACAATCATCTTTAGCCAATCTAGGTCCTCTTAATGATTATAATCACCTATGGGCAAATCATTATTTTGACTTTTATTCCTAATTATAACCACTTTTAGGCAAATCAATAATATTTTTAAATAAATGCATGTAAGTATTTTCTCATTTGAATTAATCTCAACCATGGGTTAATTCCACCTTTCTTCTTACTTTTTTTTGAGCGACCATTTATCAATTAATGTGATGTCCACTCCCTCGAGGGGGCATCATCAAAAGATTCCCAAAACCATTTATAGCTTTGTTCTTCATTCATCATCTTATTTTTGGCATATATGCCATCTCTCATTATTTGAAAATACATTGGTTTGCCTATGATTTACAACATCTTACCAAATAGGGGCAAACTATAGACACCTAAATATGGCCACCAATAACCTCCAACCAGGCTTTTGACCAATTTTCACTCAAAATGCACAATTTGGCCTAAAAACACTAAAACATGCTAAATGATGTGAAACTAACATATTAAAGTACCAATTTTGGCTAGGGTATCCATAAATGGGGAAATGTAATTTATGGGCTAGCTAACTTTGATCAGATCATTCCAAGTCAAAATGCCAATTTTGCATCTAGGTGCTCTAGATTGCTCTTTTTTATCAAATCTATTACACAAGACATGTGTCTTTGTTATTTTATATTGGTAACATCCGAAATGGAAGTATGGTTCCAATGCATCTGACATTTCCTTCTAATTCCAATCTAACTAAATTTTGGACCAATAACAAGACGTTGTGATCAATTTGAGTAATTTTTACATGAAGTGCTTAAATATGCTTAAGAGCTAATTAACACAAATCAAGGCATAATTAATAATTCCATGGAAACTTGTTTAAAAACTTGTTTTTAGAAATGAATATTGAATATCTCTATCATCAGGTGACCTCATTTCTTGGGAAGACATCCTTAGGCCATAAATGCCATAAATATCAGGATGCATGTCCTCCATGCCTCTTAATTTCCCCTTCTTCCAATTTCATGATGAGGATAATTATAAAATTAATTCCAAAAATTTAATTGATCCTTAACCACACATTTCAAACTTAGGATGGATGGTTTAGGTTGATTTTAGACATTCTCAAAAATCTATAAATAGAGAGGCCATGAACATCATTTCTAAGCTATTTTGGTGCAAAGTTATTATGCCCAAATATCTTCAAAGACTTGATAATACAAATTTATAATGCCAAATTTATTCCAATCCAAGCTAAGCCATAAGCCAAAGGTTCCAAGGAGAGATGGAGGTAGCCAAGCTTCCATTTCCAAGGACTTCATGAACATAAGCTAAGCAAACCAGCCACTACAAAGGAATTTAGAGCATCAAAGTAAGGTGAAGGAATTCTTGTATTTTAGTTCCTTACTTTTTAGTTGTGTTTATAATTTTATTTTGTTAACTAAGCTATCATTAGTGTCTAGGCCTAGAGATGTTATTCTATTAGTGTGTTTATTTCATTTAGTTTGTCATTTTGGAACTAACACCATACTAACCATCCTCTCTAGAGTCAAATTACTAGATCACATTTTTTATCATTGGTACATTATTTTACTTTAAGTATTGGATCTCAAGAGTCAATCTTTATGCATATTTTGGCCAAGTCCTCATGATGTTCTAGCATGATGCCTGCCATCACATGCTACAATAAAAATCAGCTTCAATAAGTCTATTTATCAATGGTAGTATTGACATCTCCTCAACACTGACATCCTAATCATATCCCAAATAGAGTAATTAAACACCAAAAAAAATTCAACCTTTGGTAGTTCAGACACTCATCTCCCTACTAGCAGGTTGACATAATTCATCTATATCCTCTATATCAGGTTATCATTATTATGTCTTCAATCATCAGCCAAATGAATTATTTTTCCCATAATTAGGGTCCAATGATTATAACTACCTATGGGTAAATCATTGTACACCATCCCACCTAAATTTATTAATAATTATAAATACCTTTGGGAAAATCATTGTGTTATCACCAAATTTACTTTTATATGCCCAAATAGGGCATGTTGTTATCTTGTTTTTTTTGTCCTAACTAAGACAACTCCATCTTTTCAATGATTATAATAGCCTTTGGGCAAATCATTATGTTATCATACCATGTTTCCACTATCAAGGTACAATGCTTATAATTACCTTTGAAAAAACCATTGTACACCATCCCACTTGCGTTCTCAATGCTTTTGACTACTTTTTCAAACTCATTGTGTTTTCACCCCATCATCTTCCTTTCTTTGGTCCCCTCATTTCATTTCCTTCTTTTTAAGGGACCATTTTTTGACCTAATTATGCTAACTATTCCCTTGAGGGGGTATCATATAGTTAGCTCATCATCATTATAGTTGTAGGCATATAGGACCTTTTCATTCCTTGAGAAGATGTTATTATGCTTATATCTTGTAATGCCTTCCCATATAGAGGAAAACTATAGACACCTAAAATTGACCACCAATAACCTCCAACTAAGATTTTGACTAATTTATATAAAAATTCATAATTTATCCTAAGAAAACTAAAACATGCTAAATGATGTGAACCTATATATTCAAGTACCAATTTTGGCTAGAGTGTCACTAAATTGGACAATGCATTTTATGTGCCAACTAACTTTGATCAGATCATTTTGAGTCAAAATGCCAATTTTATACCTGGGTGCTTTGGATTGTTATTTTCTACCAAATCTCTTGCATGAGACATGTGCCTTTGGTATTTTATGTTAGAAACATCCTAAATGGGATAATGGTTACAACACATCTAACATCAACGTTCAATTCTAATCTAGTCAAATTTTGAGCTAATAATATGATATTTTGACCAATTTGATTAATTTGTGAATCGATTGACAAGATTTGCATCAAAGTTAACTAATCATGCTTAAGGCTAATTAAACCAAATTAAGAGCTTAAGTTAATTTTCCATGGAACTTGTTGAAAATATATTTATTGGAAAATGATTGTGAATGTCTACATCATCAAGTGACATCATTTATTGGGGTGTTACCCACAAGCCATAAATGCATAAAATATCTAAATTAATGCCTCCCATATCTCATTAAGCCCTTCCATGCCTATTTATTACCTCTTTATCCCAAATATTTATGGGAATATTTATATATTGAATTACATAATTAGATTTATTCATGGCCATACATCTCAATCTTGAGATGGATGCTCATGGTTGATCTTGACCATTTCTAAAAATCTATAATTAGCAAGCCTCACACTCATAATTTTAAGTGGTCTTGGTGTAAATTAATTTCAAAAGCTTCATGAAAATTAATATTCTCAAGCCAAATTGTTCAACCAAGCTAAAGCCACAAGCCACATGGTGCCAAGAGGAGGTGGACGATAGCCAAGCTCCATTACAATAGACATTTTGAAGCACAAAGCTAAGCAAGCCACTCTTTAAGCCATTTAGAATCTCCAAGGAAGGTGAAGGAATTTTTATTTCATTTTTTATTTGTTTTTTTTTATATGTATGTTTGTTATTATGCTCTTCCTTAGTGTTTAGGCCTAGATATGTATGCTTGTTAGTCTATTTATTTCAATTTGATTTCATTTTGGAACTAACACAATACTAATCACCTATCTTGAGTTAGATTCCTAGTCTATAGGTCCTAATTTATACCTAATTACTAATTTTTGGATTAACTTGTTTGACTCTCTACCTCAACTTCTATCTCCTTTTTCTTTATTAAATCTTGGATGAAATGTCTTAATTGCATGCATTTTTTGGTATCATTCCCTTTGACTCAATGATATTGTTAGAACATGTCTTCATGGTACTAGTTAGGGCATGGATTATTATCATCCATGGGTTGATTCTTTGGGAGAGTGATCATATTAGTTGTAATTAATTTTTTTAGGGTCATTTTGATAGTTACACAATACTAATAAGATGTGACTTCCATTTTATAGGCTTTGGTTTCCCTCTTGGTATAGTAATACTAGAGATATTCTATTTTTGGTAGTTGGGGGGGAAGATTTATGTACTATTTTCACATGTTTTGTAATAGTAACTCTATCCCCTACTACATTATTATTCTTTTTAAATAATTTTAGCTTACCTATGAAATTATTATCTTGACTTTGACTTTGTTCATTTTGGGTATGAAATTTGATTGTTCCCATTTTAATGAGTTATTTTTCTATCTAGATACACTTATACATAATTTCATCAAAGGATTTGGTACATTGTAATTTTAACTAATATTTTAATTATATATTTAGATTATCAATAAATATCTTAGCCAACTCTTTTTTGGGGACCGTACAATATAATCATCTATCAAGGCTTCTTTATCATTTTATAAATGATGTTACACTCTTCTTAATACTTTATTTAGTGGTTTATACATCAATTATAGATATGTCATGTTATATATTGAATGAGAAATTTCTTATAATTTTTTTTGTTAGTTATTCAAAAGTAGTGATGGACCCCTTCACTAGATGCATGAACCATTCAAGGGCAGGTCTTGTGAGACTTTTGGGAAAGATTCATCATAGATAAACATCATTATATGAAACCTCATATAATGCTACATATAACTCTTGAACATGGTTGGTCCCCTATCCCTTTATATTTATCAAAGTTTAGAACTTCAAAGTATGTTAGGAAGGGTATCTATAGAATGCTCATTTATAATGGGGATGTGTAGAAGTACTCATATATGTATCTCATTACCTAAGTGTGAGGGTCAATCTGGTGAAGATTTTCCTTCACCATCTTCCACTCTTGGGAAAATGAGGGATCCATTAAGGGATTATAAGTATGAGTTTAGATTTTTTTGGTCTTAACAGGTTAGGATTAGTATTTCTAGTGGTTCATCTGGGTGATACAAGATTTTGGTTTTCATAATGGATTTGAGATATGAGGGAATTGATTTTTTGTTTAACCTAGTCTAAGTGATCCTCCAAGGTGGATCTCTTTCTATCAGCCTCAATATGATTATTTTTAGGTGGATCTTCTTCTTCTTCTTCTAGATCTTGTTCATGGTCTACAAGATCAGGATCCCCCTATTCTTGGTTTTTGACATTTGGGAGAGATGGAATATTGGATCTAGATGATGGATGGATGAGATGTTATAGGATATTAGGATAAAATTTAGGGGGTAATTTTCCCCCCATTTCAACAACTTAGGAAAGGATTTGGTCATAGTTATCATATATATATTGATCAAATTATGCTCTAACTTCATCACTACTACATAAGTCATTAGTGATTTTTTCATCCTCTCTAAGAGTGTGTTTATCACTTTGAGTTTATTCATTATCCCTATTCTACTCACGTAGTGTGCTAAGGACACCATCCTCCTAGTTTGGTCCTTGACCCAATTTTAGGACTTTGGCATAGGTCTTGATTGACATGGTGGATAATGTAGGGTGATGTAAGAATGGTTAAGTGTTGTTTTAGTTTGGGAAAAAAAGGAATGTGACTCTAAGCACTAAATTTGTCTTGTGTTTTAGACTAGAGTGGTCAAGTTATTTGATATTAATGTAATAATATTTAGATTTGGATATTCAGGACTAAGTTGGTCAAGTATTATGAAGGTGACAACTGTATAAAGGTTTAATCCAATAAGATGACTAAAGGATAAGATGATTAGATGGATAATGATTGGATGGGTGCTAGTTATGAATAGGTGAAATGATAAGATGATAGGGTGATAGATAAAACCTATCAAAGTTATAGACTATGATAATATTTAATTAGGATAGTGGATTTTAGGATGGATGAATAGGATGATTTAAATATTTTAAGAGGTAGATGGCCACTCAAAATAAGAAATAAGGGGAAAGATATGATAGGTAGATAAGGGAATGAGATGATAGATGGGAAACTGATGAGGAAGAAAATTGACATCAAAATGAGTAGTGAACTACAAATTAATGATGCCGCTAACAAAGACCTATGCACAAGGAACATAAAAAACTATGTCATAGTTTTTATGCATCCCAAGGGGAAATCAACCCATAACATGATGATGATAATACAAAAGATAGTAAGTTTTAGACATATCCCAAGTAAGGACACATACTAGGGAGATACACAAACCAATATGATTGATAGAGAAGGCCACAAGATATTGATATATCCTAAGTAATCATGAATGCATGGGAAAGCATTAGACCAAATATTAATGATGAGTGTAACTTAAAGCTAAATTTAAATGATATGATGGAGGAGATGAGAGATAAGATTCTATATGATAAAGTAACTAAAGGAGAATAATTAAAATATAATACATCAAATTAATGAGACATAATATGATTAATAATGATGATTCCCTTAGCAAGGACACATAACAGGGATAAAGAGATGATAATAAATTTATGGTCCTTATCACGCCCCAATCAAAGGAATAAATCATAAGCTTTGAATGATGAATTAACTAATTAGTGATGATGGATGACTAATGAAAGAAAAGATGGATGTTATAATTTGTCAGGCATAATAAATAGGTACAAGTGATTGACAAAAAAATTAGGGAGATGATTTTGGGGATGGTGATTGGTTAATATATTAATGATTAATGATTGATATTATAGCTCAAGGATTTGAGTGTAATACTTGTGGATGATAAAGGATAAGATATGTGAGGATGAATTATGAGGAAAGAGGTGAGAGTGGCCAAGCTAACATTAGACACATTATGTGACTAAGTGTTGCCTACATAGTCTAAAAATGCCTCAGGCTAATGTAGTTCAGTAGAGATGGTAGATGACAATATAGTATAGGATTGTATTTTTGAGCTTATGAATTAAAACTACTATATATAGTAGATCTAATTAAAAACATAATAACTTCAAAGGGAGAGATTATGGAATCAAATCATAAATAATAAGGACAATTCTCACCATTGCCTTGATCCTCTTAACCTCTCTCCAAGATATTCAAACTGATTTTCAATTATTATTTATTTTACCTATGGACTACTTTGGATAGACTCAAAATTTTAACATAATAATATCTTGATGAATGACTTTTATTATAGCATGGATTGATTGATTATATTAACATGGACATTTTATGGCTTCATTTATTGGTTTCTAATTCATGTAGTTAGTTTGGGCATAAAAGAGAGGCTTGTTTAAATAGGTCATGGAAGGAAGATCAATGACCAATATTCAGAGTTAGGTTGGGAGGATCTATGGTGGAGGATTATCCAAGGAATTTAAAATTACTTGGAAGCCTCTAGAATAGAGGCTTCTAGAGAGAAAGAGGCTAAGTTAGAGAATATTGTAGAATTGGAGAATTCTAGAATCCATTTAGTGGATAAGTAAGATTAGTAGGGGATTAGGATTGGTGATTAGGGACTAGGAATATAGAAGTAAGATAGGGTAGGTGGGTAAGTGGGTCATGGGAATTTTAAATTCCCAAATAATGGACAAGTGGGATTAGTTATTGGATAATAGGGGATTAGGTGGATAAGTGAGGAAGTGGGATAAAAATAAGGTTAATAGATGAAGAATAATGGAAATCGGTATTAGATAAAGGACTAGAAAGGGTGATAATAGGGTGAAATTAGATGAGATAAATAATATTAGATTGGGTAAGTGAAATTAGTGTTAACTAATAGTAATATTAGTGACGTTATATGAAGTGAGAAATTTTAGATGTATATATTTTTCCCCTCTTTGAAAGAGAATTACAAGAGGATGAAGTGGAATGAGTAATGGTATTTCAAAGAAAATCCACGTCAAGTATGAATTTTAATAAATGGTGTTAGTGACTATGATACCCCTCAAGGGGATATGCAAGGAAGAATGAGATGGATGTCCACTTGAAAGAGGAAATGATGGGTGGGATGTTACAAATATATAAGGGGATAGGATTGTGAGATGTGAGAGAGATGATGAAGAAAAGGAACTCAAATAGAATAATGAGATACAAAGTAATGATGCCCTTGGAAAAGACATATGCACAAGGAGTGGAAATAATATGTTGATAAGATAAAAAGCTATAATATTTAGACATATCCTAGGCAAGGACACATGCTAAGGAAAGCTATAAACCAAAATGATAAAGGCCATGAGTTATCAAAATATCCTAAATAAGGACACATGCTGGGAGAGCATTAGGCCAAATATAATATAATGATTTGATAAGATTAATTATGGGTGTAGCTCAAATATAAATCTGAGTGATATGATAAAGGGGATGAGAGTGAATAAATGGTATGATCGAGTAACTAAAATATGAAGGGGAAGAATTAGACTACATTACATGAAATCAATGAGACATAATGTGATTAATAGAGATTATTCCCCTAATAATGAAACATGTAAGGTAGTGATAAATGATGATAAAGTTATGGTTATGGTCATGCCTCAACTAAGGAGAAAACTATTTACTTTGAATGATGAATTGACCAATCAATGATAATGGATGACTAATGAAAGAAAATATGGATGTTTTAATTTTGTCACACCTAATTTATAGATGTATATGATTGATAAAAATATTAAGGATATGATTATGTAGATGGTAATTGATCAATATTTTGATTGATAAATGAGTGATATTATAGATCAAGGATTTGATTGATGCAAGATAAGATAAATGTGGTGATGAATGATGGGGAAGAGGAGAGAGTGTCTGAGATAGCCTTAGGGATACCATGTGACTGAGTGATACCTATGTAGAAACTTTAATTATGCACCATAAATCTCTTATGACATGTGTATTGTGGCTGAGTTTAGTATCTTGAAATCCTAAAATAGTCTAAGTCTGATATCCTAAAATCCTGAAATAGGTTAAGTCTGAAATATGGTAAAACCCTTCAAAATATATAATTTTCATCATAACTCCTATAGGTCTAAAATACCTCTCAAACATTCTAAAATTATATACATAAAATATATCTTAAAATATAAGAAAGTAAATGTCCATATATAAATGTAAACTCATGTTTATTTTATGTATATACTACATGTTTCACCTATGGTAATTACTAATTACCATGGTAATTATTTAACAACCTATAATCCTAAAATATCCAAGAAAAATCCATCACAAAAAATTAAATAACATCCTTAACAAACTTATTCCTATCCAAAACCTGCATAAACAATTTAGCCTACTATTTGGATTGTTTGTTTCATGGTTGCAAATAATCAAATCTCACCTATGACTAAAAAAGGTGAATTGAAAACAATTATCCTAGATTAATGTTGATTCTCCCATTATTGGCATTGATTCTCCCATATTGGAATCAATTATATAAACCTACATGTTGTTCTTTAAAAAGGACATGATTTTAGCTAGAGAAACATTGATGAAATTCCTATTGCCTATGTTGTCGATGTTGCATGGAATCTAAGTTGAAAACAAAGAATTTGTTAGCCTTAAAGAATCTTATAATTCAAAATATCCATCTCAACCCCACTGAATGATGGTAGTGCAGTCTAGGTAAGTTTATTTGTTTTTTATCCTCTATATTCTTCTTCTTTATTCTATTTATTATGTCAAGTTATCTTTGATGAACATGCCTTTTATCCCTAGAACATCATTATCCATCTAAAACCATATCATATCCTTTAATATCTCTCTTTAATCCCTTTCACTCATATTTCTATCCATCCATGTAGAATCATCACTAATTCATTTAAATTAGCATCAATTCTTTAGAATCATCATCAATTCATCTCTATATTTTTATTATTTTGTTTTAGAACCTAAGCTTGTTTTAATAACTTAAATTAATATTAATAAAAATATCTATATATTTTTATCTTTATTATTTTCATCTATTTATCTTGTTTATCTCATCTATCTATCTATCTTAAATAATCTATATGCATTTATCTTATCGAGTTATATTTCATATGATCTACATATTTTAAATATCATTTTGTAATCTCGTTTATCAATCATATGTATCTTGTAATATTTATCAATTTTATCCACTTTATTGTGTAAAAAAGTGATCTAACATCCATTAGAATAATTTCACAACTTCTTAGGACTTGTTTTTGACTAGGTATCTCACCTAATTATTTATTAATCTATTTTTGTCCAAGGTGTTTACATGTGTGTAGGTTATTCTTCCTAGCCAAAAATAAGCTCTCACTGTCACTAGATTAAAAGTGGTGTGAAACATCTAATACATAGACATTCACAATAAACCATATTTTCATTTAAGTTTTTAGTAAGTAAAATTTAATTTAAATAAAAATGAAAAACTACTTAAACAACCATCATAGTTTGAAAATATCTCAAGCCAATGTAGTTTAGACTAAATGATAGATGACAAGATAGACTAGAGGAGGATGATGATGCTAAAGGATTATGATATTAGGGTGATGATGAATTTTATACATGTTATTTATTAGATATATGTTAAGTATGATGACTAGATTGAAATTTGAGTCAAGATTTTAGATGTGGATGACTAGAGAGATGATAGATGATTGATTAGAGGATATAGATGTGATGATAAAAAGACTGAGAGTAATGATTAGATATTGGATTAGTGAGATGAGATGATATAATAGATGATGGGATGATCAAGCCATAATTGATGTAATAGGACTCATCATAGTCTTAACAATCTCATAGATATGGCACTTGGTAGTATGCCTCATGATATAAATATGACCAAGAGGAAGTTGTGCCAAAGTGAATAACAAAGGGTGAAATGGAAAACTCTAGATCATCAAGGACACCTAAAAGTATTATTGTATATTTTGGTGTCATCAAATCATATTCATTCATTTCTTGATAGACCAAAAGAGACATGATGAAAAACATAAGACAATAATATATATAGACAAACAAGTCAAACATTAGAAAAGTAAATAAGATGATTAGGATATTTAGACAAGGTAGGATGACAAAATTATAAGACCATAAGACAAGATAGGATGATAATGATATGGATAACTTATGACATAGGATAAGATGACTGGGATACATATGACATATGAAAATATGACACAAGATAAGATAATTTGGATGTTCTAAGATTTTGTGTATTCTATAATTTTAGGGTTTTTTGGGATATATGTATGTACTCTATATAAAGGGGTACTATCACAAGGAATACCAAGCCTAGTAACTAGGATAAGGATGGATGGAATGATGGAGGGGATGATAAAAGGATGAGGGTGATGTTATAAAGGGGATGAGTACCAAGTAAGAATGGACTAGGGATTTCCAATGACCACATTGAGAAGGAACCATATGTTATTTACTCAAGTGTCCATTAGAAGATATGTCAAGGTGATTTAAGAAAATTTCTCAATATATCTTCCATTCCCTTACAAAGGTCAATATGGGAAGGAATGATCGAAATAATAGGATGTGTGATATAATGTAAATGATGTGTAATAATAATGGATAGATGGATATGACATGGATGGGATTGAAAAGGGATGGATTTTTCCCCTAAGTGTTGAGGAACAATGTGGATGATTATTTTATTTTACCATGACGTAGAAAACTAGTTTTCATCATGGTACTTTTCCAAGGCACCAGTAAACTATTTATCACCATTAGATGAATGGTTTTTTTTTAATTTTTAGTTTTTGATTTTGTATATGGCATCTCAATTTATTGGATATGGGTAGAAGATTGAGGAATGGTGAGACTTACTAGATCGTCAACCAACTCTTGTTCTAGAGATGTGTGATGTTAGGACCATTTTATCTCCACTAGATATTTTAATGTCCTTTTTACCTTCATTGACTCTTGATTGAGACCCCTATGAACATCTAGACAAGGTATGTTCATTTCCCATATGTGAGGTAATGCTTCCCAGGAAGGTGGTGTGAGGTATGGATTGAATTAGACTTCAATGTTAATGGGGGTGTATTGGACTTGAATATATTATAGGATCATGATAGGACAATATGATGGGTGTTTGAGGATTATGACTAATAGTCACACACATCATTAGAGATGTTATACATTCCACATTTGATTGGTGTCATGTGATAAAAGACTTTAAGATATCTAATACACTTTGACTTTATAGTTCATCATTGATCTACTTATTTGAAGGATTATCAGCCATACTAATAATGCTTATAACCTTATTTTGATTTTTAGACTTGATTATATCTTGGCTACACCCTGGTGCTTGAAATTGGGCTTCACTAGAGGAGATTGATATTTGATTCCATAGATGAATAATATTGTGAATTTGATGGTCCCCTAGTGTATGAAATTAAAATTCACTATAGGAAGACACTTTTTGATTAGGTCGATGATCTGAATTTTCTTTATTTTGACTTATGAGATAAAAGGTGATTTGATCATGATTTATGACTTTTAGAATATGGTCTTAAACCTTTGTATTTTTGGCACATATTATGTTACTTGAGGGAGGGTCCTATGGACACTGAAATCATGTCTAACCCTTGGTCGTCCTCCCCCTTGGTCCATTCCTAAACCCATTCCTAACCCACACATTTACTAATTTAAAATAATAACTTATTTTGAATTATTAACCCCCCCTTTGACACATCACCCATAACACCTCGCCTATGACACCTCGCCTTGGACCATTTCCCACCCTATGACTCACCTTAAGACTAAATGACTCACCTAAAACCTATTCTTACTTCTTTCCAACTGCTTAACCAACTCTCGTGCGTATTTAGCCCAACCTTCGACAATTCTCCAATGGATTATGCACTTGGTGAATGGAGAACGGGATTGATAGCCCTTTTACTCATTCTCTACCCATCGACGTCGGTCAAATGTCAGCCGACGCTGGCGGGATCACTGATGTCAATTTACTTAAACCAAATTCTAACCTCTTGCTGGGGCTAATCATGAATCGCTAATCACTAGTTGGCTAATCATCGAATATCGAATCCTCTCCCCACAAAATAGAGTTCTCTTGCCCTTGCTTCCTAGCATTCTTGCTTTTCATTTTCTCGTAGGTATCAACATTTTGATAGCATTTTCTAGGCTTGGAAGACCAGCACCAGTCATTCCATACAGGTTTGGAGATTTCATGACATCTCCATCACCAGCCATAATAAAAACACATCTCCTGCACCTCTGCCAACTCGTGCCACAGCTAAGTATTTATACTATTTTTATTTCAGTGTCATTTCAAATATATTAGCATTCTATCTACTATCCATTCAAAGCATCCTTGACACAGACCCAACCTACTCTTCTTAGAGAGGTTGAAAGGCCTTCTCTAAATCCCTATCTCCCTATCACCCTGTCCTCTCTCTGGTCTCCTATTCAGACCATACTTTCAACCTTACAAATCTGCATAGACCACCAAAACAGGCTCTCTAACCTCCAAATAGGCTCTCTAACCTCCAAACAGACTCTCAAACCATTTTATGGATTATAAACTAGACCTAAAACTTGTCCCAGGTTATTACCCTGACCGACCTCGACCATTACCCCTACCAACATTGGCAAACTAACCGATGTTGATGACCTTCCTTGACCGACGCCGACAGAACCACCGATGTCGATGACTATGCAAAATAGATTGCTGCAAACAGGTATGCATTTGCTTTCATTTCTTTCATTCTATCTTTATCATTTCCATTCTTGACTATATTCTACTTTTTATCAGTGGACTATCATCCTCCAAGAAGTCTTTGCACTTCTAGGACCAAGATTTTGCTTGGTAGTCCACTTTCTAGCCATCTAACAACTTATGTGTTTTAGTCTCTTTCTTCTATAGGTGTCATCCTCCACAACCAAAGAGGAGTTCCTTCCATCATCTGAATTTGGTGTGCAAGACTTCATCTAGGTACATACAAGCCCTTGACCATCTTATCTTAGTTTCTCATTTCCTTTTGAAAGTGAAAAGCGAAAAATCATATAGAAACATTCTAGCATGCCCGGTGGGACCCTAGGGTCTTCCTTGGGTTCTTTTCTTTCTTTTCATATAGGTGCATTAGGTTTCTCCTTTTCACCTCTTTCTTCTATCTCTTCTAAAAGACACTATTAGCAAAAATTAAAAAGAATCATTCTTGTTCTTTCTTTTCTTGCATCTTAGACTAGTCAAAAGTCATACTCTTCAACCCTTTCTCACTTGTCTGCATACGAACATACATTTCTATTTGGGCTTAAAATTAATTGCATTTCATTTATCATTGCATGCATATTTATTCCACACATCTAGTAATTAAAATGCATCATGAATTAATCATAGGCCACTTATGTTACACAACCAAATCACTTGCACAAATCAAACATCAAAACTTACCTGAGACAAGGCCCGACTAGGATTTCATCACCCAATGAATACCTTACCCATCCCGGCAATCCCACTTGGACTTCACTACCAAGGGGAAAGCCCACTTTGTTCTCTAGTAGAGGATAATCTCTAGGGGAAGTATATACTGGCTAAGTGGCCCAGCTCGGCTTTGGGTTTGTGAAGTGAGGGGATCAAGCTCCTAGCACCAGGCCACGTACGGAACCTAACACAGACTCTTGAGCACTAAAACTGACCTGAAACCATCTTTAGACTACCTCTTCTAGGACCCGTTCTACAAGCCAACCTCCCCAACACACTCTAAGGCATAAGCCAACAAGATTCTAAAAGTTTATTCTTAGGATTTAACATTTAGGATCTGCCTGTCTTCATCTTCTTTTCTATTCCCATCTAGTTTTTTGAGCTAGTGAGGACTTTTTTTTTCTTTCTTCCAAAAACTCTCAAATTTTTTGAGTTTCTAGAAAACATAGTAACCGACATCGGTTTTACCACCGACGTCGACAACCTTTCTTCACCATCATTGGTTATCTGACCAACATCAGCAACCTATTTCACTGGCATCAATTTTTTAACCGACGTCGATCACTATCCAAAATCCTCTTATAAAACAACAAGCTTAAAATCTGACTTTCTTACTATCTAACACCCATTCTAGTTTTTTGAGACTAAAAAACATAGTTTTTGAAACCTGACCCTTTCTTACCTTGAATGGTTTTGACATGCAGTCAAACTAAGGCTCTTCTTAACCACATGAGGCAACAACCGCTTCTGCCTTCACCATCCATAACCAATCCTCTAATGGAGTATCATTCAAAAACCAAACGAACTCCTACCCAACCGACCCTGACTCAGCCTTCCACTATCCTTGAGGGGGACCAAGACTTCAAAAGGTTCCTTGAACTCAATGTCAAGGCCCTTCAACATTATCTCGCAAGAAGCCAAATGTGAGACTCTTCAAGCAACCCAATTTATGGGATGCCAACCTCCTTAGTCGTGACAGTAACGATATCAACAACATCCATAATTTAACCTATAGACAATCAAGCCAACACCTTGACTAATAACCCGACCATGTCCTATCTTCAAAATTTAGCCTCTCCTTTTAGACCTACCTCCATGGGGGTTTTGGCACCCCCTCAACCTCAAACTACTCAACCAAATTTTAAACCCTTCCAAAACCTAGTGGTCTTTATCCCCCCTACTCTTGTACCTATCAACACAAAAGTAACTGCCTACCCTTCAACAAGTATGGCCACCCCTCAACCACCTTTGATGGCCCCTATCCAATTTGTGCCCACCAACCCCATAGCACAAGTGCCCTTGGCTTCAACATCCACCCTGATAACTAGCTATCCATATGTTGCACCTACATAAGCGTAACCAACCATGTCATACACTCCTCTCAATACCTTTCAAATGCCCTACAGCCTAGGGGGCACACCACCCATCAATTCATCAACTGATATAATCAAAATGCTAATGGACAAAATGTCTAGTCTCGAGACCTCTGTTTATGGTTCACAAAATGCTCTCTCATATGAGCAAATTTGCAATGAACCCATTCATCCCTCAGTCTCAATCTAACCGTATCCCAGTCAGTGGTAACTTCCTAAATTTTCTCATTTCTAAAGTAAGGAAGACCCACAATAACATCTGTGAGCATTCAGACATGCTTGTTATCTCATAGCACATGATGATGCGTTGTTGTTATGTACATTCCCCATGTCACTTGTTGGTGCTGCTCTCGACTGGTACATCTCTCTCACTAGTCACTCTCTTTTCACATTCACCCAGCTAGCCCAACTCTTCCTCAACCACTTCTCGATCAATATCACTAAAAAGGTCTCAATCACAGATCTGTATTCTATCTGGCAGTTTGACGATGAATCCATAGCCAATTTTATTTCTCGCTAGAGAGGCCTGATCAATCAACTCTCCTTTTCCCTACCTCAACTTGAGCTCATTGATCTCTTTTCAAGAGCATGTGCCAAGCACATCTCTTCTACCTTGTGGGTCCAAACATTCTGCACCTTTGATGAGGCTTTCACGATGGCCAAGAAGCTTGAACTACGTGTCATCGAGGAAAACAAAGTCAAGTTGTGGAGTAAAAACCCCAACTCCAAGTATAATGACTCTTCCTCTAAACCTTCTTCTTCTAATTCCAAATCTAAGGCATCAACAAATGATGTAGTCATTAGATCATCTTCTTCAACAAATAACCAATCTCAACCTTCCACATCATACTACATCACCAAACAATTCCAGCAAAGATATGTGCAGTGTCAGTATACTCCACTAGGAGAACCATATGCATCTGTGTTGGATAAACTTGTCAAACAGGGAGTCCTCAATCTCCCCCAAATTTGACCACCTCCTCAATTCGATCCCTCACGCGCTATCCCTGCATGGTATAGGGAGAACGACTTCTATAATTACCACCGTGTCAAAGGCCATGACACGGGCAACTATAAGACTCTCAAGAACATCATTCAAGAAATGCTTGATAAAGGTGACCTTGTCTTAG
Source organism: Torreya grandis (assembly GCA_037957365.1). Taxonomy (NCBI): domain Eukaryota; kingdom Viridiplantae; phylum Streptophyta; class Pinopsida; order Cupressales; family Taxaceae; genus Torreya; species Torreya grandis. Next base: position 757,665 of record JARHVA010005797.1, read on the forward strand.
ACAACCCAAATGCACCACACAATCAAAGCATAGATATCTTTAAACAACCCTTTCCTAACCATCCTCCTTGCCAAAACAATGTGCAAACCATGACTAATGACTCCCAAGAACATAATAGACGTACAATCAACATGGTCTTGCCTCTTATATCTGACCAACCTTTCTCACAATCTCAAGAGGTTAGTCTGCCAATCAATCCATCACACATGGATGAATCCTCTTCTTCTATTAGTTCTCCATTAACTTCCCTTATATTACAGGATGCCTTGGCCATACCAGCACCACCAGCCTCACCTTCATCATTCCTCCTACTAATGGAGGACCCTACCCTTCCTACTCCTCAATCGCACGTAGAAGGTACAATCATCCCTGCCCTCTACCCTCTTGAGGAGCCACATTCTCCAGTTCATTCTCCACCAAGAGAAGAACCTATCTCTCCATCTTCTTCAACTAATGACAATCTAGTTATAACTCCCCCACACCTTGGGTCTGAGACTGCCACACCTAACACATTTTTGGCCCCACAACCATCCACATCTTTTGAAGGACCAAAGCCTCATCCTACATCTTCCTAAGCATTCTCTCAATTAGTAGAGAAACTAGGACTTCTCCAATCGAGGAAAGTGGAACATCAGGCATTATGGGAGTGACTCAAAACTCCTCATCCTACCCAACCTGTCTCATCTCATGCCACCGACTCTCTTGTGAAAAAATCCCCCAAAGTCTCTGACACAAATCAGACTTCCACTTCAAAACCTTTAAAACCTCAACCATTCACATCAGAACATAAACCCTCATCCACCATATCAAAACCCATCAAGTCACTCAGTGTTCGCCCCGTCACTAACCTCACTCACCCACAAGTGAAGGTAGACTTGAACCTTGCCTCACCTAATAGCAGTCCTCAAACCAAACCAAAGAAGATTGCTAAGCCACAGCAGTGAACCCCTCCTCCACCATCACAATTGCCCTCCATTTTGGGCCCTCATCCTTCTACCCTAATAAGAGTGCTCCCTACTCTGACCCATAACCAAAACAAGTTACCTCCACTGCTTCCTTTGCCTACCACAAGCCTACCCTCTCTAAAAAATTTGACACCTCTCACAAAGAAAGTGTTGTCTCTGCATGTGGCCACACCACCAACCCAAAAGGTGGTACGAAAGCCTCCTTCAACACCCCCCAAACAAAAATCACCAACACCTCACACATCAACAAGCACAAACCCTTTAGTGGGCTCATATGCTTTGATATTGCATTGACTTTTGCAGACCTCTAGCATAACCCTTCCGCCTATCAAGCCATTCCAACCCCTTGGGTCAAAACCTTCCTAGTTTGATGATACTAAGATTTGCCTATATCATCGTATGCCAGGACATGATACCAAAGATTGTTGTGCCCTCAAAGTGGTCATTTGCCAATATATGGAGAAAAACACCCTTCTCCTTGAAGACACTGACGATAGACTTCTGACACCTTCCCATATCCCTCAAACCTCTTCATGGACATCGACATCTCATCAACAAACTATGACCCCTCCATCTCCTTCACCTCCTCTCTTCTAAATTAACGCCATCCACATAACCACTAGGTCACAAAAGGATAAGGCAAAAGAAAAATCTACTATTCCTTGGACCTACCCTTTTGTCCAGCCACCTCAACCACCAAAGCCCAGGATTTCCATCCTAGGTGCATCCCAACCCTCTTCTTCAGGGGCAATCCATGACTCTATGTTAAAACAACTTCACCAAAGGCCCATGAAGATGACCTTATATGACCTCATCCAAATCTCATCCCAGCATCGTCAAGCTCTAATCAGAGCCTTACAGGTAGCGGAGGTCCAACCCAAAGACCCCCAACCACTAGCTGCCCTGGTCTATTCTTTATCCCTCGTCACCTCTATCACTTTCAGCGATTCTGAAATTCCTACCTCTACCTCGAAAGATCAGGATGCTACCCTCTTCATCACAGCCTATGTTGATCAAACCCACATTAAGGGAGTTATGATTGATAGGGGTGCCAGCATTAACATCATCTCTACCCACGCCTTTGATCAATTGGCCCTCCCCAAGAATTCTGTATCAAAAATTGATGCAATCCTTTGATCCTTTAATGACACCACCGCTAACACTATTGGCACCATCATCCTCCACATTCACGTTGGCCCATGCACAATCCTAGATCTCTTCTACATCATCGAGGGATAATTCTAATATAACATGCTATTAGGATGACCCTGGATCTGTGCCATGGCTTGCATCCCTTCTACACTTCACTGTTGTGTCAAATTTGAACACGATGGATAAGTCCATGTCATTCCTGTCGACCCATCCCATTTCAAGACTTATAACATGACCTATCATCCAAATGACATTCTCATTCCTCTCAAGACACCAACCCAAACACCGCCTCCATTCGTAGAAGCTTCAACCAGTACGCAAATGGCAGTTGCCCTCACATCACCTTCTCAAGCGACAACTAAGGACCCCATGGAAGATATCTTCCAACGACTTTCACTTGGGGAATATCACTTACTTACCCTAGACATGTTCCAGACTCCATAATAGTATGGATAGCTTCATCAAAGTCCAAGCTATGACCATCAGATCAGAATGGTCATCCCTTATGGTCCTCCTAGCCTTCAAACCAATCTCATCTATGGGGGGCTGGATCAAGCTCCTACTGACGGGAATCCTTTCTCCTCACCTCAACCATTTACATCTGACTTCTCCTTTCTTGTAAACCCCACCTTTACTCCTACCTACCTTTATAGGTGTGCATGGAAGGGTTTTGGCTTTGGGTGCTACGAACAAGGCTCCCATCAGCCCATCGAACCACCCAATGATGACAATGCCAAGAAACGATATGGTCTAGGTTTCCAAGAACCCACCGAGGCTTTTGTAAACCTTTATCTCGAATCCATCATAGACCAATCTCCACCAAGCTCACCTATTCCCCCATCTTCACCTACGGAGTCGGTGGTTTCCATCCCTCCTAGTTTTTTTTTGCATAAACATCATCCACTTAGAACCCCTAACCTATCAACTCAATGGGGTCTCCAGGTCTCTCCCTCTCATTTATCCCAACATGATAGACGATGAATCGGCAACCATCAACACTATCCACTGCATAGATGATGATGCCATTCTCACCTACATGGGTGTCGATGACTTTCATTCAGTGATCCCTCCCTTTTGAAATGTAAGTTATGTTAAATGAATCAACCATTGACATTAACCTTCCATCTTCTGATGTTCCTCACGTCTTAAAAGTTGGTCAATCTTTAGACGCCTAGGAGTAGATCGACTATACCACATTTCTTTTATACAATAGCAAGGCCTTTGCCTAGACCTATAGTGACATGCCTGGCATTGACCCTAACATTGCCACTCATAACATCATCACCAAACCAGAGGCTAAGCCTGTCAAGCAAAAGCTTTGCAAAATGCATCCTCACATTGCACTCCTTGTCAAAGAGGAGCTTCAACATCTTCTCTCTGTATCTTTCATCTAACCCATTGATTATCCACAGTGGGTATCTAACATTATCCCTATCACCAAAGGAACTGGGGGGATGTGAATCTGCACAGACTATCATGACCTCAACCTAGCCTATCCCAAAGATGACTTTCCTCTTCCCAACATTGACTAACTTGTTGATCTTACAACTGGTCATGAGATGTTATCACTCATGGATGATTTTTTAGGATATAACCAAATCCCGATTGCATCACAAGATCAGCACAAGACTACCTTCATTACCCCATGGGGTACTTTCTGCTATCGAGTCATGCCTTTTGGCCTCAAGAATGCAGGTGCCACATATCAACGTGCCATGACTTACATTTTTCATGATCTCCTCCATAAAATCATGGAGGGCTATGTGGATGACTTGCTTGGCAAGTTTAAGCTTCATCGTGACCATTTGACTATCCTCAAGATCATCTTCGCTCGCCTTCTTCAATACAATGTCCACCTTAACCCCAAGAAATGTGTCTTTGGGGTCCTCTCAAGAAAGCTCCTGGGGTTCATCATTTCTCTCCATGGCATCGAGATAGATCTCACCAAAATCTGTGCTATCCTTGAGATGCCACCTCCGACCAATCTCAAGTAGCTTTGCAGTTTTCAAGGGAAGCTCCAATCCATCCATCACTTCATCTCGCAGCTTTCTGACCACTGTCAACCCTTTCATCATCTCCTCAAGAAGGACATCTCCTTTAAATGGGATATGGACTATCAAGAGGCATTTGAAGCTCTTAAATGCTATTTAGTCTCTCCACTAGTCCTCATTTCACCTAAAGATGACCAACCCTTCTACCTCTACATCTCAGCAACCAACCATTCGTTAGGTGCCATGATCATGCACTGAGACGAGCAACACCGTGAGTAAGCGGTTTACTATATAAGCCAAACACTTGTCGACTATAAAAATCAGTATACTCATACTGAGAAACTCTATTTGGCCTTAGTCTTTTCCACTACCAAGCTATGTAACTATCTTCTCAATCACAAAACTTTGTCATCACTCACACTGACCCTCTTAAATACATGCATTCCAAGCCATACCAAAACCAGCATATGGCTCGTTGGCTCATGCTTCTTGCTGAGTTCGACTTAGAATTCATCCAGCAAAAATCCATAAAGGGGCAAACAATCACTGACCAATTGGTAAATGCCCCTCTTCTCGACAATCAACCTTCTCAGTGCAAGTTTCTCGATGAATCTATCACCACTCTCTTGACTAATGACACATTCTACCAAATGATGATGTTCTTCGACGGCTCCAAATATCAACTTGGTGGGGGTGTGGGGGTCATCCTAATCCCACACGAGGGTGAGCCCATGCCCCTATCTTTCAAACTTGACTTTGAATGTACCAATAATATGGTTGAATATGAAGCCTTAATTTTGGGACTTCAAACCACCCTTTCTTTAAGCATCAAGAGCATCAGCATCTTCAGCGACTCACAACTTGTCATCAATCAAATCAACGGTTCATACCTTTGTAAAAACAAAATTTTACAAAGGTAAAAACACCATGTTGACACCCTTCTAGCATCTTTCGACCATTACCTCTTCTAGACTATTCCTCGATCTACAAATAATTTTGCTGACACCATGGCTTCCCTCGCCTTGCATATTCCCTCTTCATCATCCTCATCAAGAATTTACATCATGGTACATCATGTGTCATTGCCTTCATACATTTCCAATGACATCAACCTCGTCAACACCATAGACTCTAGTCCACAGGATGTGTGGTATAAACAACTTGTGGACTACTTGGCTCATTCTATCATTCCTCTCAACCTCTCTAGCTGTTAGGTTGTGGAGCTAAAAGCTTCAACCCTTTGCAAACTGTGGAACAAAAGGTTGCTGAGATCCAAGAGCACCGGCATCGGTAGCAGGACCGATGTCGGTAGATACTAGTGCAGAAGGCCACCGGTGATGGCAGGAAGTCGGTTGACGTCGGTAGAACCAGACAAGCAGGGACCAACGTCGGTTGCCTGTGTGTTCCAGAACTGCTCGTTTCACGGACAGTTAGTTAAGTGAACAAAGAGTTTGCATGTTGAGACCAGTTAGAGTCTTGGGCTGTGAGGATAATTGTCTAAATTAAGAGTCTAAGTTATTGTTTGAGTTAGGGATCTATTTATAGACCCATTGGCATGTATTGTTTTAAAAATGCATGAGATAGAAAGGAAGATTTCCTTCTAGTTGTAAGATCTGTGAGTTGCAGGTTGTTGCAAGCTCATTGGGGATCTACATGTAAGTTTGGTCTTTGAATTGTAGGTTGCAGGTTCATGAGAGATCAGCTTGAAGTGCTATAGAGTGCTTGGTGTACCGGCAGGGTTATTACTGACTGGTTGGTGAGGTGAACACCAATTCTGTGTGTGAGTTGGTTGTTGGGACCATTTTTTTGTGTAGGAGAGTGTGTGTGAGAAGAATTACTGTACACTTGAGGGGTGGCGAATCTCTGTAAGGTGAAAGAGTGTGGTGGCTCTTTGATGTATTCTTTTTTGTATAGTGTTAATACAAGATAGTGTATTGTCTCTCACATTCTGTGCTATTGGTGAATTCTAGTTACTTGTGTTTCTAGTTATTTTTGCATATTCAATTACTTATATTTGGTAATCATATTGTGCTCTTTCTGAGAAGCAAGATCCTAACAGGTGGAATTAGAACAGGTGTGTTTGTTCTTGGATTTACCTCCACCCCACCCAACAAGTGGTATCAGAGCTTTTGGTTGGGATACTAACAGATTGGTGTAGATCTGGGTAGTGTGTTTTGATTACAGGTTACTCACAGGGTTTCTGTTTGAGTGGGAGTTGAGCAATGGTAGAAAATAGTCAACTATGAATGGAAAAGTTTAATGGCAAGAACTACCAATTATGGAGGATGCAGATTGAGGACTATCTGTATCAGAAAGATTTGTACTTACCGTTGGGTGGGGTTGCTAGCAAACCCTCAGATATCAAAGATGAAGAATGGGAGGTTCTTGATCGGAAGGCTCTAGGATCTATTAGATTGAGTCTTGAATCATCTGTGATTTCCAGCTTATCACAGTGTAAGACAACGGTGGAGTTGATAAAATCTTTGGCAAATTTGTATGAAAAACCCTCGGCTTCTAATAAGGTATTTCTTATGAAGCGTTTATTTAATTTGCAAATGTTGGAAGGTGGATCTGTTCATAGCCATCTTAGTGATTTCCATGGTTTGGTAAACCAGTTAAGTTCCATCAATATTGTATTTGATGATGAAATTAGAGCTCTCTTAATCTTGTGTTCATTACCTGAAAGTTGGGAAGGTTTGGTAATGGCAGTTTCTAATACTGTGTCTCCTTCAAACGTCTTAAAAGTGGATGATGTTGTGAGTGTGATCTTGAATGAAGAGATACGCAAAAAAGCACAGGTGAATCATCTGGAGATGCTTTGAGTGTTGAAGGAAGAGGAAGGCCAAGAGAGAAGACAGAGCGTGGGAAATTAAGGTTGAAAATAGGCAGGAGATCCAAGTCTAGGTATGGCAGAATAACCTGCTGGAAATGTGGAAAGCAAGGGCACTTAAAGAGAGATTGCATATCGGGTGAAGATCAGCATGAAGGACATGGAGAAGAAGCAGATGTTGCGGGTTACGTTGCACAGGATGCTCTGGTATGTTCTTTGGATAAATTAGAATCTTGGGTATTAGATTCAGGTGCCTCTTTTCATGCATCCCCACATAGGGAATTTTTTCATGAGTATGTCTAGGGAGACTTTGGAGAAATTTGTGTAGGGGATGGAAAGCCTTGTCAGATTGTTGGCAAAGGTAAAGTGAAGCTGAAATTGCAGATAGGTGACACATGGGTGTTAAAGGAGGTCATGCATGTCCCAGTTCTGAAGTGGAATCTGATTTCTGTTAGAAGTTTGGGTGAAGAGGGTTGCACAGTAACTCTCACAGTGGACTCTTGGAAGGTTACCAAGGGTACACTTGTTGTAGCTAGAGGTAAGAAAGTAGGTACGCTTTATCTATCTACTTGTTTTACTGATTCTCTTTTTGGGTTATCTACTTCAGCTATAGATTCGGAGATGTGGCTTAATAGGCTTGGTCACATAGATAAGAAGGAGATGCTGGTTCTTGAGTCAAAGAGTATGCTTTCAGATTTGGAAGGCATGGATCATGGTTTCTGTATGCAGAAGAAGAAGGTGAGGTTTCTTGAGGAATCTGATGTTAGTGACAAGAACAGGAAAGCCTTGGTTTTCAAGGAGAAAGTGATGGATAGAGTTCAGCACAAGGTGCAGAGGAATTCTGAGCAGAGCAAGGGTGATTTGGACAAGGGTTTGATCCAAAAGGAGCTCGTGGGAAAAAGTCAGGTCTCACAAGAAAAACACAGAGACCGATGTCGGCAGGAAAATCAACGTCGGTGTCCAGATAGGGACTGATGTCGGCTATTTGCAGCCTGACGTTGGTGACTCAGGGCAGATAAGGACCGGCATCAGCCAGGGGAAACTAACGTCGACAGGGAGGCAGTCGCAGGGAACCGACATCGATCGGCTATAGACTGAGATGTGACCGGCATCGGTCACTGAGATGAATTTTGGGTGGACAGCTTGTTGTCATTGAGTCTTAAGCACCCATATGGAGGACTGAAGGTGTAATTAAGTTCCTAAATTCATCATTTCCCTTCTTTACACTACTTGTTGCTCACTTATGGTATAGAACCAAGAAGTTGTTGAAGAAGCAAAACAGGTAGATCCAGGAAACAGTGGGAGCTTGGCATGGATGAGGATGTGATTCCTTGGAGGAGAACCAAATAGGTGTTTTGGGTAGAGTTGCCAGCTGGAAGTAAGCACTGAGAGACGAATGGATGTTAAGGATGAAGAAGAGCGGAAATGGATACGTGAGATGGAAGATCAGGGTATATGATCTTGTATTAGCTGTAGGGCAATGGAGGTTTGATCATTGTGTTTCTCTTTACCAGGTTGGATAATATTAGCTACATTATCCTATTTTCTGTATGATGTGCTTGTTGCAAGGTTACATATACAGGTATTGCTGAACTAAAGGTAAAGCTAGTTCAGGTGTATGTCATGGAGAATCTGGGAGCAGCAAGATTCTTTGGCATGAGTGTGTTCTAGAGACATGGAGGTCTTGTTGACTTTGTTTTAGGATGATTGTGTGAGACCGGTTAGCATGCCGATGGTTAGATAGTTCATAAAACAGGTGTCTTGATTCACATAATGAGGTTGAGTGCATGGTATGTACTAAACCTGAGTTTTCCCAAGCAGTGGGAGTTGTCACAAGTTTGGAGTCAATCCGAGAAAGTAATACTGAAGGGCAGTTCAGTGGGACCAGAAGCAGGTGCACATGCTATGCAGGGTCAAGTTCTTTTTCTACATGGTTGTAGATGCGGATGTGGCAGGTAATTTGGATGACAGGTTTTACACCACAGATTTTGTGGTGGTTGGTCTTCAAGAGTGATCTTGAGGAGGGATACAAAGCCAAGGGAACAAACTAGATGGTGTATAGGTACAGGTACAGGTTGCAGTTGTTTATCTCCAAGTGGCAGATTGTTAGGTTGTGGAGCTAAAAGCTTCAACCCTTTGTAAACTGTGGAATAGAAGGTTGCTGAGATCTAGGAGCACCGGCATCGGCAGTAGGACCGACGTCGGTAGATACCAGTGCAGAAGGCCATCGGCGACGGCAGGAAGTCAGCCGACGTCGGCAGAACCAAACAAGCAGGGACCGACGTCGATTGCCTGTGTGCTCTAGAATTGCTCATTTCACAGATAGTTAGTTAAGTGAACGAAGAGTTTGCATGTTGAGACCAGTTAGAGTCTTGGGCTACGAGGATAATTGTCTAAATTAAGAGTCTAAGTTATTGTTTGAGTTAGGGATCTATTTATAGACCCATTGGCATGTATTGTTTTAAAAATGCATGAGATAGAAAGGAAGAGTTCCTTCTAGTTGTAAGATCTATGAGTTGCAGGTTGTTGCAAGCTCATTGGGGATCTACATGTAAGTTTGGTCTTTGAATTGCAGGTTGCAGGTTCATGAGAGATCAGCTTGAAGTGCTATAGAGTGCTTGGTGTACCGGCAGGGTTATTACTAACTGGTTGGTGAGGTGAACACCAATTCTATGTGTGAGTTGGTTGTTGGGACCATTTTTTTGTGTAGGAGAGTGTGTGTGAGAAGAATTACTGTACACTTGAGGGGTGGCGAATCTCTGTAAGGTGAAAGAGTGTGGCGGATCTTTGATGTATTCTTTTCTGTATAGTGTTAATATAAGACAGTGTATTGTCTCTCACATTCTGTGCTATTGGTAAATTCTAGTTACTTGTGTTTCTGGTTATTTCCACATATTCAATTGCTTATATTTGGTAATCATATTGTGCTCTTTCTGAGGAGTAAGATCCTAACAGGTGGAATTAGAACAGGTGTGTTTGTTCTTGGATTTACCTCCACCCCACCCAACACTAGCAATGCACGACAGGATTTAATCAAATGCATAGCTCGCTATACCATGCTAGGGGGCTTTCTCTATAAGAGAGGCTTTGACAGCCTTCTTCTTCGTTGTCTAAGCTCCACTGAAGCATCTCATGCCATTAAACAGGTCCACAACGGGATTTGTGGCAGACACTTCAGTGGTAACTCGGTTGCCAAGTGCATCCTTCACCTGGGCTATTATTGGCCCACTCTTCATCAATACTGTAGTGACTATGTTTAGCATTGCATCAAGTGCTAGCAACACACTAACTTGCTTCACCTCCCGAGCCACGCTCTATAAGTCACTCAGGATTTTTAGCCTTTTTCACAGTGGGGCTTAGATCTCATTGACGAGAGTAACCCTCATTCATCTCTTTGTCATCAGTCCATCATCACCACCACCGAGTATTTCACTAAATGGGTGGAGTCTATTCCTCTCATCTCCATAAAAGCTGACAAAATTGTTGACTTCATCAACACCCACGTCATCTGTCATTTCAGTGTACCTCACAAAATCATCACCGATAATGGCAAGTCATTCAAAAACAAAACTGTCCAAAAACTTTGCGACTCCTTTGGCATCAAACTCAGTTTTTCTTCACCTTACTACCCACAAGCAAATGGGCAGGCTAAGGCTTCCAACAAAATCTTAACTAAAATTCTCATGAAGGTGGTCAATGACACTAGAAGGGATTGGCACATTCACATTCCCTTCACTTTGTGGGCCTACCACACTAGCATCTGAACCTCTACGAGTGCTACCCCTTTCTCTCTAGTAAACAAAACAAAGGCTATCTTACTTCTCAAAGTATAGATCCCATCTCTTCACATCTCTCTGCATGACATTCTTTTTAATGATTACTTTTGTCAAGATTGATTAGCTCAACTTGAGTTACTCGACAAGCATCATCTTACTGCCCTCAACCATCTCCATGTCTATCAAAATTGCATCAAATGAGCCTATAACAAAAATCTGATAGAAAGAGATTTCAACATCAGAGACCTCATCCTCAAAGAGAACCAACACGTGACTAATATGGAACGGAGTAAATGAGGTAAATTTGCTCCTAATTGGCTCGAACCTTACATCATCATGCACAAGTATGGATCAGGGACTTATCATCTGTCTTCTCTTGAAGACTGACCAAAACCTGAGCCCCTTAATGCCTTGCATCTATGACCATTCTACTGTTAGTTGAGTACTCACTCACTTGACATTTAACTTGAGACCGTCCCTTGAGCAACCCTTGTCCTCTTAATCCTCATTTCTTTCAACCTTGTTTCTCTAAAGCAAGCCCTATGTAACCCTTTTATAAAGTATGAATGCTTTGTCCTAATAAAAGGGAGACCTTAAACTTCTATAGTCTTGTCCATGACTCAAAATTTTGTCAAAAAAATAAAATAAATTGATGTCAAAATATCAAAGGTCATAAACTATAAAGGCAGACTACTCCCTCGAAGGATAGTTGTACTATCATTTTTGTAGCTAATCGACTGTTCCCTTGAAGGACAACTATTCAAAGCCCTCATATATATATAAAGCACAAATATAGACTACTCCCTCGAAGGATGGCTATGACTAGACTCTTGCTACAAATAGCACTTTCTCATAAGCTTCCCACATTGATCAGCTTCACAAATGACCACAAAACAAAATGACATCTCTATGTAGACTTCCCGCATTGATCAGTCTGCTCAAAAAAAAAAAAAGGGTCATGGACTTGGCTTGTAGTCATCTCCGGGTCTCCTATAAAAAGGGGCAAGGTTCTCTCTACTCCAAAATGGGTTACCCTCTCCTCCTATCACATCACCTACTCAAGGGACTTTGAGCTCACTTTAATGTCAAAGTGATTTGATTACTTCTCTAACACAACCCATGGTCAATGACATAATGCATGAATGGGGCTCTTGGTTCTGACAATCCCTATCTATGCCATTATTCTAGTCCTTGTCAATGAAAGGGTGAATATGCCTTTTACTTTCTTCATACACTTTGGTCACATTCAACAAATCATTTTCTCAAACCAAACCAACCCCAAACATTTTCAGACTACCAACATGACATAGTCCATTTCACATAGTTTCTATGGACACCAACACACATGGAAACTATCGACCACACAATTTATGTTAAGCATAAACCATTACTTGTTGAAGCATAAATAGACTCAATTCATTTTTAGCATACATCCATTACCAATATGGACAATTGCTAGGGATGAAAAACCTCGACCAATGTTACAGAATACACCATCACCTCATATGGAAAAGGCTGTAACATCATCTTATCCTCATCACTTCAATACGTGACCAAAACCAATCATCAACCACTTTGACTCTTCTCCTAAACTACATTGGTCTAAGGCCCTAACAATGAGGGCTATGTAGGTAGCACTCAGTTGACATGACATCCTCTGAGGTTAGCTCGACCACATTCGTTTGTTCATCTATTTGATGGACAAACCATTTTTAGCCTTTGACCATGCCTTAACCTCATCCAACCAATCCATAACTTTGACCCTTTTCCTCCTTCTTGGGAGAACTACATTGGCCTAAGGCCCTAACAATGAGGGCTATGTAGGCAGCACTCAGTTGACATGACATCCTCTGAGGTTAGCTTGACCACATCTATTTGTTCATCTATTTGATGGACAAACCATTTTCAGCCTTTGACCATGCCTTAACCTCATCCAACCAATCCATAACTTTGACCCTTTTCCTCCCTCTTAGGAGAACTACATTGGCCTAAGGCCCTAATGACAGGGGCTATATAGGCAACACTCAGTTGACATGGGGTCTTCTAAGGTTAGCTCGGCCATTCCTTTGTCCGTCCATCTAATGGACCATCCACCTTGACCAATGGCCATGGAGATCACGACTATCTCCTTCGACTACACCCACTTCCAAGCCAACATTACCTTGGTTGTTTTTGCATGTATGCTACCTCACGAATGGTTAGCAAAATTGTCTGTAACCCATATTTTGACCCTCACAAGTATAAGATCACGAGCAAGTTGATCCCCACTACTTGTGACATTTTCATGTTTTCTAAGAGCACTTCTTGAGCCCAGGATACTTGGAACATGATGACCATTGGAGCTACAGCTTGGATCAAATAACCTAATCAGCTATGACTAAATTTTGGGGCCTGGTTATTTTGATTTTGGCACTCCTCGACCTTGACCTGCGACAATTTGACCTGACCATCTCGTGAAGTGGTATGCATGCAATCTCCAACTTTTACAGTGTTCACACTCAAACTTCACCATATCCATCCACTGTCTATCAAATCGATACCCAATTTCAGGTTTCCTTCCCTCGACTCCTGATTTGAGGGGGAGTACCTCATCCCATAATCGAGGTAATCTACATTCATTTTTTTTGTCTTGCAGTTCGTTAGAACAACCAACATGATGAAAACAATCTCATCCTATACCTGGGGCAATCAACTCCTATTTTTGTCTTACAGTTCATCAAAACAACTAACAAGACAAAAAGGGGCAAATCTAGACACCAAAATCATGTCTAACCCTTGGTCATCCTCCCCCTTGATCCATTCCTAAACCCATTCCTAACCCACACATTTACTAATTTAAAATAATAACTTATTTTGAATTATTAACCCCCCCTTTGACACATCACCCATAACACCTCACCTAAGACACCTCGCCTTGGACCATTTCCCACCCTATGACTCACCTTAAGACTAAGTGACTCACCCAAGACCTATTCTTACTCCTTTCCAACCACCTAACCAACTCTCGTGCATATTTAGCCCAACCTTCGACAATTCTCCAACGGATTATGCACTTGGAAAATGGAGAACGGGCTTGATAGCCCTTTTAGTTATTCTCCACTCGTCAACGTCAGTCAAATGTCGACCGACGCTAGCGGGATCACTGATGTCAATTTACTTAAACCAAATTCTAACCTCTTGTTGGGGCTAATCACGAATCACTAATCACGAATCGCTAATCACTAGTTGGCTAATCATCAAATCTCAAATCCTCTCCCTACAAAACAGAGTTCTCTTGCCCTTGCTTCCTAGCATTCTTGCTTCTCATTTTCTCACAGGTATTAGCATTTTGACAGCATTTTCCAGGCTTAGAGGACCAGCACCAGTCATTCCATACAGGTTTGGAGATTGCATGACATCTCCATCACCAGCCATAATGGAAACACAGCTCCTGCACCTCTGCCAACTCGTGCCACATCTAAGTATTTATACTATTTTTATTTTAGTGTCATTTCAAATATATTAGCATTCTATCTACTATACATTCCAAGCATCCTTGACACAGACCCAACCTGCTCTTCCTGAAGAGGCTGAAAGGCCTTCTTTAAATCCCTATCTCCCTATCACCCTATCCTCTCTCTAGTCTCCTATTCAGACCATACTTTCTGCCTTACAGCTCTACACAGACCACCAAAACAGGCTCTCTGACCTCCAAATAGGCTCTCTGACCTCCAAACAGACTCTCAGACCATTCTATAGATTATAAACCAGACCTAAAACTTGTCCTAGGTTATTACCCTGACCGACCTCGACCATTACCCCTATCGACGTTGGCAGACTAACCAACATCAGTGACCTTCCTTGACCGACACCAGCAAAACCACCGACGTTGGTGACTGTGCAAAATAGATTGCTGTAAATAGGTACGCATTTTCTTTCATTTCTTTCATTCTATCTTTATCATTTCTGTTCCTGACTATATTCTACTTTTTATCAGTGGACTATCATCCTCCAAGAAGTCTTTGCACTTCTAGGACCAAGCTTTCGCTTGGCAGTCCACTTTTTAGCCATCTAACAACTTCTATGTTTTAGTCTCTTTCTTCTACAGGTGTCATCCTCCACAACCAAAGAGGAGTTCCTTCCGTCGTCTAAATTTGGTGTGCAAGACTTCATCCGGGTATGTACAAGCCCTTGACTATCTTATCTTAGTTTCTCATTTCCTTTTGAAAGTGAAAAGTGAAAAATCGTATAGAAACAGGTCCAATTATGTATGCTCTTTTTCATACCAATGGAGAGAGATGATTAAATGATTGTTAGTAGGAATAAAGGGGTCTATTATGGATGAAGGTGATGAGGATGGTAAAATGAGGTAAAAGAGTTATGACAAGGAAAAATAGTCCTCATAGGGTTTTTTCAGAGACCCAATTTTGACATCAGATAAAATCTCCTCAAGATCAACAAAAGGATCACTAAGACTAACTTTAATACATGTGTCAAAGGTAGGATCTGATTCACTCTGATATTATTTGATAGATAATGCTTGTAATAACTATGTTATGAATATATCATGTTGATTAGCAACAAAAAATATGCCTGATGATTGATTATCATCTATATTAGAAGTATCTTCAAAAGGGTAGACATAGTCATCATCTACTGCAATATTGATGAGGGATGATGTTTCTAATGAGGAATATTATTTAGATGCTAGTATGGAACATGATATTGATGTTGATAAGACTAATGTTATCTCCAATATTGAATTTATTATACATGACATGATGCTACTAGTAGGAGATTTTTTATCTATAAGTGACCTCTCAATGTGGGGTTTTTGAAATGATGGGTGAGATGAAGATGATGAAGGGATAATATATTCACCAAGGATATGTTCATGAAAGAAGGACTCATAAGGGAAGGGAGGACAAAAATCATGAGGGATAGACTCATCTTCAATGTAGGGTTTTCCAAAGATGGGGGGACCATGGAATAGGGATGTGATGTCCTGACCTTATCTTGGAAAGGGAAGGAATTGATCTTTATTGGGGATGGAATATTGACATTCCTTTTGTTATATACCCATAGATGTAGGCTCATATAGTTGATTCTTAATTTTGATTTCACCATGGTCAATGAGGTTTTGGATGTATTTTTGGAAATTATGACATTTATTAATGGTATGCCACAAGTTTGGTGATATATATAGTAGTGTTTTACATTATACCAAGATGACTTAGGCTTGGTGGGATTAGGATGTCATATGGGTGGATAGACCATCATGTTGGCAATGCCAAGTTATTGGAAGAGGGATTATAAGGATATAGAAATAGGTGTATAGGGGGTCTCTTCACTTCTTACTTAGATGTGGAAGCATTGGGATTTGAAAGAGATGTTTTTTGATGTGATTGGGTTGGTGGATTAGTAATAGACAAGGTGGACAAGATTGGATTCCCTTTTCTAGTGTAGAAAAGGGTAGATAGATGACTATGACTAGTGGATGGAGGATTTGAGTGGGACTCATGTGGATGGGTGCAAACTAAAGGTAATGTTGGATGGATGGGGTCAAAGTATATAGGATGTGGAGTACTCAACTTAAGGAGGTGAGGAAAAAGTAAATCCCTATTGGGAATGAGGCATTGTTCAATTAGAGCATTGGCCAAATTTATTTTGGATGCCATGGATAAAGATGAGAGAAATTATGGATGATGTGGTTTTCCATCCCTAATCTATAGGTTTGAGGGTTTGAATGTAAATATTGAGGGATGATTATGGGATGTATGGAACAAATTTGGTCAAAGGCATGCTTTGGTGAAAATTTGATTAGATGGGATGAGACAATATTTAAGTTGACCAATGTAGGATGTGATCTATAATTCAATTATTTAAACTAGACTTAAATAGGTGAGATATGGCAATCTATAAGCTTTCATGGGGGATATAATGGCCCAAGATATTATTTTCAACTTGGGATTGATTGGATTAAAATTAGATCAAGACTAAGATGATTGGATTAATAAGTTGATGTGATTGTGATTTTGATTATGATTCAAACTTTATTAGAGATGAGTAAGCTTAGAATATGAACCCTAATGTGGAAAGAGTTATTTACCAATGTGTATGAGGACTAATGCAGGACTATAGACTTAATGAGATGACAAGTATAGTCAAGGGGATGATAAATTAATATGAGTAGAGTATGTTTCAAAGGATAAAATGGTGGATAAGGTGATTAGGCCAGACAAGGTCAAGACAAGTGACAAGGTGTCAATTAAGGTAACTTTTGTGATTGGTAATATAGTTTGGGCTTAGAATCTAAGGATGATTAAGATAAGGCAAGATGATGTGGGAATATGGTGATGAAAGGATGAGGATGTTACCAAGATTGGTTACAGACAAGGTGGATTAAGTGGTAAATATGATACTAGGGATGTTTAATGTTAAGGTTAAGTGAAGAATATGAGGTTGGATTATGATAAGATGTGATGGAGGGATGACAAGACTTGATTGAGGTAATTAAGGGATAGGGTATGACTAGTTATATATGGATGAGAATAGTCTTATAATGTGACTAAGATAAGAGGGTGGATAAAGATAAGAAGAGATGTAAGATGATATAGGCTCAAGAGGATATATACCTCTATACAAAGAGAATATGTAAAAGAGTATAGATGAGACAAGAATATATAAAGATATACAAAATGATGAAAATGCCTAGATAAGTGTGTATAGGCTTGGGTAATAGGTATAATTAGCTCACAAATAACATTGATCTAACATAACACTTACCAAATCAAGCAAACCACAAACTTGTCTTTAGTAAATTGATGTCAGGTGTGTAACTTGATGACTAGACCATTTAATGGCTTCGTAGGTGAGGTTGTAGGATAGTTACCTATTATAAAATCTCTCAAACCCTCTCAAACCTATCTACATATGATGGTCACTTAGGAACTGATATTGACTTTGATAGTAAGTTGAATATTATGGTTGATGGTCCTAATCTAGGCTGAATGGGCTCTCTAGGGGCATCCTCAATATACATTAGGTATGATGGGGCCCAAGTCTATGTAGGGTGATGTCTAATGCCTATTTTAGATAATTAACTCTTCCTCTTCATAGAATACCTATATGGGGTCAACTACTTATCCTAATGATAGTTATCCTTGATATTTATACTCTACTAAAACATAGAGTGTAGATTAGTGGATGGTAGTGAAATCCATAGTCACTATCCCCATAAGACTATGGAAAGTGCGTGGGTGTAAATTTCATGTCACATTTACCATAAAAATAAAAATGGGAGGGTTTTTTTATGGTTTTTGATCCTTTAGGAATCACCACAAGGATGTAAGGAGGAGATAATACGCCACTATATATCTCAGGTGACACACAAACAGACAAAAAGATTTATTAATCATTTAATTTAGATGTGATATATATAAAATAGTATATACAAAATATTTAAAATATGATTTTAAAATTCAAAATTATCTTTGATAGGTGACCTATAAATATGTTGATTAGTAGTTTCAATTAGCGATCTTGAGGGGTAACCTACAAGATAAGACATTAGAAAAAATATATGACCTACAAGAGAAGATGTTATCAAATAAAAATATCTACTATATTTACCCCTATAAGAAACACAATTTTAGTCCAATGAGTCTTAATAAAAACCACTAAAAATTGTGATTTGGCTTTATAACTTATTTCAATGAGTGAGGCATGACATAGGGATCTGGGGGTGGAAGCCCCTAGTGGGATCAAGGGGAAGCACCCCTTAAAGGGTTAAGGGGTAACACCCCTTAAAGGGTTAAGGGGTAACACCCCTTGTGGTGTTTATGAGTAGTACCCCTAGTGTAATCCCTATTGTGGTATAGGTTGGGGTTAAGGGGATGTGCCCCCAATTCCAAACATAATTTGGGACTTGCAGGATGCTCAGAATGACTTTAAATTCACTAAAAGTGACTCTAAAAATTATCTCAAAAAATATAATTTGAATGCAAAAATGAGTGCAAAAATGTAGCTATAGAAGGCAAAACTATATATAAATAGTCAGACTAATGCAAAATCGCTTATAGAGAGCACAAAATCATAGTTTTTTAGTAATATCACAACTAACAAGTCTTAATTTTGTAGAAAGTAGACTAGCCATGGCCGTGATTGTATGGGTCCTATAAAATCATGATAAATTAAACAAAACTACAAGTCTAACTACAAAATCATGACTCAAAATCTATAATTTTCTTGGCAAAGGAAAAATTCTTAAATTTAACATTTCGTCTAAAAAGAGTATTGAAAGATGGTAAAATATTTATAAGATAATAAAATATTTACAAAAAAATAAGAAGTGTTTAAAATGTCTTAATATTAAATATATATTATCAAAATTTTGTCTCATCAATATTGATATTAAGCAAAATTACATATCTTTGATCTGTAGTTTTTCACCAAGTAACAAAAAAGATTTCTTTGGATGTTTGATGGTAATTTGGGTAGCACCTCTCCTTTACTATAGACAAATGATAATCAAATAGAAGCAAAAAAGCTTTTAAAATCCAAGGTTACTAATTTTAACTAATGTTTTAAATCCCAAAGGCAAAACCACTATTTTTAAGAGTAAAATTATGACTTTTATGTCAAAACCATGACTGTATATCTATGTTTTTGCTTAGCATAAAAATGAGCACTACTTTTAAGATGAACATGTCTTAATCCCAACCCTAGAATCTAACTATGTTAATACACACACATAGAAGATCATAAATTTATGTAAAATTGACTTAAAAGGAACTATTTTAGATAATTTGGTCTTATCTATAGTCCAACTCAAAAACAAATATCAATAATATGCCTATATTATTCAAACTTTTATAATTTTAAATTCTCTATAATATAATATATGAGGAATCAATCCAAATTATTACCATACTCTCTATGTGGGACTTACGCATAGCCCAAAAACTATTCAATTTAAGAGATTATATCTCATCTGATTTAAGGACATAAGTCTAGATTATTTAAATAGTCCCTTATAGTCCTAAGGATTATTTTATGTAAAATCACAACTTTAAAGACAAAAATGTAGTTTAAAAGACAATATCCCTTTTTATGAGTTATAATTTTGCGTAAAGATGATGGCTTTCTAGGAAGCTTATCTATTACTGGCTAAGGGTTGGTAGTTAGTGCAAAATCATTGATTTAATATAAAAACTATTGATTTCAATGTCATTATTTGTAGATAAAAATTTCCATTTACTTAGGCATGACAATTTGATGAAATCTAGAGCTTGTTCCTCATCCATTCAATCTTACAGGCTTTCAAAACACTTCTAACAAGCAAGAAGGTTAAATTGAAGGGGTAATCCCACTATGGTCACCAATTTAGGATTGTATTTTTGATCTTATGAATAAAAACTACTATATATATAAAATTTAACCCAAAACACAATAACATCAAAGGGAGAGATTATGGGATCAAATAAAAAATAATAAGGAGAATTCTTACCATTTCTTTGCTCCACTTATCCTCTCTCAAATATCTTCAAATTAACTTTCAATGATTCTTTATTTTGATTTTGGATTACTATGGATAGACTTACATTTTTTACATAATGATAGATTGATCAATGACTTTGATTATATCATGGATTTATTGATTATATTGGCATGAAGATTTGATGGATTCATCTATTGGTTTCTAGTTCATGTAGTTAGTTTAGAAATGGAAGAGTGGATTTTTTAAATATACCATGGAGGGAAGATCAATGGCTAATATTCAAACTTAGGTTGGGAGGATCCATGGTGGAGGATTATCCAAGGAATTACAAATTTCTTGGAAGCCTTTAGATTAGAGGCTTTTAGAAAGAAAGGGGCTAAGTTAGAGAGTATTATACAATTGGATAATTCTATAATCCACTTAGGGCCTAAGTAATATTATTAGGGGATTATGATAGATGACTAGATATGTGATTATTGACTAGGGCTATAGGAGAGCCTATGAGTAGGTTAGGGTATTTGGGTAAGTAGGTCATGTGAATTTTAAATTTCCAAATAATGGATAGGTTAGATTAGTAGTGGATAATAGGGGATTAAGTGGATTAATGAGAAAGTGGGATAGGAATATGGTTAATAGATGAATAATAATGGAAAGGGGTATTAGATAAATGATGAGAAGGGGTGATATTAGGGAAAAATTAGATGAGATAAATAATATTAGATGGGGTAGGTGAAATTATTATTGATTAATAGGAATATTAGTGGTGTTAAATTAAGCAAGCAATTTTAGATGTATACATATAGATTAGAAAATGAGGATGACAATGATTGTTAGACATATTAGTTGTTAGATGTTAGGTAGGATGATGATTTTATTGAAAGTTAAGATGTTATATGTTATGTGATTTGGTTAGCTAGGGTAATAAATGATCAGCTAATGGATATAGAATTGATGATTAGATGATTATATTATTAGACAAGTGATAGAAGATAGTATAAATGATAAGTTCAGTCAATTTTCAATACATCATTGATGTAACAAGTATCATCATAGTATAAAAAATCTAATGTAAATATATAATTAAGAATTATGACCAATAGGAGATTGTGCCAAAGTACATAAGGATAAAAGGGGCAAATGATAAACTCTACATAGGGAACCCAAAAACATGATTATAACTTTTTGGATTTATCATAGAATCCTCATTCATTACACCCTTGATGTAAGATACATGATATTATACTAATTAAAAGACTAATAAAAAAAGATAAACACTGAAAAATAAATACACATATGCAAATATATGCACAAAACATACAGGTAACATACACAAATATATATAGAGAGATGTGTTGTGATTAGTGTCTTGTTTGTTATCCTGATGAGAGTCAATAGGATGAGTTATAAAGTGATGAGTTGGACAAAGTCAATCATGATTATGTGAATTTGGATTAAGGTTATGGATTCATATAGGGTTATAGATTTGGAATAGATTAGTGACTTGGATTAGGATAAGGTTATCAATAAGTACTTGGTTAACACCATTAGGATATAGGACAAGGAAAAATTACAAAATGATAAGACTGGTTATCATATATGATAACATGACATAAGATAAAATGACTAAGATATTTTAGGATTTTATGGATTTTATAATTTTTATGGTTTTTTGGGATATGTATATACACTATACAAATTGGGTTACTAGAAAAAGGAATACCAATCCTAAAAACTGGATAAGGATGGATGAAATAATGGGTGGGATGAAAAAAGGATGAGGTTGATACTAAAAATAATATGAGGAGTAAGGAAGAGTGGACTAGGTATTTCCAAAAACCACATTATGAGGGAAATAGATATCTTAGTCACCTGAGTCTCCATTAGAGGATATTGTAAGATGATCCCAAAACATTTCTCAAGACATCTTACATGTCCTTAAAAATTTCAATATGGAAAGGAATAATAGTCATAGTAGGCTACAAGATATGATGGAAAATGATGGGTAGCAATAATGGATAAAGGGATAAGATACACAAGGATGAAATTAAATGGATTTACCCCAAAGAGGAGAGGTACTTGTGGACAAAATATTATTTTACCATGACAATGGAAACTAGTTTTCATCATGGTACTTTCCCAAGGCATTGGAAGATTGGTTTTCACCATTGGACAAATGATTATTTATTTATTTTTTGTTTTTTGTTTTTTTTAAATTTTTTTACTTTTAGCATCTCAATTTATTAGAGCTAGGTGGGATGTAGAATTAAAATGATTTCTTGATCTTTCAACTAACACTTGTTTTAGGAGGTATACTTATAGGACTGTGTTATCAATTTTATATTCACTAATGTATTTGTGTCCATTGATTCTTGATTTAAAATCCACCAAATGTCTCAACTAGTTATTTTTATAACCCCTATGAAAGATAATGTTTCTTAATAGAGTGATGAGTCATAGGGATGGAATTGGATGACTTTTACAATGAGGTAAAGGATGTTTATGATTGATATGATGATGAATGGTGTGAATAGGAGGAGATTATAAATGGGTTTCAATAGTCACATACACCATTAAATATGATGGAGGGGACATTTTTGTTTTATGTTGTATGTTAAATGAGTTTGAGGTATCTAATAATTTCTAACTTATTTTTTCTTTGATGCAAATATTAGGAGGATGATTGACCACATTACTTTTGACTTATTTGACTTGTGTGGTAATTGGTACCATAAAAACTTCTTAGTTTGCTAACTTTATTGTATTTTTATTTCCCCTAGTACCTATAACTATTCTTCATCAGGGATATTTGATGCACTGACCTTAAACTGCAAATAAAGTGTCTATGGATTTAAAGACCTATAAACTCATTTAACTAACACGGTAACTATATTCAATAACCTTCCTATGGCAAAATGTCTTATGACATAGAAGGATATTAAATAGCATAGTCTCGGGTTTGTATAAATATAATTTCCCACCTATTGCCTGATAATCTATCTTACTTGATTCTTCACCATAAAAGAATTGTGTAGGTCATAGCCAGACATTGATATTCCACATCTGAGAGCCAGGCAACAGGGGAAAATCAATTTTATAGGCTTGGTCTGCATAACCTTCACCCACTATTTAGAGCCTTCCATTATAGGCAATAGTCTTGATCTCACATTAAACTGACGCATAATTAACAAACGGATTCACATCTACCCAAGCTTAAACACCCTACCAATAGGCGAGATATAAATCCTCACCAACACTATATATCTAAAGTCTAATGATTTTACAAAATGGATGATGGATCATCAAATGGCTCCACTTACAAGAAGCCTTTACCTCATCTATGATCATGACATAGAATCCAAACAAATGGAAATCATAAACATCATGACCTCACGGTCTTGCAAATAGAATTATTCAGGCCTACATAAGATTTGAGCTCCGTCATTAAGCTACCATTATACAGTCATTTCTAAAAATTGAGATTCCTCTCTACACCCATTCAGGGTATGTGCAAGATTGATCCTGTGTAAACACATTCTCCTCGAGCCTCATGTAAAACAACAGAGATCCATCCCAAATGGTGAACCTTTCCTTTGTCAATATTAAATTAGCCTCATGTAAAACAACATAGATCCAAATGCGTAACAAAGCAAACAAAGATACCCATTATATTCGTATGGATCTGGCTTGTATCATGATCATAAGATCATGCTAACACCTTACCAATAGGCATTCTTCCATATTCGGCCTTGCCTAAATAGGCATTTAACTATGTCATTTGTTCAAAAAGGAAGAGAGACATACGTCATATGAAGTAGACATATTTTTAACTAAACATCCAACACCGAGGCTATTATAGCGTACAATGGTAGTTACATAGACAAAAATACCTTCCTATTAAGAAGCCAAAGTCCATCCATTTTTGATCTGTATTTGCAATTTATTCATATGCTCATGTTTGGCCTCCAATGGTGAACTCTATTCTAGCCTATTTTCCTTTTTCCAACACTGTGGGCTTCTCAAATGGTTCCTCCTCTTACACCATCTATGGTTACTCCAAAAAGATTTGACCAGTGAACTTCTCCATATTCGGGACTCAATCTTGTCTCCATGTGCTTACTTGAGGCTCCTTCACCTCTCTTACCCTGAATTATCCCCACGGTCAAAAACAAAATAATACAGGCTGAATGGCCTTCTTGACACTTCCTCTCCCTAAGGAGATGCTCCCTATTTTTCCTCTTCATCCCTCTATCCTCCTTTATGAATTCACCAAGCTATACTTGTCTTAACTATGCTTAGAAAAAATCTTCCTAGAAATTTTCAACAGCTGCAACAACCTCCTAAAGTGACTCAACATCATCCTTCAACTGAAGAATCCTTCCACTAATAACTAATACACACTAATTATGTTTTGATTTGCCTTATTCCATATGTTGATAAGGTGTCACGACTTATTTTTCCCAAAATATCATTTTTTAACAAATTACAATTTGAATTACAACTATTGTAGGAAAAATCATTCAATATACTTGAGATAAAATGAAATATATTATGCACCCGTAGATGCTCCTGCATCAGACTACCATGCTTGAAACTTGTCATGAGCCCCTACTCATGTATGCTTATTTTCTCTTTTTGCTACAATTAAAAGCCATCCATTGTTCTCTGCCTCAACTGTTTCTTCATATTGATGCACATGTTCCATAGCACGACATTTGATTTTTTTCTTGGATTTCTGGTTCATTCCTACACATGATGCAAAGTCATTTTCAAAATCATTGGTTTTCTCAAACCAATCTTTCTTCTTTCTTTTGTTTCTCTTTTTCTTCTTGCATTTTCTTCTTCTCATCTCTTTCTCAGCTACCATCTCCCACTTCCATGCTTCTTCATCTTCATACATGTCTTCTAGATCTTATTGTTGTTCTTCTTGGTTCAAAAATTTGTCCATTGAACTATGGACTTCATTCATCTCCACAACTTTAATACCTGCATTCAAAACATCAAAGGCAATGTTAGAAGTAAAAACTTGAGACCATAAAGTCTCTTGGCTGCCTCCACTCTTCTGCTCTTTGGCCAAAACTACCTTTGCTTCTTTAGTGTGCTCTTTTCTTGCTTCACTCTCACCAATGGTGTTCTCACCATGATTTTTATCTCTACACAACTCTCTTGGAGAACTAAAGAGCTCCTCCAACATTCTCAACTCCTCCTTTAGTGAGATCTCATCTATCTCCTCATTCACTTCATCAAACTTGGGCTTATCAACCTGAAGGATTGCTTGTTCCTTACTAGCCTTACTCTTCATCTCATCCTTTATTGAGCTATCTTCATAAAAACCAACTTCTTCAATATACTCATCAAATACAATTGCAGTATCCTTACCTTGTGTCCCCTTGCTCTCTTCAATCTCTGCTTGAAGCCATCTTGTTTGTTCTTTGTTTTCAATGAGGCATTGCTTTGTTGCATACTCTCCCCTTTCCTTATCATCCATCCATTTTAAACTTTCTCCTTGCTGCATATTAG
This sequence comes from Torreya grandis, assembly GCA_037957365.1. Lineage (NCBI taxonomy): Eukaryota > Viridiplantae > Streptophyta > Pinopsida > Cupressales > Taxaceae > Torreya > Torreya grandis. The sequence continues at coordinate 783,374 of JARHVA010005797.1, forward strand.
TCCACATAGCCACTTTCCATTTTTCATTTCTCATGAAAATATCATTGAAGGATTCAAAAACATCATCATAAACAATTTGTTTACCTTTTACCTCTTTGGTATACCTCTCAAGCATCCTGTCTTCATGGAATGCCTCTTCCATACTCACCATCTCACCTTCATTCTCTTGGCTGCTTGAATCACCTTCAATCCTCTTCCATTGACTTATTGGTGTTGTTGTCTCAACACTCACATCTTCTTCACTTTTTGCCTTCTTAGGCACCCACATTTGATTCTTTCTCTTATTAATTGACTTCACAAGCCATTTAGGCATCCTGTAACCATGCTCTTGTGACAATACTAAAAAACCAACTTTGTTTGTCCTTTTATTTTATTGCACACCTACATTCATATTAGGAATATGAGAAAATACAATCTTATAAGGTAAACTTGCCTGCTTGCTTACTTGTTGCTTGCTTGTGTGCTTCACCATCCACTTAGGCATTATATATCCATGATTGACTACTTTGTGTGAGGACTTCATCTTCCTCTTGCCTCTTCTAACCTATGTATTAACATCTTCAGGCTCACAATAATAATCAAAATCAGGTCTTAACACTTCATTTACCTCTTTGATAGCTTGATCCATGGAGAAATCTTTCTCTTCCTTCATGCTTGGTTGTTCTCTTTCCTCTTCTTGGATTTCAATGGCATCATGGAATTCATCTTCATCTTCCATCTCTTCTCTTGCTTGTAGGGGTTCCTCAACACCTTCCTCATGCATTAACCAATGCATCTCTTCTTCTTTATCATCAATAACATACTCTTTTATCTTTCTTACACATTAACTTGTGCACTTGGTGTCTTCTCCTGCACCAATCTCTTCACTCTTCAAGGCCTTTCTTTTGACCTTCACAAGGCTGCTCATACCTGCAATTACCCATGCAAAAATAGCATTAGATATTAAAAAAAGAGACCATAATGTCTCCATGAGTGCTCTCTTCACCAACACTCTTATCTTTTCAAGTGCTCTTCCTGGCACTTCATCTTTTATTTCTTCTCTTCTCTTGTTCTCCTTAATGAGAACCTTATTCTCCACCTCTTCCTCTTTTTGTTGCTCACTTGGCAACCTTCTTATCTTCTTCAAGCCTCTATGGGCTTCTCTCTTCTTGGCAATCTCATTTTGCCTTCTTCTCCTCTTCATTAGGAGATCTATTGGCCACTTCAACCTCTTCCTCATTAGCCATACCCATGCTTGCTTGTCCATCTGCATCCAAGACTCATATTCATCTTTAATCTTAGATACCTCTCTCTTTAAACTAGCAATCTCTTTATCAATTTCAATACTGGTCATACCTTTGATGCTTGCTTTCTTCTTGGTATTCTCATGTACCTTGTTGCTCTGTAGTGCCTTCAACAATACTTCCATTTTTGAGATCTTCACCCAAATATTTTCCACCTTGGTCTCTTGATCCCTTTAGGTCCACTTGTCTCACCCAAGTCTTTCTCCTTGACTGGTCTTTTGACAATCTCCTTGATCTCACCTAGGTCTTTTGCATCCTAGTCTTTTGATCCTTTTCTCAATCCTATAACAACTCTTTATACAACACTTCAACAAACACAAATCACAAATCCAAGTTTACTTTACCTTGGGTCACCATTTATTGAGCTTCCATGAGCTCTTCTCTCTCTTTTCCAAGCTTTAATTAGCTTCAAGTCTTCCTGTTCTGTTCTCAAAAAATATTCAAAACATAGACTTTAAACCAAATATTAAATCTTACTCATACCTTTTCTTCAGTAGGGTCTTCTAGTGCTTTGTCCTATTAATCTTTTTTCCAAATCTTGTAACAACTTGATCCAAATCCCAAGAGTTTCAAGCTCTGATACCAAAATGATGCGCTAACCTTAGACTGCAAACAAAGTGTCTATGGATTTAAAGACCTGTAAACTCCTTTGACTAACACGGCAACTATATTCAATAACCTTCCTGTGGCAAAATGTCTTATGACATAGAAGGATATTAAATAGCATAGAGTCTCAGGTTTGTATAAATATAATTTCCCACCTATTGCCTGATAATCTATCTTACTTGATTCTTCACCATAAAAGAACTATGTAGGTCACAGCCATGCATTGATATTCCACATCCGAGAGCCATGCAATAGGGGAGAATCAATTTTCATAGGCTCGGTCTACATAACCTTCACCCACTATTCAGAGCCTTCCATTATAGGCAATAGTCTTGATCTCACATTAAAATGATGCATAATTAACAAATAGATTCACATCTACCCAAGCTTAAACACCCTACCAATAGGTGAGATCTAAATCCTCACCAACACTATATATCTGCAATCCAAGGATTTTACAAAATGGATGCTGGATCATCAAACGGCTCCACTTACAAGAAGCCTTTACCTTGTCTATGATCATGACATATAATCCAAACAAATGGAAATCATAAACATCATGACCTCACGGTCTTGCAAATAGAATTATTCAGGCCTGCAAAAGATTCGAGCTCCATCATCAAGCTACCATTATACAGTCATTTCTAAAAACTAAGATTCCTCTCTACACCCATTCAAGGTATGTGCAATGTTGATCTTGTGTAAACACATTCTCCTCGGGCCTCATGTAAAACAAAAGAGATCCATCCCAAATGGCGAGCCTTTCCTTTGTCAAAATTAAATTAGCCTCATGTAAAACAATAGAGATCCAAATTTTTAAAAAAGTAAACAAAGATACCCATTATATTTGTATAGATCTAGCTTGTATCATGGTCATAAGATCATGCTAACACCTTACCAATAGGCATTCTTCCATATTTGGCCTTGGCTAAATAGGCATTTAACTATGCCATTCGATCAAAAAGGAAGAGAGACATACGTCATATGAAGTAGACATATTTTGAACTAAAAATCCAACACCAAGGCTATTATAGCGTATAATGGTAGTTACATAGACAAAAATACCTTCTTGGTAAGAAGCCAAAGTCCATCCATTTTCGATCTTTATTTGCAATTTCTTCATATGCTCATGTTTGGCCTCCAATGGCAAACTCTATTCTAGCCTATTTTCCTTTGTCCAACATTGTGGGCTTCTCAAATGGTTCCTCCTCTTATGCCAGCCTTGGTTACTCTAATAAGATTTGAACGGTGAACTTCTCCATATTCAGGACTCAATCTTGTCTCCATGTGCTTACTCGAGGCTCCTTCACCTCTCTTACCCTAAATTATCCCCACGATCAAAAACAAAATAATACAAGCTGAATGGCCTTCTTGACTCTTCCTCTCCCTAAGGAGATCCTCCCTATTTTTCCTCTTCATCCCTCTGTCCTCCTTTATGAATTCGCCAAGCTATACTTGTCTTAACTATGCTTAGAAAAAATCTTCCTAGAAATTTTCAACAGTTTCAACAACCTCCTAAAGTGACTCAACAACATCCTTCAACTGAAGAATCCTTCCACTAATAACTAATACACACTAATTATGTTTTGATTCACCTTATTCCATATGGTGATAAGGTGTCACGGCTTATTTTGCCCAAAATATCATTTTTTAACAAATTACAATTTGAATTACAATTGTTGTAGGAAAACTCATTCAATATACTTGAGATAAAATGAAATATATTATGCACCCGTAGATGCTCCTGCATCAATATTTGAATTTAGACTTGGAAGATTATTATTTATATTTTGATGACTCTTATCACTTCAAGGATATTTTTACTAAGGGATGACCCTTTTTGACTTGGATGATTACAAAGATCTTCATGAATTTTATTGATTACATTTGTATCACATCTAACTTGATTATTTGGATTGATTAATTGATTATTGGCTTGGATCCATGTATATTTAGCACATGAGATTGCATGTTGAAGGGAATCTAATGATGTGTGTTTCTATTTATGCCATTTAGGTAGTGGGATGGAAGGATTTGTAATAAGAGGTGGGTGACTAGGGATGTGTGGTAAAAGGGGTGGATTGAGGGGATAATTAGCCATATATTCCCCATAAAATTTACTAAGAGACCTAACATCAATGTTGGAGAAAGTGTCCTTAGGATTCTCAAAAGGATCATTAAGACTCTTTATAGAATTATCATCTAAAGTTGATTAATATATAGCTTGATGATCTTTAATTGATAGAACATCTAATAATTATGTTATGATATCATCATCTTGAGATGAATCAAGAGTCATGCCTTTTGATTGGTTGACATTCAAATTAGAGACATCCTGAAAGAGATATATGTCAGCATGAATTTCATTATTTGAAAGGGATGATGATTTGGATGTGGATTTTGATTCATATGTTAATGTTAGATATGATCCTTATGTAGATGACCATTTTGATGCTAAATTTTATAAGGATGTTGATATGGTTGTGTTGTCAATATATGATTTTATGATATTAGCCATATTATTGTCTATAAGTACATTCTTCCCCTCGGGTTTGTGAATGGATGTTTTTGGCTTAATGGATATGTGAAAAATGGGGGATTTGATGCGAATTAGATATAGGTATGGTTTGATCAAGGATGGTTGTGATATGGCAGGGATTAGGGTTATGACCTTGGTTGAATAGGGAATAAGATTGATCATAATTAATAAGAAATTATTTGCATACCATTTTTTGCACACTCTTACATGTAGATGTGTTGGATTTAATTTTAATTTCAATGTCACCATTATCAATTACATTATGGACATAATATATAAAAGGGTGACATTTTTTAATATAATGTTTAGGGAATTTATGATATATACAAAAATTTTCTTCTCAATATGATGAGGGCATATGTTTAAATAAATCTAGAGGTCTTATTTTTGGGTTGACAATCATGCCTATGGCCTCTAGTTTCCAAAATAGGGATTCTATGGATATTGGAATAGGGATATATTTATTTTATATAATATTAGATGTGGAAGTGTTAGATTTAAGAGTGGAGGAATGTGATGGTGATGTCATTATTTTGGGATATGGTTTTTTGTGAGATTGTTTAGGAGATGAACTAGAAATAGATAAGGTTGACTAGCTAGGCTTCCCTTTGCTAGTAGGATGGGCGATTTGTGATGGATTTGATTATAGAATAATGTGAATTGGAGGTAAAGTACACTAAATATGGTAAAATCCTTTGTTAATTTGGTCACCCATCTCAAGGAGCTGTAATAGTACTACATCCTTATTGACAAAATAAATTTTTTAATTAAGTATTATTTATTAGTATACATACGAGGAAGGTCATGACAAGGACTAGGACTAGTGAATGGGAGATTAGAATGGGATTGATTTTTATAATTATTTGATGTGGATAAGGGTTTAAAAGGCACTTATTTGTTAGGTGACCTTAGGTTTAGGGGTTAAAAATTATTGGTAAGATGAGAACCCATCTCCAACAGTCATAAAAGACACTAGTCCTTATTATCAAAAATATACTCATGAAATGGGGCAACCTCATTACTTATATATTAGGCAATGTTATGAATATGATTATGATGAATAGAAAATGTAGCTAATCTTGGTGGGTTAGAATATGGGTTAGGTTTAGATGGATATTTGGGAAGGATAGGGGCATTACTTTAGGCTTTATTAGATTGAGGTCTGAAGGTATATAGGCACCCATTTTTAGGGCTCATAAAAGGATCTCAACCTTATTGGAAAATAGGTATTGGTTCTAAAAGTAATGGGTCTAAATCCATATGGGTAGATGATAAATTAGTGGTGGATGGAAGGTATTCATATGACAAAAGGGGGTTAATGTGAAATATGGTACTTAGATAAATTAAATCTAAATGATTGAGCTAGTATGACTGGTGATGGGTGAGGCTGAGATAAGTTAAATGGATTATAATGTTACTCTAGGATGATATTTAAAGCTAATAGTATGATAGGTGTTAATTATCTATCAACAATTATTAGTTTTTAAGCTAGAAAAAGAATGGGGATTTGACTAGTGCCTATATTTAAACTAGCAAGATGATGATTAGATGGGTGCTAGTTATAAATATGCAAGTCAACTAGATTATAAACAAATTGATTGAGGATGAATGGATGTTATATTTAAATTAACAAAGTTAATTTTTTTTAATAGGGTATTTATTAAGCATGGAATCTAACAAAGTAAATAATGATATAAAAATGATGGTAGACTATAGTGATAGGATGATATGTAAAGACAACAAAAGGATTAGCTCAAGACTTAGACCAATTTGCTCAAGGTGGGATGGGATATAAGATTATGTGATGAAGGATAAATGGGAATAAATATAGGGATCAAGGATGATAAGGTTGATATTGGGATAAGTATATAAGGGTGGTGATATAAAGATGATTGGGGGTATGGTGAATATGGGGTCTGTATAGATGAGGTAAGACTAGATGAGATGAAGGATAATGATAATATTAATGTACTAGATAAGGTGATAAATAAATAAGAGGATGTCAATATAAAAACTAGATTACAATATTTATAATATGGGATGATAATATTTATAATACATATAATATTAAGGATATATAAGATAGGGTTAAGGCTATAATGTATAAGACAATAGGGATATACAAGATGATGATATAAAAAACCTAGATACACATGTATAATTTTGGTTGAGATGCTGACTTAGCTCATAAATAACACTGGTCTAACATAACACACACTAAATAAATCAAACCATAAACCTAAGATTAGTAACTTAATTGGGTTTATATCTTGATGACTACACTATCTAATGACTTCACAAGTAAGGATATAGGATAGTTACCCATTATGAAATATTCCAAACCCTCTCAACCCCATTTTAACATAATAATAACTTAGGAGTTGATACTAACTCTTGAATCAAGTTGTCTATTATAGTTTATGGTCTTATTATAGGTTTGACAAGGTTGTCTAGGGGTGTCCCTAATATAATTAGGTACGTGGGACCCAAATATGTATACAGTGATATTTTATGCTTGGGATAGATATTTAACTCTTTTCCTTCATGAAAGACATATATGGGGTCAACCGCTTGGCCTAATGACAACTCTCCCTCTTATCTAGATTCTACCATAACATAGAGTGTGGATTTATGTGTGGTGGTGAAATCTACAGTGATAATCCCCTAAGACTATGACAAGTGTGTGGGTATTGTTATCATTCTATATTTCACCCTTGAATTAGGGGTTTTAATCCTATTTCATCCAATTGATGCAATAGAATAACTTCTAGGTTTGGGTAGCCTAATGAATGAGTTAATCCTCTAGATTTGGGCCTACCTCCCCTGATGCATCATCTATGCTCAAATCACTAAGACTACTTATTTTACTATGAAAAAAGATATAAAAGACTTGAAAATAAACTCTAAAATATAGGATGTGATCAACCAACATGTTATTTATCCTCTACTTGATCTTTAAACAATAGTTATGAATAAAACAAGGGCTAACCAATAACATACTTTCTCTAAAAGTATTCCTACACATCGGTACTTCACATGGAGGCCATGCCAAATGCCTATACCTAAGGGTAATGAATGAGATTTATAATATAATACACTACCAATAAGTTTCCACTACAACCATAATCAAGAGTATATTCACACACCGTATGACCTGCATAAGATCAATCCAATAGCATATAGGTAAGACACAAGGACCTATAAAAGGGATAAAGAGTTTAACCACTAATGAAAATCATATAAGCATTGAACACACTTTAAAATAGTATGGATATGACTAAATCAATCTTTGTATTAGATCAAAAGTCTTCAATATACAAATGGGTAGAGTTATTTTTTACCTAACAAAGGGATACTTATAATGTGTTTCTAGGCCTAATTTATAGATCATGAGAAAGATAAGGGGGGATAATATGGCATAAATATGGAGTGGATGGGCCATAATGACAATCATCCATCCAAAAAATAGTGAAAAACATGAATAAGGGGTAGAAAATTACCCATACTCTTTATCCTATGAATGATCTTGGAAATATTGAGGTCTTTGATGATCCTTTTGGTCACAAAGGTATTATGGATGATCTATTTATGATCATAGATGACTCCATCAAGGCACCAAAATATTTGAAACTTTTCCATTACTATTTTATATTAAATAGAGATCATGTACCTATTTTGGGAAGGTAGTTACATGTTTGAACATGGTTATTTCTTGCCTAGTTGCCAACCCTCATGCCATTCACAGCTCATACAATGAATTTATCACTATAATGGGAAAGAGATTTCAGACTTATAAATTTTCAATTGTGTTTTTAGATTGATAATTGATTGGATGTGTTGATACAGGTATTTTTCTACCCTAAAGATCCTTTTTACAATGTGAGTAGAACTGTAACACTCTCTTCTCAATGCAAATGAGGGTTACCTCTCCACTTAATTTCAAGTCTGCTCATTAGTCTTGCTTGTGTCACTATATGTATTTAAAAATTATTTATTTCAGACCATTTCATCTCTATATACATCTAATATGCCTTCCAATTCACTTAATAGCTCAATCATGCTCAAGAATCATGAAAATAAACCTAAAATCAGACATTACAAGCCTTTTTCCTATATATTTTACCCCACACATGCCAAATTCCTAGTGAAAATGTGAAAATATTACCTATAGGTGTCATATTGATGTTCTCAAGGTGTTTCAGGTCCATTACAGTCGTTAAGAGCACTTTCTTAGCCATCAAGTTTTCTATGAGGGTTTTGGAGGGTTTGGAGTGGCTTACCATCTTAATGATGGTTAATAAAGAATAGGCCCTATATTTTAAACTTAAGGTAATTAATATTAATTAAATATACCCCCTAAAATTTCCATAACATATGTTTACCCCATGTATCTTGTCTGATGAGATCTATGAAAAAGTTGGTACCTCTAGGGTTTTTTCTAGGCATTCTAGACATACTTATAGTCTTAAAGATCATTCATAAATCCAACCCCCTAAATCCATCTCTCTCTACCATTTATGTAAATTTAATAGGATTCATAAAATTTACCTAATATAACTAGGCCCCATGCACTCCTTCATGTAAGATTTGAGTATTTTACTATGTAACTCAACTTGGCATACTCTGATGGGAGAGCTTGAGGAGGTTTATTATGCCAAAAGGGCACTTTACTTATCTTCCCCTACCTATGAAACACTTTTTGGACCTTTAATATCATTATAAAACCTATTATAGATCCATATCTTCTTGAGGAACTCATATTATCATAAGAGTGGAGTTGAAGGTCTAAGGGCATATACAAGGTTTTAGGCCTTATAGGCCTCAGCTAATCTTCAAGGCACACGACCACCTATAGGTGATTATGGTGGCCTAAAATACTTATTATCACCTATTACATTAAAATTAATCCCTTTATATAGTCTTATAGTGAACTAGACCTCTTTCTCTACCATTGCTCTTCTTTATACCTAATATGACCATCCTTTGTTTATACCAGGGTTCTCAAATCAGTTGATGTAAATGATATTAGTAATATATGTTCACCATTTTCTCACTACCAAGGGAGTTGTAACCTTAATTTAATTTCTCTTAGGAGATATAAAAACCTTCTTGAGACTTAGGTATCCATCCTACCTTAAACTAACACACTCTTATAGCTATACACATATAGGTCTGTGTGTTGGCTCTTGGGTTTAACAGGCTAAAATGGCTTATCACCTTTACTACCCTTTTTCACTAACTATGGATACATGATAGATACCATAATAACATTATAACCTAATTAAAATATGGTTCACTTCTTATTGATGGCCTATTTTATTCAAATCTAATAAACATCTATCATTTATGCATTCAATACATTCTTCCATTCTTTTCCAAGACCTTGCCTATAGGAGTCATAATAGGTTTGCCTAGACCATAAGTGTGTACCTTATCCTTTTTTATCATTTTTAGGTATCAATAAATAATTAAAACATAATTCACAAGGTCCTCTTACTTACATATACCTCTATGTCTTCTATTCAACCCATATTTCAGTCAGTCATCTATTTTTTCACAACTAACTTGTAGGTGGAAATTGAGGTGTCTTGACTACTTATCACCTTGAGTGATCTGATCCTCATTGGCCCCTAATCCTTTAATATTAAATAATTATTCATGATCCTCATTACTCCTCTATTATTCAACACCCCTATCTTACCTTCCTCAAATAACTTTTCTCCATCATTCTATATACAAACTTGTATGTGATAGGTTTAAGACTTCTAGGCTTGAGTAAGGTGTTGTCTTCAGTCATCCATCAAAGTTTTAGGTTACTCAAGATGTTCTTTAGTTTAAAGTGGTTCAAACTAGCTTTATTATCATCCAAAGTAAAACATAAATGCACCCATTTACTTTTCACTTTCATACACTTCTATAGGCCTTTATATGACCCCTTAGATTTATTAGGCTTGAATAAATTTTCAAACTTGAAACTACCTTCATTAACTAAGTCTAAAATTCATAAATATTTATGCTTGGTTTTTATTCATTTATCTCAAACACCATACCAAACATTATATCTTTTATAGGACACTTAAAGGTGGATTAAACCTCTCAGTAGGCCTAAATATAGGTGTATAAACCATAGGCATCATGTATGATAGGTTAGATTTCAAGGATGAGTATCCAACTCACTTTTATCTTTTTATTTAACTTAATCATCTTATCCAACTATTTTACAAGTTTATATGTTCACTCATGCTTTGAAACATACTTTTAAAGCATTATTTGTAATCAATTTGACCACTTCTATGTTCAACAGGCCTATACATAATCCTTAGGCATAAGACCTATCTTTATTGCTTGGAGCTATTATAAAGGAACTCATCTATGTAGAGAGTTATAAATTAAATAAGAGGTGATGTGAAGCCTTTTAGGATATAATAAAGTGTAGTTTTGGATTACAAATAGGATTAGTTTAAACATTAGTCATGAAAATCCATAAAAGAATGCATAAGAATTAACAATCTAAGCCAACCTATTCAACTAGGTTTTTAAATGATAATAATAATTAATTGAAAGAAAAAAATCATGCATATTACCTTCCCAAGTTATTCCAATACCAAAATTGGCTCCAATCATGTCTTCCCCCTTGATTTACCATTCTTGTCTTTGTCAACAATAGATGCCAAGCTCCTCCATCATCTCAAGATCACCGTGCATAATCTAGTCTCAAGATGAGAAATCAAATATATGCCTATCAGGTGAAGCTATCCCATTTCAAATAGAAAATAATAATCAACACAAAGAAATATTGTGGAAATAATCCTTCATTATAAGTTTACACAAATTAAGCTTGAAAATGATGTTTTATGCCTTTCTATTTATAGATTTTTCAAATGGTTCAAGGTCAACCATGACCATACATCTCAATATTGAGATGTGTGGACATGAATTAATCTAATATTTCATAATAAATCCATAAATATCCTCATAATTATTTAGAGAGAAGAGGCATTAATTAGACATAGGTGTCCATAATACTAATATTTATTACATTTATGGCTTAAGGATGCCACCCCATAGATCATGTCATTAGGTGATGTAGATATTAAAAATAAATTTCTAATAAAAAAATATCCAATTTAATCCATGGAATTCATACTTAATCTCATGATTTAATTTTCCTATGTAAGATTAATGAATTTTAGTGTAATGATTTGGAAATTGGTGCACAATTAATTAAAATGGTTAGAAAGTCATATTACTAGGTTGTAGTTTGACTCAGAAATAATTGGAAGGTAATGTTAAATATGTATAAAATATTATCCCATTTAGGATGTTGCCAACATGAAATAACAAAGACATGTGATGTGTGATTAGGAATTAGAATAATACAATGATTTAGAGCACCAAAATGTGAAATCATCATTTTGACTCTAAATAATATAAGAAAAGTTAGAAATCACATAAAATGCATTGACCCATTTAGGGATACATTATCCTAAATCAAAACTTGTATATGAAAATATCAAACCATTTAGTCCACTTAAGTGATTTTGGCATAAATTATTCATGTGAGTGTAATTCAAGTAAGATTGACAATTTTAACACAAATGGTTTTTAAAATTGGATGTCTAAATTTTTCCCCTATTTTAGAAGGCATAGTGAGACATTAAGGAGAATCAACATCTTTTAAATTAAAATATTTGTCAAGAAGAAATTAGAAATAACCCACGATGCCCCTTGAGAGGACATACTAGGATGAAAGATAAGGATGGATTCTTGAAAAGAGAGAGAAAGTGAGAGATTAACCCATGGAATAGATCAAATCCAGATGAGCTAATGCTTTCACACATTGATTTCATCAATGATCAAAATATAATTATATTATTTTGGGCCCCAAAGATGGGGGAAATGGGAATGATACAATACAAAAATATAAGTGACACACTATGAGTGCACCTAATTTGAGAGTGCAAGATGCGTGCTTATGGAATGATCAATCCTGAGACAAGTTTTACACTAAAACATTGACATCATGGGAAAAAGTGTGGAGATATTGGAATTATAAGTAAAGGAGATGTGTTATCTAAAGATAAAATAAATAATAATGGTGCTTATTTAGAGCAAATATGATTATGATAAACAATCATGCCCTAGTAAGGTTGATTTTGATCATAAATAAAGAATGGTTTTTCCCTATAGGGATGATTTGATTCTTATAGAATTTTTAAATGTTGTGCCCTAGCATGGGAAATTAAAGATGAGTGGGTGGAAACATAGATGTGATGGTGTAATGATTGTAAAATCCATAAGGAACCATGCAAACAAAATTGCACAAAGAGATGAAAAAAATGAAATGAAAAGTGAATGTGGCCAAGCTAACCTAAGATACATGAAGTATCTAAGCACTACCTACATAGTCCATATAGACCTCAAACCAATGTAGTTCACCCAAAATTAGGATATAATGGAATGAGTGATGATGAAAATTGACCAATGATTCGATTAAACTCGTGATGTATGCCAAGAGAGGCACATGTAAGCATAGAGATAGGTGTTAAACCTACTGAGCCTAGATTATGCAGGGTAATCTTGAGAGATATTCATCATAGTTGTGTTGATTTTTAGTTTTGAATCTAAAGCACAAAGTGCTTGATATAGGAAAATAAATTATGAATCATAAGTATGATTAAATTATGAGGATGTGGTATTTCAATTGCATGGAACTGGTTCAAATGTGAATACCTCTGAATAAGGATAATAGAAAAGAATGACCAAGACTAGAGTTACAACTATTTACATTTAAAAAAAAAGTGAACACAAAGAAAAATCAAAACATAAATTAACCTAACTTAAAGTTAATGTATGAACAATCATGACTCAATTAGGAATAATAATGTTTAAAAATAAAATGAGAATAACTTAATAACATGAGATCAAGATATAAATAATCAAGATCTATGTGGACCATCAAGATGTTCTTGAAAACAAAAGAGGAGAGCAATATCAAACAAGGAAACACAAGACTAGGAGAGACAAGAAATAACAAAAATAAGAATAAATAAAGAGACTAGTAAGCACAACAAAGCACCAATAAAACTCAAATAAACACACACAAACAAAAACTAAGTTAGTGTGGTTTAAAAACAAGTGTTCATGCATGTATACTAGAGGCATTAATTTCCACCACAGTGTAATAAATAACAAGGACACAAATTTGTTCCCTAATTAAAGAGGAACAAAGTATAATAAATGGGGAAAGAGAAGAAAAGTAAGGGGTTGGCCGAGCTGACTCCTAATGTACAATAAAAGTGGGCATTGCCTATATAGTTCCATGTATGCATGTTCCATCACGAACTTTAGGATAAATATATTTCTCCCAATAAATGGGATAGAAGAAAAAGGTGATGACTAGAACATATGATTAATGTTGTAGAAGAAAAGGGAGGAAAATAAAATTAATGAGACACAAGAGAATGGTATTGAAAATTGCAAACATGTGGGATAAATTACTTACAAAATGGCAAGAGTACGAGGATAAATTACTTGAAAAATGGCAAGAGCATGAGGATCAAATGTAAAAAATCATAAGAAAATGTTTTTACTCTTTTGTGGATTATTTTATAATGTTTTTGGGATAAAATATGTACAAAGGGGAACCAACTAGTCAAGGAGATACTCATATAAGAGTAGAAGCTCCAATAAAAAGCTAAGCTAGATGAAATGACAAATATGAATATAAAAAATAGATTAGGGAACTAACTATATGTTCTAATAATATATAAAACTAGATACAATAGCATATGCTCAAAAATCAGTGAGATCAAGGATCCTGATAAGGAAATAATGCCCATTAAGCAACAATAAGATAATAAAATGGTACAAAGTATAATATATCTCTGTAGAACCATCTAGTAGGAAAATATCCTAAACTAAAAAGGTGTCCATGTTCACTCATCTATAGAATAAGCTAAAAATACTATCCATGGTAATTTTATTTGTATAACTAGCATCAAATGTGTTCAACTAGCATCAAATGTGTTCATAATGTTGATTATTCATAATTAGGATCATAATTGGTCAAGGGATAAAATTTACTTAGATTACAACATGCCCAATACATAACAAAAAAAGTGGTTCTCAAAGAGAATTGTCTAGAATGAATAGGGTCCAAAAAATGGTACAAAATGAATATGGTTCTCTAAGAGAATAGTACAAGGTGGGACAAAATGTGTTCAAAGTTCCAACGGTTCAAAATCCTTCACTATCCAAAGTCATGAAAGTAATAAGGTATGCCAAAATAATATGGTCCATGAGAGGCTTGTCCAGGATAACACAATAAGAGAAAATACTTTAGCACAAGTTACCACCAAGTAAGGGGTCTTGTAGACAATGGTTTAAAGCTATTAATGTGTAGAACCTCTTAAGGTGCACAATGTTCATGGGCTATACAATTTCTTCACCATTTAGAGTAGCCAGTCGATATGCCCCTAAAAAATGGTACAAAATGAATATGGTTCTCTAAGAGAATAGTACAAGGTGGGATAAAATGTGTTCAAAGTTCCAATGGTTCAAAATCCTTCACTATCCAAATTCATGAAAGTAATAAGGTATGCCAAAATAATATGTTCCATGAGAGGCTCGTCTAGGATAACACAATAGGATAAAATACTTTAGCACAAGTTGCCACCAAGTAAGGGGTCTTGTAGACAATGGTTCAAAGCTATTAATGTGTAGAACCTCTTAAGGTGCACAATGTTCATGGGCTATAGAATTTCGTCACCATTCAAAGTAGCCAGTTGATATGCCCCTAATCTATAGTTCATCATGATAACAAATGGTCCCAACCAATTATGTTAGAACTTACATTTTTTCTTGTGTTCAACCTTTATGTTCTTCTAGTTCTCTTTCAAGACCAAATCACCAATCTAAAACTCTCAAGGGAGATTTCACTTATTATATCTTCTCCAAAATTTATTCTAATAAGCTTGAAAGTTTTCTAGGGAAGTAAAATGCTTGCCATCAAGAAGTTATATCTCTTATAACCTAGATATTATGTATTCCTCATCATCTTCAATATGCTCCAAAGATACACAAAATGATGATAGATCAATTTTTATTAGGGTAATATATGTTGTATCATCAATAATGGAGTATTGAGTGGCTCCTATAGGGATTTGATGATTAGTTCTATAAGCCCAAAGGATAGGAAAAATTTGCAAGTGTCAGTTATGGCCAACACCATTGACAATCTTCTTCAAAATAGCTATAATAGTCTAATTTGATGCCTTATATTATCCATTACCTTGTAGGTTATTTGGAATAGATTTCTTGTGATTGATTTTGAATTTTGCATAAAGGTATTTAGTACCTTTGTTTACAAATAATCCACCATTATTGGATATAATGCATGCTAGAATACCATATTGATAGATGATATAGTAATGAATGAATTTGGATATCTACTTCTTGATAACATAAGTGAGAGGAATGGTCTCAATCCACTTATAAAATACTCAGTGGTAGTTAAAATCTATTTATGTCCATCTAAGTATGTTAGGTTTATTTTCTTGATGAGATCGAGGAACTAAGTAGAGAATGACCACGGTATTGTGATCAATTGTATTGGTAAATAAGGTGTGTGTATCAAGTTTCCATGTTGTTGATAAGGAAAACACTTCTTCACATAATTTCAAGCATATATCTCCATCTTTGGCTAATAATAGCCTATTATTAGGATATTTTAAGCTAAGACTACACCATTGGTATGGGTCCCACACATTCCTTCATGAACCTCCTCCTACATTAGCTTGAATTCTCTTGAATATAAAAAATAAATTAACATTCCATTAGTCTATGCAATAAAGTGTGTTTTTAAGGAGGGTACAATGGGCTAGACAATAATGGAATAATTTATTTTGATATTTGGAGAAGTTAGGTGGAAATATATGATCATGGAAATAGTTATAATAGGCTTGATACCATGGTAGTTCAAGTAGGATACTAAGACCAACAATGGCACATATCCTTTCTGAATTTGGCATAATATGTATAGGCTATAGAATATTCTCAATTTAAAACTAATACTCTTTAGCCATGCCATCAATCTATATCATTGACCCAATCAATGCCATTTCATTGATAGATTTGTTGTTATCCCTTGGTACTTTTTCAAATTGTAGAGATTTAAAATGATCCTTGAGATTATCCATGATTTTCTTGTAAGGAATAAGCTTGTCATCTCTAGTTTGATACTAATCATTGGTTTAATTGATGATTAACTAGGAATCACCACAAACTTTCATATGTTGAATATCCCACTGATTACAAGATGCAGTCCTATAATTAATGCCTCATACTTGACCATATTATTGGTATAATTAAAATGGATGTGAAATGCTTTGGGAATCAAATCCATTTATGGTGTAATCAACAATATGCCTGATTCAAATCCATGAGAAATAAATGAACCATCAAAATAAAGCTTCTATTATTTAGGCTCATGCTTCACTTCTTCCACTATCATGATTGAATCATCTAGAAAGTCAAATCTAAGTGGTTGAGTGCCTATAATAGGGACCTTTACAAGTTGATCATCAATAACCTACCCTTTGATAGCTTTCTGATTCTGATACTCAACATCAAATTCATTGGGTATCATGACCCATTTAGCCATACATCCTATTAGAGTTACCTTGGATAATAAAAATTTGAGAGGATCTACCTTAGTGATGATAATAGTTTTATTGTTCAACATATAATGTTGCAGATTTTAGGAAGTGAAAACCATAGCTAGACATGCCTTATCAATAGGAATATAATTATTTTCATAGGCCACCAGTGTGCATCTTAAATAATATACTTCATGTTCTTTACCTTGATCATCATGCTAAGACTAAAGTGCCCCTAGTTCATTCTCAGTTGTTGATATGTAAAGAAGTGGTTGTCCAAGTGTTGGTAGTCTCAAAAATGGTAGGCTAGCCAAATATGTTTTGATATTTTCAAATGCTATTTGAAAATATTCATCCCATTGGAATGTGACCCCTTTATTTAAGATATGGGTAAATGGGTGACACTTAGCTACCCGTTGAGAAATGAACTTGCATATAGATTAGATATTTCTTTGTAGGATTCATAGTTATTTAAGATTAGATGGTGGAGGCATCTCCACAATGATTCTGACCTTAGTAAAGTCAAATTCAATCCCTCTTTGTGATACAATAAAACCTAATAACTTTATTGAAGTGACTCCAAAGACACACTTCTTTGGATTCAGGTGGATTTATATTCACAAAGCCTCTGAAAGATTTTTCATAGAACATCAAGATGTCTGGCTCTTTTTCTTGATTTTACTAGTATGTCATCAACATAGTCCTCAACAATATCATACATCATTTCATGGAAGATGATAGTCATGGCATGTTGATATGTGGCTCTAGCATTATTCAATCCAAATGGCATGACTTAGTAATAGAATTTTCCACATATAGTAGTGAACACAGTCTTGTGGAGATATTTTTGGGCTATCTTGATCTAGTTATATCCATAAAATCTATCCATTAATGAAAACATCTCATACCTAGTAGCAGAATCAATGATCATGTCAATGTTGGGTAGAGAAAAATCATATTTTATGTATGATTTATTGATATCTCTAAAATATTTATAAAGGTTTATTCCCTGTGGCTTCTTGTTGACTAGCACTATGTTATATATCCATTTATAATAGTTCAGTGAACTAATGAAACTTGCTTCCAATAGTTTCTCCAATTTGTATTTTACTAAGAGGGTGATGCATAGTGCATCTTTCTCAATTTTTTCTTGACTAGTTTGGCATCTAGATGAACAACAAGTTGATGAAATATAAAGTGTAGGTCTAAGCCTGGCATGTCTAAATATTCCCATATAAAAATATCAATTAAATCCATGAAAATAGATATAATGTGCTCACATTCTACTTCAATAAGGGAAGCTCCAAGATAAATAATTTTAAGATAATCATATGCTCCCAAGTTCACTTCAACTATGTTCTCTATAAGAAGAGTGGATCCATCTTTAAGAATAGTAGGCATAGTGTGATCATGATCATCTTATTCTACTACATCTTCTTGATTTTCCTCCTAAAGCTTTAGATAATGTGACAATATAAATCTGCCATATCAGGTAATGGCCAAGTGGCAAAAACATTTAGAAACTCAAGAGTGAGACGGTCAAACATTTTCTATTGTTTTGAAGAGATGCTTGTACTGGCTATAGATCTAGGACTTGATGAGCCTTCTAAATCCTAAGGGGATGAGGAAAATTTTGTGCCTAAGAGTGGTTGAAATAGGTTTTGACTCAAAGGCTTATCTTTATCTTTACTTTTTACCTAATCAATGAGTACCTCAAAGAGGTTTTCACCCAAAGATCTCAATGTTTTATCTTTATTTGACTAAGAAAGTTGGTATGCTCTCCAAATTAGGAAAAATTATTTAAAGAAAAATTAAAGCCTTTTTTATGATGGCCAATGGGTAATCCATATTTTAGGTACATATATTCTACAATTGATTATTCATTTTAAAACACATCAAGGTGTATGACCAAAGTTTGATGGTCCCTATCAATGAGTTTGGGATGGCAAAGGTATAGGGAACAATAAGGTTCTACTTCGGTAAGGGAAGCTCCAATGGTAGGATGGGATCCTACTTTAGGATGGGAAAATATAATGGTATAAACGTGTTATGGTTATAATGGTGTTTTGATCAAATAAATTTGAGTTAACAAGCTCATTGAAAAGGATATCATGAGATCTTATTTCACTTCTGGGAATCTCATCACTAGTAAATTTAGAAGAATGACTCTCCAAATTCATGAGGTCACCCCTAAGTAGTATAAATCTAATAACATGATTGAAATTAGGTATACCAACTGATAAAGGTTCTAGGATTCCTTGGGCTCATGGGACAAGTTCCCTTCTTGTATGATCAAAATGATCCATGATCTGATTGGGGATTAGATATTTTAGATTATGAAAGAAATCAACAATGCCATTAAAATATAACCAATCTCCTTTTTAAAAATACTCACAATCTTTATTTGGTGAAATAAAAGGTACAAATACCATAGGTGCTTTTCACTAATGTTTCTTTTATTTCTAGATCAATGTGGGTATGTTCAAGTTCTTGGAAGGTTTTAGCTTCCCAAATGTTTTAGGAGACTGTAGAAAATTTATAACATGGAAGGTGTCCTTAATATGGTACATGAAAATTCCCATATATTTAATAACAACCTATTTTGCAAGAGTTTCAAGAAATAGATCAGATAAAGTGGATGTAGGGTCACTAGGGTTGATATAATTTGATGAAGGAAAATGTGAAACTATCTCCTTGTTCTTCTTAGCAACAAATTCAAAACTTGGATAATAATTATAATTACAAAACTCAGCCTCAAAATGTTTGTAATACTAATAGGGATGTTGATCGATGGGAATAGTAACCTTGATCCCATTGTGGGGAATCTTAAGGCACTAATGCAAGATGAATGGAATGGCATGTACTTAATGGATCCAAGGATGACCAAGATGTATGTTATAAGGTAGCTTAATGTTCACAATATGAACTAATGTGTGGTGGGAAATAAACCCAAAAATGATCAACAAATTAATTATACCAAAAGATTCCCTCTCAACATTATATAAGACTTTATGTTGATCATTTTTGGGTGGATGTCCTTTGCATTATATCCCAATATTTTCACTGAACTTAAGAGATATGATGTTTAACCTTGAATCATTGTCTATAAAAACCCACTTGATCTTTTGGTTTCCAATTATCACCTCAATATATAGTGGGTTGTTATGGTTTAGATGTAGGGTAGACATGTCTTTTTTATCAAACATGAGCTAACAAAATGAAGATAAGTGTCCAACTAGTGTTTGGAACTATTCAAGATTGATATCTTTGGGAATATTTGATTCTTGTAGAAGATTGGTTAGAATAGTTCTATTGACTTGAAATGTTTACAAGAGATTTAAAATGGAAAATGTGTAGGGGTTTTGTATAGTTGGTCTGATATACTATAAGGATTTTCAACATTGGAATGAATAGGTATGGATTTAGCTAACATAGTATTAGGATTCAAATCTAAGGAACAATGTTCACATCAGGTTCTATGGAAGAAGTTGGCAAAGGGACCTAGACTATAACTTGTGAGAATCTAGTTACAAATGCACAACCTAGAGGTGGAAAAGAGATAGTATAATTAGAAGATGAAGGTGAAAGGCCTTTAAGGGTGACTCATGGGAGTTTAGTTGCATTTATGGAATTTAGAGTTAGTAATGAGTCATTGTAATTAGAAGAAGGGTGTTATATATAAATAGTAACTCATGCAAATAAAGTCACAACAACATTGTGTGAACTTGATGTGGTATTACTAGAGGGAAAGGGTGTTGGCCTTATAATATTAAGTCTTATACTAAAATGAGAATGATATGGTTCATGGGTTTTGATATTATACTGGTAATGTGGTGCATGAAAATGTATGGGTATTATCATCTTGATTATGATCTTATTAATTATGATTTTGACCTTGATTCTAGTTCTATCCTTGGTTATGTTGATTATTCCTTAGTGGTGGTCAATTATGTTAAGGGAATGAATATTGGTAGATTCACATATATTTATTAGTGAATTATGGGTTCAAATTGATCACAAATTCACCACTCTCAAATAGGTATTCAATTAGGTATCGTAATTAGATACACTGATATGCATCATGTTCAATAACATGATGGAAATTTCACCATTATTTTTTATTGTACCTTATTTAGAATCAATCTAAACCCTTAGAGAGGGTTTTTTAGGCTCACTCTAGTTGAGCTACAATATGGGAACAACCCTAGGCTATGGGTCACCTATGGTGGGGTTGGACCTTTAGAAAAGGCTTGATTCCTCTTGATAGATCACCTATACTAATGTTTGCATTGAGAAAAGGATTAGAAAGGGGAAAAGGGATCCAAATAAATTTAACCAAGTTATGCATGAAATTAAGTGATAAATCACACAAGTATGAAATATACACTAAAGAAGCAAAAAATAATACTAGCTCACACAATCTCAAAGTCTAGCTAATTGCTTAACTATTTCATACACTAGGTTTAGCAAAGAAATGAATGAAGCTAGGAGGAGTTCTAAGACTCACACCAAGACTGTATTAATGGAAAAAATAACATAAATCTATACTTTAAATCAACTATAAAACACACTGAAACAATCAAGAAATAAGGACAATGGCATGGAAGACTCTCCTTCACAATGCCATCATGCATAAGCTTACTAAATATAGTTCAAAAGTAGGATACAAGTAAATAAAGTATTTATGAGATTTAAGAGGTATTTCATACATGTTTTGATAGGGTCTAGCCTTATCAAATAAGAGTCTCTACTCTTATAGAATTTAAAGATAATTTTTATCCAAAATAAGAGAGTCTTTTCTTCTAAAAACCAAGAGAGAGCTATAATGTGTTAGAAAATGAAATATATAGAGAAAGGGAAAAGAGAGAGTGAGCACACCATCCTAAATAATTTAATGAGGTCCAATAACTTAAATTGGGTCCTAACTACTTTTTATCTATTATCATTAATTATACCTCCCAACTAGCCATTCATTAGCTCCAAATAACTTAAAGCCCCCCGTTGGCTTCTTAAACTTATACACCACCTCCCACTCATCTTTACTATAAGGATAAAGTCTTCATGTCTTTAAATCTAGATAGATCCATCACCATGTTTACTTTTAATAGATATTTATCATAACTATATATTTATCTAAAGATGAGACACTTCTCCATAACAATATATCTCTCGTACTTCAATATCTGACCATATGTATTTTCTATATATGGAAAACAAATCTCCATTATTAGTTTTCCTATATCTATTATATCAATGAACACCTATAGACTACATAGCCTCCTTATGGACTTCTATTAGGTTGAAATATACCTATCATACCTCTAGACCCTATGGAAGCTAAGAACTCATAGTATGCACAGGTCTTTTTTAAATAAATAATGAACACAGTCATAGAATAATATTGTAACTTTGAAAAATGGGGTCAATAATTTCTAAATATTTGACCAGAGATCTTGAGATTTAATGGAATAAAATCATTATCGTTAACCATCCTAATTTTATCATTGTGTCCTTTAAACAGTAATCAACCAAGCTCCAACGATGGTAGGATGATCCTTGTAGGAATTCCTTCTATTTCAACCTAGGTCATAATTGTTATCCACTTAGAATCCTTTAGATTTTAACCTTTAATTTTGACTATCAATCTTGATTCCTATGATTGAAAATTTAGCATCTATCTTTATATACCTAGTGTATTCAACTTTAAATATTAACCATCAATATTGATCTACCCAATGAATGTGTGTTGTTGATCTTTGCTCTACTCAGTTAAACATGGACCATTAATATTCTTTGGTATAAATGAATTCAAACTATTGATTTCTATAAGTTTAATGTGATTAAGACACTTGTCACCCATGCATTTTCCCTTAGGATCCACTAATATTTTGACTTGATGTTCACTATTGATTGTGGGTGCACAATCAAATCCACTCTATTAGATCTTTAGGACCCACTAACACTATCAAGTTATCTTTTTCCATTGGATATTTAGTATGATTGAATGTTAACCATTGATTTTAGGGAGTTTGAATTTAAATTTCTATTTTAATAGGCCCAAATTTGATGTTTATGCACATGTTTAAGGAGTTTAAAATCCAAATGGTTAATTGTCATAGATTTAACTTGACATCCCCATGTACATTTCACTCTACAAGTATAGATTTACATCTTTATGTCTTGAGATAGCAAGTTCATCAAGACAAAAAATATAAGATGATGTTTAGGGCATGAAGAAATTTATTCCCATATAACTCTTTAACCCTAGTTAACTTTTCAAGTGTATCTATCAAATGTGCAACTAGACTAATCTATCCATTTTTGCATGATGTGCTTGTGACGATTTGGTTATTTTAGGGTTGATCTTAAACTTTTAAGGCTAAAAAATGAGGCTCAAACAAACTTTTAAGAGTTTTTTCAACTTGATTCATGCCCATGAATGCTTGAAACACCATGATAACCTGTTGGTCTTTTCACTTTACAATCTTAGACCTGTTTCTACACTTGTTTTCCAAAGGTCAACAAATTGCATCTTATGCTTGCTTAAAGCGTTTCAAAATCTTTTGAAGAAAATTATGATCTTCTTCTCCTAATTTTGGTCCACTCATTTCATTCAAAACTTTTTTCATATATTCAAACCATTTAGGTAGAGCTTTTAATGTAGGCCAAAATTGGCCAACATTTCTAGAAACATCCTAGGGTTACATGCCTACTATGCAAGAGACTAGTAGCCTTGAATTGATCCATTGGGCATGGAGTATTTTTATTTCTTCCCAAATAAAAATTATGTGAGATTGATAGAAGGATGACCCTCTATAAAACCTCCTCTTAAAGTAAAAATCAAACAAAAGGAAACAAAATAACAACAAATGTGTCCAAGACACTTATTAAAATGGAAACACACAACTAAAAGGAAATGTGCTCAAATTACTTAGAAGAAAACATGAAAAAATACTCTAATATGTTACAATATAAAACAATATATGAAAAATCTTATAATAACAAAATTTTAAATGAATGCCATTAAAATATATGGGTAGTGCCTCTCCATCCAATTGGGCATGTTGAAAAGCATTATGCTATTTCCATCCATGGATCAAATAAGGACCACTTCATAAGCTATAAAACATGGTATTGTTTCTTGGATTAGCCTTATTTGAGTCCTATTTGAGGACTAGGTCCCCTTATTTGAAGTCCCATATTGTGGCTCTCTTGTCAAAGGCTTTCTTGACCTGAGCTTGATGTAACTCTAATGTCTTCATTGCAAGGTCCCTGGTTTCTTCAAGCTCCATGAGCTCTATTATCCTCACATTGATAGGCTCACTCTCCATCAAATCAAGCTAATGGGATAACTCCAAGGTAGGTATTTGAAGAGGAATGGGTAATTTGTCTTCCCTACCATATACAGGGACATATTGAGAATTTCTAATGGTAGATTTGGAAGTCAATCTATCAACCCACAAGGTTGTCCTTAGATTTGTATGCCAAACCATTTGATTTTCCTCCATGGTCATCTTGATGATCCTTATCAAGTTATTGATTTTAGACTCTACCAGTCCATTGCCTTAGGGGTAATAATTAGAGGATGTACTTAGGTAGATTCCTATCTTAAGTTCCCATTCACTTATCTTCATGCCCACAAATGCCAAGGCATTATCTGAAATTATAGTAGCTATGACACCAAACTTGGTTATTATGATATCATAAAAGTCTAATACTACTATATAATTAGATTATTTCAAGGAAATTTATTCCACCCACCTAGTGAAGTAGTCAATTATAATGATCACCCATTTATTCCTTACACTTAAAGGTAGATTGATCATTATAATGAAGTCCAAATCCCATTGCATGAAGGGTTGTTCTACCTAGATTGGGTTGAGTGGAAACATTGTTAATCTTCATTTGCTTATAAATAGAGCACACTTCTAACATTTATTGAACCATGCATAGTCATATTTTAAGAGGCTAGGCTAGTAATAACTAGCTCTCATTACCTTTGTTATTGTTATTCTTAGAACAAAATGGCCTCCTATAGGTCCATCATGAAACTGCTCCAAAAGATTTATTGCTTGATTATCATCAATGCACCTAAGAAGTACCCCATTGAGGTATCTTATAAAAATAACATCATCAACTAATGCATAAGGTATGGATTTAAGTTTGAAATACCTTATTTTTGTTATATCCAAACCTTGAGGGCATTCTCCTATCATTAATAAATGTGTCATGTCTTGGATCCAAATTTTATGAAGTGGGAGTGTATCTATTTGTGAGTCATCTTGTGTTACTAAAAAAACTTATTTAACTTATTTAATACCATCTACCATATTCTCACACTAGCCTTTGCATCTTACCATCTTGGTGAATTTTATCTCCACATCATATTATATGACCTTGTTAATCCATCCTTCTCTTTTCTCATTTAAGTCTTTGTTAAGTAGAAAGTCCTTAACTCCAAGATGAGACCCCATAAGATGATTATTTATATTAGAGATCATTGGATTTAACTTTTTAAGGCTTCTCAAAGCTACAAGATCCTTTTTTTCAATAAAATTTTACTCTACCTCATATCCTTCCAGCTCTTTAATAAAAAAGGCAATTGGTTGCTCCAGTCCTTCATCATTATTTTGCATCAACATATCTAATATGTTATCAATGTTGGAAAAGGTATACAATATGAAATAATTTGATAAATAAGGATTCATGTGCAAATGTGCTTGGGTAATAGCCTCTTTGATGGCCTCAAAATCTGCTCTACTTTCATTTTACCAAGGAAACACTTGGGTCATCTTTAGCATAGTAGTGATGGGTTTAACCCAGTTTTCAAAACTAGGTATAAAAATTCTCACAAAGTTTATTTTCCCAAGGAAGATCTGGATTAATTTATTACATTTGGGTATAGATAGTGATAAGATAACACTTATTCTATCATGGTCAATGGATAGTCCTTCCTTTGAAATAATGTGACCCAAAAGTTTTCCTTCGTAATAAAGAATAGACATTTCTTGGGATATAAAGAGATCCCATACTCTCTACATATTTCAAATGTCAACCTTAGATGGCCCATGTGCTCACTAGCCTTCTTGGAGAAAACTATGGTGTCATCCAAGTAAAATAATACCATTTGATTTAGTAACCCTTGGAAAGCCATGTCCATTTCTCTTTGAAAGGTTTACCTAAAAATTGAAAACCCATAAGGCATCTTTTAGTAGGCATATGTGCCCCACTTTATGGTGAAGATAGTATTATATTGATCTTCTTATCTTACCAGCACTTGATTGTATCTTAAATATCCATCCAAAAGGGAAAAACATTATGAGCCAATAACTATCTAAACAAGTTTCTCCATGGATGGCAAGGGGTAGTGATCCTTTAAAAAAACCTATATTGATCCTTGAAGTCAATACATAATTTGATTTCCCTACTTTTCTTCCTCATAGGTACTAAATTTCCTACTCTTGAGGAGTGCCTAATGGGAAAGATGATCTTGGATTCAATTAATTTGGTTAATTATTTTATTATAAGCTCTTCAATTTTTGGGTTTATAGGTCTCTACTTCTACCTGATATGATTGGCATTAACTACAATTCCATAGTATGTTGGTAAAACTTAGGATCGAAACCTCTTAAGTCACTATACTCCCATGCAAAGATGTCTACATATTTTTTACAAATTTCTATGAAAACATGTCTTTCAACTTTAGTACTTACCTTTCCAAGATTGAGGAGCTTGTCCTTGGAAATAATGACTCTTTCATAATTCTCTTCACTTGTTGACAACACTTCCTTATCTTTTCTCATATGCTCTCCTTCATGGAAAAGGACTTCAAGGGTGACAAGCCTTTTATGAAAGTTATTAGATATTAATTGAACTATTTATTCTTCATATTGATGTTAAGACTTTTCTTGGTTCATGGAGGTGAACTCTACTTCTTACTGTAAGAAACAAGTAATGTGTTTGTCATTCTCAAAGACCTATCAATGAGCTTCATTATCTGGTATTGATGGTCTTACCACCACTTTGACATGTGGCTATACCTTGGTCTTTTTTAACTCATTTAGGATATCAACCCCATAGATGCCAACCTATCAATGTGTTGATTCTAGTTTATTGGTATTGATTAGATGTTAAATGCCTCTAAATATTCAATTAAGTCCCACACTCTATATTTGTAAGACTTCATCAAGGGATTCTTAGTGATACTTTGGCCTCTAACCTGGTGCACAATCAGCTCACTATCTCCATAAACTTACAATTGTTTAAATCTTCCCTTATTAGCCCATTAAACTCAATGGATAAGGTCTTGATATTCTTATGCATTATAAGAGTAACTAAATTGGAACCTATAAGAAGAGAAATACTTGTCATTGGAGGGGGATACTAGCATTGCACTTGCACCCACTCCATGTTTTCTCCTTGAACCATCAAAGAAAAATTTCCATAAGTCATTAGGATCTTCTTGAGGTCTGATGAGGGATGACATGGACTAATTCTCTTCATGTAAATAGTAGACACCCATGTCCCTCTCTTCAACACCTTCCAAAGGTCAACCAAATGGTTTTCATTCCATAGTTAATCCAAGAACATGTATGGTATCTCCTAAAGGTGAGTGTTTAACTCATGACCAATCATATGTTCATTCTCATCAAGAATAGTGTAATTGAGGTTTATGTTGTTTGACCCATAAAGATCTATGTGGAATTGTGTAATGGGCTCAACCTTAATGGATAATTTGGTTCCATATCTTGTTTTGAATGCCATGTATGACCAATTTGATACAAGATAACCTCCAGTCTTTGCTATGAATTCTCTAGATAGGCATAGGTAAAAATGAAGAGTTACATCAAAGATCAATACATATTGAACCACTAAGACACTAAGACAAGCATGCAGGTTCAATTTGAGGTCTTTGATGATACCAAATGGCTTGGTGGAGGAACCATCAAGATGAAACACTCCTTTAGATTGGGGTTCATATTTTAGACCAAGTTGATTAGCTATGAACTTTAACATTACTTAGGTACTAGCCCCACTATCTAACAATCAATTGTGCACTAAAGAGTCATAAATTATTACTAAAATGTATAAGGGATGAGGTTTGACCACCTTACCTAGTTTTCCTTCTTTTGGTCCTTTAGTTGTATTGGTGACAACCACATTCTCCTTGATTGGTGGTTTCTTAGAAACATTGATTATTGACAACCCTTCTTAGAGGATGTCTACCTAACCAAGCATGGAGATAATATCCCACATTGGCACACTCATATTGGATATTTTCATTTGTTGTATAATGTTGATGGGTAAACCACCAACCTTTGGTTATGCTTTGGAAGCCACAACTGCACCTTGAATTTGTGAGTTTTGAGGGATAAGAACATTCCCCTTATTTTGATTCCTTGGAGATATTATAACCTTTGTAATATTTTAAATTCCATTTGTATTTGATATTAAAGGAGTAATAGTAGGAGGATATTTGACTATTTCTTGATTACCATCCATGTTCTTTACTTTGAACCTTGTATTTACTTCCACTAGAATGTATGTCTGGCTAGAACTAGCCTACTGATTGAGTGCATAACACTCTTTTTTCTCATAATTCACCATTTTAGCACCCAAATATTTTGGTCCTTGATCAATCCCTTGACTTTGTTGAGGCTCTTATGGTTTTTTCATCATGGGTATCTCTATGTTCTGAGCCATAAGAGCTTGGTTGTACCCATAATTTGTAGCCTATTACCATTGATCATTAAACGATTGATTTAAGTTAGTGTTTGGGACAATAAATTGCCTAAAAGGCTGATTTAAAGGCATGGTCCCCTTAGTTTCTTGAGAAATATTGTTTTAAATTGGGACCAAAGTGTTGGAAGTGCTTGCAACATTTATATTATAGTAATTTTTCCTAACATAGTTAGGCTAACCTTATCCTTGATGTTGGCCTTGGCCTTGGAAGTTTATTTTATAGGGTAACCTATTTTCTTTATAAGATTGCTTTTGAAGTTGATATGAGGTCTGGTAAGGCCTATTTAAATCTTGTTATATCTTAAAATTCACTATTTCAATTCCAAAATATTGGAACATACTCTTCATCTCTTGAAATTTCTTATGTTCTTGAGAATCACTAGATCCACTAGTGAAAGTTTTTTATTGCTTAAGTGAGGCTATATGAACAATTTTAGGCACAAGAGGAAAGATAGAAAGGGGAGGAATATAAATATGAGGTGGTCTAATCTTAGGAAATAAAGGCATTGGTGGCTTAGGTGTAAGCTTGCCAACTTGAACTAGGCAATTTTTTTGCTCTGATTGCCACCTCATATGCATTTAGCAATGCATTCCCTCCCACATACTAGATCATCATTACAATGTCACTATTAAGGGATATCAAATAGTATATAAAGGCAAATTTAGTGGTAGGCCTAATAAATACTAGGATATTATCCTAAGTCTTTTAGGACCTTGTGTTGAAATCTTACATGACTTCATGAGGTGATCTTTGAATTGCATTTAATTGCTTTATAAGAGACAAATCATCACTTTTGTCTTCAAATATCTTACACAATACATCACCTAACTAGTCCCATGTGGTACTAGAATTATCAACAAGGCTTCTATACTAGTCTAAGGCTTTACCTTTAAAAGAGATGGATAATAACCTAATTTCTACACTTTCCTCATCGACATTATGAATGTTGAAAAAATTAGCTATATCCATGAGGTGATTAGAAGGGGTTGTATCTTGGTATTTGCTAAAATAAGGGATAGTTTTAAGAGATGCTACTAGAATATGATCATATTGAGGGAGGTACTAAGGAAATTAACCATTAAAATCAAAAAAGGGAAAATCTCTAATGGCTGCCATGGCAATGAAAGGGTTTAGAAAAGATCTTATTATAGTGGTAGACCTCAAAATTGACTTAGGAACAAAGTTACCTTTATAAGGGTGTGTATTGGCAAATCTTAACATTTTTATTAAGTTTAAATGGAATTCAATGAATTTAAAAGGAATAAATCTAGAATCTAACTTTGTACTCACCTTTGGCATGATATGTAGTCATTACTCTCTACCAGAATGTTGAATCTTCTTTTTGAGTTACCAGATATTGTTGCTTAGAAGTTATAACTACTATAAATTTATCAAACTAATTTGACCAATCTTTCTTTGAACTATGTAGTGCCATTGGGCATGCTATAAACTATTGTACCATCAATTTTCACCCTTAGAGAGGGTTATTTAAGCTCCTTCTAATTAAGATACCATATGGACATAACCCTAGGCTATGGGTCATCTTGGTTGGGTTGGACCTCTGGATAAGTCCAAATTCCTCTTGATGGATCACCTATACTAATATTTACACTAAGAAAAGGGTTAGAAAAGGGGAAAGGGCTCCTAATAAATTTTACTAGGTTATGCATGAAATTAAGTAATAAATCACACAAGAATGAAATATACACTGAAGAAGCATAAGATAATACTAGCTAATTGCATAAGTATTTCATACACTAGGTTTAGGAAAGTAATGAATGAAGCTAGGAGGAGTTATAAGACTCAAAAAAATATTGCACTAATGAAAAAAAACACAAATGTAGACTTGAAATAAATTAGAAAACATCTTAAAATAGTCAAGAAATAAGGACAATGGTGTGGAAGATGTTAGGAACCCCTCCGAGGAAGCACAATTGATTACCTTTCTTATAAGCAATTAAACACGGAATTATACCAGAATGATTAAGTAACTAGAAACTTGAAACAACAAAAAATTTGAGAGACAATACACAATCTTGTATTAAATACTCTTAGAAGAAAATACAATAAACAAGATGCCACTTCTTCTTCCACCTCAAAGGCTTGCCACACCTCAAGACCTTCTTCCCTCTCTCTCTTGCTCAACCATAACTAACTCAACAACCTGAGTTGTTATCCCCTCCTTGAATGCTTCAGATGATCTCCTTGACCTTACACCTTGTAGATCTCCTTGACCTTGCTTCCTTACTTCAATGCTTTACTTGCCTTCTTAATTACAATACATGCCTCATGGATCTTTAAATAGGATCCCATGCATACAAAAATAGACTTCTAATTAAAATAATTAGACACATATCCCGAGACAATAATTAGCCCTTTAACATGCAAACACTCACTTCACTTAACTGACTATTCATCAACAACAGTTCTAGAACTGCCACAGGTGACCGACATCGGTCCCTATCTGTCTGGTGCTGACCGACATCGGCTGACTCCCTACTGATGCCGATTGCCTTCTACACTATATGTGAACGATGTCAATTACACTATCAACACCAGTACTTCTGGAACTTTAGCATCCTCTCCATGTATGCAACAGTTAAAGCTTTTAGGTCCACAACCTAATAATCTCCCACTTGGAGATAAATATCTACAACTGTACCTGTACCTGTACACCATCTAGTTTGTCCCTTGGCTCTGTAACCCTCTTCAAGATCACTCTTGAAGACCAACCACCACAAAACTTGTGATGCTATACCTGTCATCCAAGTCCCCTACCATATCTGAACTTTTTGACAATTCCCACTTGAGACAAAATCAACCTGTGACCTTCCATGTCTCTTATGCAAAAATAATTTTGCTGCTCCCAAATTCTTCATGACATACCTCTGAACTAACTTTACCCTTAGCTTAGAAAATCTTTGTATATGTAACCCTGCAATAAGCAACACAATACAGTAACAGGATAATGTAGCTAATATTATCCAACCTGGTAAAGATATATACAATGGTCAAACTTCCATTGTCCTGTAGCCTACTCAAGACTATATGCCCTAGCCTTCTATCTCACATGTCCATCCACTCTCTTCTCTAACTTGGGAATCCATCCCTCTTCTAGTTCTTTATTCTAGCTAACAACTCCACCAACAAATACCTATTTGGTTCTTCTCCAAGGACTCACACTCCTCATCCATGCCAAGCTCCCACTATTTTTGGATTCTACCTGCATTGCCTCTTCATATCTTCCTAGTTCATGACCATCAGTAAGCAACAAATAAAATAAAGAAGGTGAACAATGAATATGAGGTTCACATACCCTTTCTGACCTCCATATGGGCATTTGAGACTCCTTGACAGCTTGCTGTCCACCCAACATCCATTCCAATGACCGATCTTGGCCATCTCCTAGTCTGCATCCGATCAATGTCGGTTCCCTACACTAACCCTGACTGCCAATGTCATTTCCTTGGCCAATGCTAGTGTACCCTCTATCGACATTGGTTCCTTTTTGACCGATGCTAGACTTCTCATGCCTGACTCTATCGATCTTGCTGGTTTGCACATGACCGATGTCGGTATCTACCTGATTGACGTCGGTTCCAAGTGATCGATGTCGGTGTCTGTGTGTTCCTGTAAGTGATGAATTCTTCACCTGTGATCTCATCTTGGATCAAACCCCTATCCATACTACCCTACTTAGAATTATTCAGCCCCTGTGACTGATCTCTATCCTTCATCTCCTCCATAAACACCAAGGCTTCCCTGTTCTTGTCAAAAGCATCAAATTTCTTTTTCCTACAATGAACTCGATCACTGCCCTCTAAATCTGAACTCATACCTTCAAGAACATCCATTCCCTTCTTATTCATGTGACCAAGCCTATTAAGCCACATCTTCGAATCTACAGCTGAAGTAGATAAACTAGAAGTAGAATCAGTAATACAAGTAGATAGATAAAGAGTACCTACTTTCTTACCTCTTTCTAAAACAAGTGGACCCTTGGTAACCTTCCAAGAATCCGCTATGAGGGTTACTGTGCATCCCTCATCACCCAACCTTCCTATAGAAACCAAACTCTACTTCAAAACTGGGATATGCATAACCTCCTTCAACACCCATGTGTTGTCCATCTGCAATTTCAGCTGCACTTTCCCTTTGCCAACTATTTGACAAGGCATACCATCCCCTAAATAAAGCACTTCAAAGTCTCCCTGGACATACTCATGGAACAAATCTCTATTTGGGGATGCATGAAAAGAAGAACTAGAATCTAAAACCCATGATCCTACCTGACTATCCAAAGAAAGTATGAGAGCATCTTGTACCACAATATTTGCATCCTTTGCTTCTTCATTACCTTCATTTTGATTTTCTTTATCCCTCAACCAACACTCTTTCTTTGTGTGTCCTCTCTTTCCACAAAACCAGTAGGTGACACCTCTTGATTCAGATCTCCTTCCCACCTTTGACCTTGATTTCCCTTGCTTGACCTTCTCTCTTTGCCTTCCCCTATTTTTACACTTAGAGCATTCCCTAATGATTCACCTGTGCTTCTCCTACGTATTTCTTCATTCAAGATTACACTCACAACATCATCAACTTTTAAGATTTTAGAAGCAGACGTAGAATTACTTACTGCCATAACCAAACTATCTCAACTTTCAGGTAAAGAGCATAAAATTAATAGAGCCTTTACTTCATCATCAAAAACAATATTGACTAAAGCTAACTGGTTTACCAAACCATGGAAATCACTAAGATGAGTATGTACTGATCCACATTCCTACATTTGCAAAGTAAATAACTACTTCATAAGAAATACCTTATTTGAAGCTGAGGGCTTTTCATATAAATTTGCCAAAGATTTTATCAACTCTTCTATTGTTTTACACTGTGATAAGTTGGAAATCAGAGACGATGCAAGGCTCAACCTTATGGATCCCAGAGCCTTTCGATCAAGAACATTCCATTCTTCATCCTTCATATCTGTGGGCTTGCATGCAATCCCACCTAATGGTAAGTACAAATCCTTTTGATACAGATAGTCTTCTATCTGCATCCTCCAAAGTTGATAATTCTTGCTATTAAACTTCTCCATTCATAGCTTACTTTCTTCTACCATTGCTGTACTCCCACTCAAATAGAAACCCTTGTGAATGACCTATAATCAAATAATAACCTACTCCCTACAACCTAAGCTCTGATACCAACTATTAGGAACCCCTCCAAGGAAGCACAATTGATTATGTTTCTTATAAGCAATTAAACACGGAATTATACCAGAATGATTAAGTAACTAGAAACTTGAAACAACAAAGAATTTGAGAGACAATACACAATCTTGTATTAAATACTCTTAGAAGAAAATACAATAAAGAAGATGCCACTTCTTCTTCCACCTCAAAGGCTTGCCACACGTCAAGACCTTCTTCCCTCTCTCTCTTTCTCAACCATAACCAACTCAACAACCTGAGTTGTTAGCCCCTCTTTGAATGCTTTAGCTGATCTCCTTGACCTTGCTTCCTTGCTTCAATGCTTTACTTGCCTTC
Organism: Torreya grandis; assembly: GCA_037957365.1. Lineage (NCBI taxonomy): Eukaryota > Viridiplantae > Streptophyta > Pinopsida > Cupressales > Taxaceae > Torreya > Torreya grandis. Next base: position 817,753 of record JARHVA010005797.1, read on the forward strand.
TTAATTCAATACATGCCTCATGGGTCTTTAAATAGGATCCCATACATACAAAAATAGAATTATAATTACAATAATTAGACACGTAACCTGAGACTATAATTAGCCCTTTAACATGCAAACACTCACTTCACTTAACTGACTGTTCGTCAATAGCAGTTCTGGAACCACCACAGGCGACTGACATTGGTCCCTGTCTGTCTGGTGTTGACCGATGTCAGCCGACTCCCTGCCGATGCTGCTTGCCTTTTGCACTATATGTGACCAATGTCGGTTACACTGTCGATGCCGGTACTTCTGGAACTTCAACATCCTCTCCATGTCTGCAACAGTTGAAGCTTTTAGCTCCACAACCTAATAGAAGATTCTCCTTCACAATGCTAGCATGCACAAGCTTACTTAGTTCAAAATAAACATACATGTAAATAAATTATTTATTAGCTTTAAGAAGTATTTCATACAAGTTTTTACAAGGTCTAGTCTTATCAAATTAGAGTCTTTGCTCTTATAGAATTTAGAGAGAATTTATATCCAAAATGAGAGAGTCTTTTCTTTTAAAAATTGAGAGAGAGCTACAATGTGTCAAAAATTAAAGATATACAGAAAGGGCAATGAGAGAATGAGTACACCATCTCACATCATTAAATGATGTATAATCACTTGGATGGGGTCCCAACCAATTTTGATCTATTATCATTAATTCTACCTCCCAACTATCCATTCATTATCTCTAAATAACTTCAAGCCCCCCATTGACTTCTTAAACTCATATGCCACCTCCCACTTATCTTTACTATAAGAAAAAAGTAACAATGTATTTAAATATAGATAGATACATCAACATGTCTACTTTTATAATTAATTTTTCAGAGCTATAGATTTGTCTAAAGATGAGACACTTCTCCATAACCATATATTTTCCCCTACTTCAATATCTGAGCATAGGTCTTTTTTATAGATGGAAAACCAATCTCTTTAATTAGTTTTACTATAGATATTATATAGATGTGTAAATATATACTACATGTACTCCATATTGATCTATATTAGGTTTAAATATACCTATCCTACCTTTATACCCTATGGAAGTTGAGAAATCATTGTATGTATAGGTCTTTTTAAAGAAATAACAAACATAGTCATAGAATAATACTATAAGTTTGAAAAATAGGGTCGATAGGTTATAAATATTTGACCAAAGGTCCTAATATTTAATGACATTATATACTTATCATTAACCATACCAAAAATGTCAATATGTCCTTTCAATGGTATTTGACTGAGCTTCAATGGTGATAGGATGATCCTTACAAGACTTTCTTCTATTTTAACCTAGGTTGTAATTGTTCTCCACTTGGAATATTTTAGATTTCAACCTTTAATTTTGATCATTAATCATGATTATTGAAATTTAATGCATACCATCATTCTTATTAGACCCACTATCTTTGACTTTAAATATTAGCTATCGATCTCGACCTGCCTAGTGAATGTGTGCCATTGATCTTTGCTCTACTCAATTAAATGTGCACTATTTATCTTCTTTGGTACAAATAAACACAAAAATTGATATTTTTCATTTTAATGCACTTAAGACACTTATAAATTTTTAATTTTCTCTTATCATCCATTAACCTTTTGACTTGATTCTCATCATTGACCTTGGGTACATGATCAAATGTGTTGTATTAGATCTTTGAGACCCACTAACATTATCAGGTTGTTGCTCACCATTAGATCTTTGGTATGATTTAATGTTGACCATTGATATTAGGGTGTTTAAATTTAAATGATTATTTTAAAAGGCCCAAATTTGACATCTACATGCATGTTTAAGGATTTTAAAATCCAAATGGTTAATTATCATATCCTTAACTTGACGTCCCCATGCACATTTCATTCTGCAAGTCTAAATTTGAGGCTTTATATCTTGAGATAACAATCCCATCAAGACACCAAATTTGTATAGGACTTTAAAGGCATGAATAAATTTATGCCTATGTAGCTCCTTGACCCTAGTTGACTTTTTAAGTGCATCTATCAAATGTGTAACCAAACTAATCTATCCATTTTTACATGATGTGATTGTGATGATCTGGGTATTTTAGGCTTGAACTTGAAACTTCAAGGCTAAAAAATGAGGATCTAATTAAATTTTAAGGCTTTGTACAAATTTATTCATGAAAATGAATGCTTCAAACCATGATAACTTATTGGTCTTTTCACTTTGAAATCCTAGACCTATTTCCAAGCTTATTTTCCAAAGGTTAACAAATTACACCTTAAGCTTGCTTAAAGTGTTTCAAAATCATTTTAAGCAAATTATGATCTTATTCTCCTAATTTTGGTCTTCTCATTCCATCCATAACTCTATTTATCTATTCAAACCATTTAGTTAGAAGATTTGTATGTAGGCTAAAATTGGCCAATAGTATCAATCTAGCTTTGGTTGATCTTGAGTGGCCTTTGTACTGTCCATACAATCAGGTTAGATAATATGACATTTTGAAATACTATCTCAATAGGTTATTCCAATTTACTAAAGAATCTATATTTATTATGAAATGTCCTATGTGGAAGGTATATTTTTAAATTATGAGGTGGATTAGGTAGAGCTAATTTTACATTTGGAGCATACAAGGCTTACACCATTTATACATGTCTTGTTTCAATCATAATGTTTCCCACCACATTTTTGTTTTTTTTAAACCCTTATGTTTCTCTTCCTTAACTATTGGAATAAAATATTGGGCTGGATTTTAATTTTGACCCTGTGTGAAAATCTTGATAAGGCCCTTGGCAATAAAAACCTTCTCAATCTGCACCCCTTTGTCAATAATTTCTTCAAATGAGTTAACACAAGTCATATATTATGCACAAACTCAAGATGTAAGTTCTATACAAAAATTTCTACCAACTATTTGTCTCAAAAATTATGTTGAAAATGACCTGTTAAGGCTATCTATCTCTATATATATGTGAGAATCATTCTCCATCTCGTTACTTGGCTTTGCAAAAGTCAATAATGGTTAATTGATACTCAATGTTGTATGATAAATGATTGACTAAATTTTTAGATAAGTAATTCCAATCCATAAGCAATACTTTGGGTAACTTAAGTAGCCAATCTAAAGCTTTCCCCACTAAACTTTATGGGAATAGTTGAATCAAGTAAATGCTACTATAATCAACCTCTTGTCATAATATGAAAAATGACTAAATGTGTTCACAAGGGTCTCCCTTTCCTTTGTATTTGTCAAATTTAGGTGCCTTAAAATTAGATAGAAAGGGGACTTAGATAATAGATAGATCAAATTTATTTTTTCATATCTTATCTAACTTGTATTTGTTAACTCTGTTATTCATCTCTAATTGTGTCACAATATCCTTTATGGAGATCTACTCTTTCATGTTTGGTAGTTTTATTGGTGGAACATAATTTGGTTCAGGTGGAATGTGCACCTATTATTATTTTTGGGGTGGTATGTTCCCTTTTTATTGCTATTGGGGTGGTGTGTGCCCCTTTTATTATGTGGATTTGGTAGGAATGTACACCTTATGATATTTGACTTGGTTTTGGATCATTCCTTGAGTCTAGTAGATAAGTGGTCAATTCCTAGTAATCTATTGCCTTGAATCAATCATGTTCTATTGATTTTGTGGAATTATTTGTCTATTCACAATTGTATATCTTTGTTTAGATGAACTAGCCAAATTGTCTTGAGGGATCTCCTCAATTTGAACTGAATGTTTGGGTCTTTGTGCTTAAAAATTGATAAGAGATTCTTGATGATTAACAAAATTCATGTTTTGTGTCTAGAGAAACATTATTCATAACCTCTTGCATCTTGTTCTTTTCATTTGAGACACCTTGATCAATTATTGTCATGTTCTTAACCAATGTTTGTTGCATAGTTTTAATCACATGCACTTGTTCCTTAGAAGTATCTTTATGGATTGGATTATCAAGTAGAGAGTTTTTAAAGTCTATGATAATTTTGTTTGCATATCTTTGACTTATTTTCTTAATCTTGGTGACAAGATCTTGATCGGTTGGTTTTGACTCTACAAGTATTTCCTTACCCTTGTTAGAAGAATAAGGTATGTTTGTGTGCATGAAATTTACAAAAGATTGATCTTGTTATTATCCTTCTCTAAATAAGGTGTGTAATTTATCCATGGTAAAATTTGAGGGTAGTATAGCACTAGATTTGATCAACCTTAGAAGGGATTCATCTTTGTCCTCTTGGGGTTGATACTCAAGGTAATCTTCTTTAGATCTTATTGTTGTAGGAATGTCCTCAAATATAATAAAACTATCTTGACCATTATTAAAATGATGCTCCTTATAGCTAGGGCCATAAGAGACCCCACTATGAGTGAACTTTTGATTCATATCTAAAAAATGTTGCTCTATACATTTGAATAGATTTGGAAAAATGTTACTCAAATGTTTGAACAATGTATGGATTTTGATCTTTCTTTCAACAAGGTGAAAAAGTACCAAAGAGACTATAATAGGGAGGTTGACTTAGTACCACACACAAATAGAATAATTATGTTCATGAATTTACTCAACCTTGGGTAAAGTTGAAAACGTATTAATTTGAAGAGGGTATGATAACTCAACAATCTAAAGTGTAAACTAGTACACCAAAGCCTAGATTAAGAGATATGTCAATATCGTAAAAGATAGTTCAAATTCAATGAGTTAATACTAGAAAACTAGAAGAAATCCCTTTAGATTAGGAAGGAGATAATGCAAACCAATAAACTCATGATGTAGAAACATGCAAGAATTCTTAAGTATAAAATTGTAACCAAATGGGAAACATAATGCCACCACATGGTAATAGGAATGGTAGTATAAAATAATGTTCTAGAACTTAGAGTGCAAAGAATGAACAAGATGAACTAAGTTCAGCAATGATGATAATGATAATGATTCTATAAATATAATTCAATCTAAATGGGAAATTAAACCCAAGTTCTTTCAAGTCAAGTGCAAATGGAGAACCCAATTTAACACATCAACCTTAAAAAATTATAAAGTATAATTTTGGATTTGAACTATCAATGAAGGACTTAAATATAATTTGGGAATTGATTTAGACTCAAATGGGTATCATAACTACACCAATTAGATGATATGACACAATGTTTAAGATGACAAATTTGAACAAGGAAAAGATTGATTTTCACTTAGTGTAATGACTCCTTATTCAAGAAATTGTGGATAATGTGTTTGGTTATGATTTTTTTTAAAATAAAGTTTTGAATCAAATCAAGACCAAGTAAGCTAAAAATACCAATAAAACTAATTAATCATCTTAAAGCCTTAAAACTAACAAGGTTTTCTTTGTATTATTTAAATCTATCTATATGAATACACTTTGAAGGAAATTAAGTGTTCATACAAAATAAAAGTGCATTATGTAGTAGCATATTATACACCCCCTTTCTTTCAAGTAACAATATGGTTATATGGACCTTTGGGTGCACTTTTCATCAACAATAATCCATGGTAAGTAGGGTTTGTCTAAAATTTACAAATTTACGACCATCTAGATGGTCCCAAGTGTGGTTAATATAAGGGGTGAAAAACATTAATAGGATCCACATAAAATGACTTGTTATGAAAAGGTCTAGTCCTTTTCAAAACCACTACATATGTTAATTATTCAATGTAGTGCAAATTCCTAAATGATCATACATTCTAGGCTAGCTTGACACTAATGAAGGTAGTTTAACCTCTCAAAACACCATCCCAATGGGGTGATCCCAATTTTATACTCCCCATAGAGAGGGGTCAAAGATAATACTAGGAGATGAATCCCTATGTCAAAGCTTCCCTATAAAACTTGTGGGAGGTAATGACATACCCCTCACAAGATAAATTTAATGAAATATAATCTAAGTAAAAATGTTTTAGGATTGTTTTTAGATCACCCAAATCTTACATGTTTTAGAGAGAGCCTATTTAAATTCATTTTTATGCAATGGAAAAAGGCATAATTTCAATGAAATTGCACTTTTGATCACTTGCATTCCCTATAGGGGATGGGGGAGAGCATACACACACAATTATTTTACTCAAACAATCTAAAAATTAAATGAAATATGACTTATATAAAACAAAACACACTTTTTTTTAAAGATTACAACTTTTAAGTTAGTTTAGTTTTAAGCAGTAATTTGAAATGTTTGGTGATGTTTTTGGCCCCTTTGCCTTAGTATGAGAATAATTTGAAAAACATCCACAAAACATTCAAATAAACCAATAAATTTTCCATTTAAATATGAAAAGGAAGGTTCTTAATTCTTTTAAAACACCAAGTAAAATGTTAAAAATACTTAGTTATGCTCAAATAACCACTTTTCCTTGTAGGTCCTACAAGAAAAAATTAGATAGTCTTATTTATCTTCAAAGTATATTTGTAAATGAGATAAGCAACATTGGATTTATTACTCTCAAGTTTGTGGTTTTTTAAAAACATAATGACCGATGCCAGTCACTATTAACCAATGTTGATTGTTGTAAGACCGATGTCAGTTAGAACCCTCCTATCACCGGTCAAAACCAACCAATAATGGTTACTTATGAACTTGAAGGAAAAAATGTTATGCTTCAAAAATACTTATTAGGATAATATATCCAAAAGAAAACCTTATGGATCAATAAATATAAAAACTAAAGACTTATAATACTCAAATTGTTAGAAAAAAAATTGAATAAAGCTCTAAAATTGAAACTTCTAGCTGTATTTTTCCCTACTACCAAACCGACTGTGGTTATCCCTAACCGATGCTAGTCACTTAAAACTATCACCGATCACTTGTGACCTGTGTGTGTACAAAAAATGTCAAAAACATGGGAAAATGAGAATAAAAATTATTATTAAAGGAATTTTTAATGACTTAAATGGAAATCTTAGATTGCCAAGATGTGTTCCTTACTTGAATGGATGCTATGGTCCCACCAAACATGCTAAAATATACTATTGGATTATAAAAATGATTAGTTCAAACATTATTCATGAAAAATAAAAAAATAATGCATAAAAGATAATAATCTAAGCAAACCTATTCAATGGGGTTCACAAATGATAAAAAGAAGTAATTAATAGAAATCACACATGCACATTAATTTCTCAAGTGATTCCACCATCCAAAAGTATCTCCAAGCATGTTTTTCCCCTTGATTTGGTGTTCTTGTCTTTTTCAACAATGGATTCTAAGCTCCTCCATCATCTCAAGATCACCATGCATAATCTAGGATTAATATGAGAAATCAAATCTATGGCTATCAAGTGAAGATATCATACTACAAATAAATAATAATAATCAACACAAAGAAATATTGTGGAGAGAATCTTACATTCTAAGTTTACACAAATTAATCTTGAAAATGATGTTATATGCCCTTCTATTTATATATTTTCAAATGGTTTAGGATCAATGATGACCATCCATCTCAAGATTGAGATGTGTGGCCATGAATTAATATAATATTACATAATACATCCTTAAATATCCTCATAATGATTTAGAGGGAAGAGGCATTAATTAGGCATGGGTGTCCATGATCATGATATTTACTATATTTATGGATTAAGGATCCCACCCTATAGATCATATCATTAGGTGATGCAGATATTCAAAATCAATTTCCAATAAAGAAATATTCAATTTTCTCCATGGAATTCTTTCTTAATCTCATAATTTGATTTAATTTTCCTAAGTAAGATTGATCAATTTTAGTGCAATTCTTTAGAAATTGGTGCACAATTAATCAAAATGGTTAGAAAGTCATATTATTGGTCATATTTTGACTAAAAAATAAATGGAAGTCAATGTTAGATAAGTATGAACCCTTATCCCATTTAGGATGTTTTTGACACAAAATAATAAAGCCATGTGACATGTGCTTACAAATTAGAAGAAAATAATGATCTGAAGCACCAAATACAAAATTGTCATTTTGACTCAAAATGATTTAAGAAAAGTTAGGAATAACATAAAATGTATTGACCCATTTAGGGATACATTAGCCTAAATCATCACTTGTATATGCCAATATCGAACCATTTAGCACACTTAAGTGATTTTGGCCTAAATTATTCATTTGAGTGTAATTCAAGTAAGATTAATAATTTCAGCACAAATGGTGTTAAGAATTGGATGTCTATATAAGGATGTATCAACTTCATATATTTAAATAAATACAAATTTATACCTTTTAAACCATATTATGTAGGAATTGTACACATAATCTTCAAAATGAGTTATGAATGCCATCTAGGAAGCTAGTACAGAATGTACCCAAATGAATGAATATATATTTTAGATCTGATGGGTTGTGAAATAATCCATAGAACCTTCCTCCATGATCTTAAAATGTTCACATCCTTAAAACACTATTTTTCTCCTTGAAACCTCTACAAAACATGGTATTTGTCATGTCCATATAGGTGTTCATATCATCAAACCATGTGTAGAGAACCTTCATGGAGTGTGGAATATGATCCAAATCTTTCCATGGAAATTTAATGTGTTTGGAGCCATTTTATTCACTTTTATAGCCATTGATTTGGTATTAGAGTTTAAGGAGAGTTTTGAGTGACTAGGATTCTTAATGTTTAATCATATAGATTAGCCCCTATATCTAGAAACAAATGGCACTATCAACAAGTGAAATCACCCCATTAACCTCTTCGAAGAGTATTTTCCCCCACGAACCCTATCCATACACTTGTAAGTAAATGAATATGCCATTTAAACTATTTCTAGATTGTATGAGAACCTGAGAGAAATTTGGATTTATTTATTGACTTAGAAGGACATGTATGATCTTGATCTCAACCATGATGTCATTGAGTGAGTTTCATGAATGAGGTGTGGTCATTTATGATCACCTTAAACCATGTTCTTTACCTTTCCAAGACAATACGTAGGAAAACTACCCATTGGACAAGTATACTTCAACTCCCTCACCATACATTTAAATTTTATCTTGAATTCACAAGCTCAATAATACATTACATTTGAAACATGCCTTTGAAAACTTATAATTCAATGTAACATATACAATACACCTCCTTCAAAAGATTCTAATATAAAGGTTAACTTATATGACATGTTTTAAAGTCATTTTATGAGCTTAGGGACTCATTGTAGATTGAAATACTCTTGACAAATAAACTATATAAGATAACCTTAGATATACCACTAGACCTATTGTCAAGACTCAAATTGACCTGGATATCCCCTGCATCTTGTTAATAAATCCCCTACCACAAGAAATAACTAAGTTAAGTAGGATTAAAAAGAGAACAAGAAACCTTAATTTATCAAATACCTTAATTTATATTAAAACACCTTAACATTATCAAACAAGATATAGACCATTGTTTAGGCTTCACAAGGTACTTGAGACCCTTCCTATCACCCAAGGATAACATATGAAAACCTAAAACATCATCTAATGACTCATTAACATGTTATCACATGATGATCCCTCAAAAAACTCCTAGTACATAAAATAAAACCTTAAATAATGCTAATAAGGTTTAATTGACCATTTTAGAGATCATGACAAGATCTAAGTAACCATATATAAGCTTGGAGGGCCCTATGAGAAAGTTTTGAACTATAAGGGTTCATATTTAGCCTATGAGGCCAAATTATCAACATGTATCACTTCCATATCACATTACCCCATAAAAAATAAAAAGGGAGGGTTTATTAGTGG